>JAVLUX010000015.1:28172500-28772500 GCA_032164185.1 Moxostoma hubbsi | reverse complement strand
GTTAAGCTTCATTAAACAAACCAAATAGCTTTCAGCTGTGTTTGATATAATGGCAAGTGATTTTCTAGTACCAGATTAGCAATTTAGCATGATTACTCAAGGACAAAGTGTTGGAGTGATGGCTGCTGGAAATGGCTGCTGTCTAGATTTGGTAAAAAAAAAATGACTTTTTTAAAATAGCGACGTTTTTTTACATCAGCAATGTTCTGACTATAATTTGTGATCAGTTGAATGCGACTTTGGTGAATTAAATTACCAGTTTCCTTCCGAAACAGCAAAATCTATTTATTATTCCAAACTTTTGGCCGTGTGTGTGTGTGTATGTGTGTGTGTGTGTGTGTATATATATATATATATATATATATATATATATATATATATATATATATATATATATATATATATATATAAAATTATTTTTATTATAGAATATCTAATTTATTTTGGTTTTGTTTAATGATTTAGCAAACAATTATTTTTCATATCTATAAAGTTATATGATTTCCTTGGATGGATATTATAATGAAAATTAGCATTTTTTTTTGCAGCTGATGCAGCCTTGCCAGCATCCAGTAAAAACAAAACGGGTTACCAGGAAACTCTCATCAGCTTCCAACGTGTCTACCTCTGGAAAGGTACTAACATTGTCAACACACACCAGCCCTCATTTAACACAACTACATTTCCTCCTCAAATTATATCACACAGCAATCATTACCTAAAGATATAATCTATTAATAATTCATATTTAACTAATATTTGTTTGACAGCGCAAGAAAATTCTCTCCTGATACAAAATCTAAATCAAATTCTATAATATAATGCCTTTCACAAAGCCCTTTTTTAATAAACAAAGAAAGAAATGGTGATGAATTGAATTCTATCTTGCATTCCTGTTAGTGATGTACATAAGTCAGCCTAAGGGGTTGTTCACAAAGGATGCATTATTTTGGTTTGTCTGCACAATATTTTGTTGTGTATGAGTTAAGAGTACTTTTAAAAACATTCTGTTCCATTTTGCTGAAGTGTGTCTAGCTATTGCACATAAGAGCACAATCTTTCAGAATGGCCTCTTATAGTTACAATTTATATCCTTAGAGTCTGATATGAGCACACGTCCAAAAATTCCCTCCTTTTGCAGTGGATCAGCTTTACTGGAGGATTCCCAAATTTCTCTTTCTGGTAAGAATGAGTCCGATGTATCAACACCAACTTAAGTTTTAAATTGTGTTCATATTTACCACAGCTTTTTTTGTCGTTTTGTGTTTGAAAGTATCCTTATAATCAAATCTTTGACTGCCTCTGGATATTGCTGTGTTATTTTGTTTTAATAAACTTCTACTAAATTGTCCCCTTAGACTCAGTCAAGGAGGCTTTCAGTGTTCTGGAGATTGACAATGTAAATGTTGACTCGGAGAGGAATCTTCCCAGCCAGCTGTACTGGATCTTTAAACACCAGTACACCTTCCAACAGGCTCAGCTATGGTGTCTGAAACGTAAGACGCAAAACTGAGAAGACAAATGGAGCCATTTGTTCACACCATGGCAGCTTAAAGTTTCTTAATACTGCTATAATGATTTCACTTCTGATGTGTCTATATGCATGCTTGGTGTTTCAGGTTGCGAGGAAGAAGAACTGTGTTACGTGTCTGATATTCATGATGAAGGCCCTCTGCATTTTGTGTGTGTGTTGTATCCTGACACACGAGTTTGTGGGGCGTATGACAAACCTCTCAGGCAGGCCTGCAGTCTAGTGTTGGGACAGAGTCCTCAAACTGCATACCAGAAAAAAGGTTAGTCATCCACACACACACATACATACATTGAATATTGCTTGAAGAGGGTTTCAAGTTTCCAAATGTGCTTAAGAATTTAGTGACTAGATTTTGAATTGAATGTACCGACATACATTGAATGGACCAATTTACTTTGAAATGTGTTTTAAATAATAAAAATAATAATTCTGCACTTTTTGCAAACAATTACAGTTTTATATTTTCATATTTCTCAGTATAGGCTCTCTATTTATAAAGATTTTCTCTGTGCTGGGATGGATGTTTTTTGCATTAACTTACACAAGATTCATGATTCATTGTGGTCTGCTGAAACTCTGATGTCAGACTCTTCTGTCTATACGATTTAGTCTTTCGGCCTTCACTAGCTCACTTGAAATGCTTCTGCGGTATGCCAGATCATTTAAATATACATTATATTCAAATGTACACATATTCTGTGTAGTCTCTCAATGGATATGTTCATTAAAAGTGCAAAAATATTAGGTTTAAAAGTAAATTAGCATAATTTGCTGTTTAAAGTAGTCGTAGATGGAGTATAGCACTTCGCACAGCAGGTAAACTACTGCATCAACAACTACTACAACTGCTCATATTTGTAAATACTGTTTAGTGCTTGCTTTGTTGCTCTTTTTTGCACTGCTCTTCAGGGCTTACCAGCTAATATACCTAGTGAGACTGAAATTGCATTTATACTTTTGATTCTTTTATAAAATAAAAACACACACAATGCTTTTTAGCCATAAATGGTTAGATCACCCAAAAAGTAAATTCTCTCATCATTTTTCTAACCCTCAATGCCATCCCAGAAGTGCACGACTTTATTTCATCTGCTGAACACAAACAAAGATTTTTAGAAGAATATTTCAGCTCTGATGGTCCATACAATGTAAGTGAATGGGTGCCAAAATGTTGAAGCGACAAAATCCACATAAGGGCAACATAAAAGTAAACCAGATGACTCCAGTGGTTAAATTAATATCTTCTGAAGCCATATGCAAGGTGTGGGTAAGAAACAGGTCAATATTTAAGTCCTTTTTTTACAATAAAGTCTCCACCTTGCTCAGTAAATTTTCACTTCACTTTCATTTTTACATTCTCCTCCTGTTTTTGGTGATTCATATTCTTTATGGATATCGCCTCCTACTGGTCAGGGAGAAAAATTTGTGATAAAAAAAGAGACTTAAAAAAAAAAAAGAGAGATAAAAATTGTTCTGTTTTTCACCCACACCTATCATATAGTTTCTGAAGACATGGATTTAACCACTTTAATGCTCCCTTTATGTGGATTTTGAAGCTTCAACATTTTGGCACCCATTCACTTGCATTGTGAGGACCTACAGAGCGGAGATATTCTTCTAAAAATCTTAATTTGTGTTCTGCAGAAGAAAGAAAGTCATACACATCTGGGATGCCAAGAGGGTGAGTAAATAATGAGAGCATTTTAATTTTTGGGTGAACTATCCCTTTTAAGCACTACAAGTCATTTCAGACTGTTTTCCCAGAGTTTTTTTTTTTGTTTTTTAAGTTAATTGTAATGAATGTACTGATACAGTGCTTGTACCTTCTCTTGTTTTAGGACTTTTAAAGGTAGCTGTAACTGCTCTATACAACTGCAAACTTGAGCTAGATGCATTATCTAAAATTCTCTGTGTCTCTCCTCTGACTCAATGCCTTGGTAACCATACATATTTATCATTACACATTTTTTGAGCTAGAGGTAACAGGAATTGGGTTTGCTCTTAGTAATCCAGACATTTCAGTGAGTTGAAGTGGCAACACCACCTCAACCATCATGTGGCGTGCAGACAGCAGTGAATCCTGAACTGACTGACCTGTAGAATCAACAAACTTATATATATATATATATATATATATATATATATATATATATATATATATATATATATATATATATATATATATATATATATATATTGCTCTTCATGTAAGGCTGGTTTATACTTACAAAAACCATCTGTGTAACAGTGACGTTCTGTCATTTGATGTCTGCTGCTGCTACTGCCATCAAAAAAAGTGTAAATCAGTCTTAAGAGTGAAATCTACAGGACTTTCTAGTACTAGAATTGTGCAAAAGTGAAATCTGAGAGTAGAGTTCTGACATATTTTTGTAATCCCCTAATGCAAAGTTGTATCATTTCAGGTTAATGGAATTTAAGGTCCTCTATTTTGGCTGTGGTCGATACACTATAAAAAAAAAAAAACATAATTTCCTATGTATTTTTGACTTGTTTTGCAATAAAATTATTGACATTTTCTTAAAACATGATACATTTACTTTAGAACCTAATTTCATTAGATATTATGTCTTGTTTTCTGAGAAATCTAACAAAATGTAGTAATGTTTATGCTTATAACAAAAAAAAAAAACTATTTGCTTATGGGTTAAGAAATAAATTTGATTCAAAGGGAAAACATGTTTATTTTTCTTACTCCATTGGCAAATACTCTTTTCTTATTAAGAATAAACCACACCAAATTTAGTTATATTCCTCTGGAAACAAGACATAATATTTTATGCCATTCTGCTTAAGTAATTTTATAATTTTTTTAAATTAATATTTGAACATTATTCCAGGAAAATACGACAAGAAATGCAAAAAGAAAAATATTTTTGAAATCTCAACTTTACATTTGAGAATTGATATTGCATTTTGAGTTGGAGTAGTCATTTCTGACTTATTCAATCATTGTGAGTTTTTTTCCAATAGAATTTGGCTTAATTTCACCATCTGCTCTACTCGTTTCTCTACCATCTTCACCATTTCCCATTTATAATGTTCATATAGGTGTCAGAATTAGTTGTCTGGGAATCCTAGGAAAATTCCATGAATGAAATGAGAATGACAGAGAGCCTTCATTTAGTAATGGTTTATACATAGTTTGCCTGCAGTTTAGATTTTCTTTTAAGTTGGTGAAGGGAAGAAATGGAAAAGAACTGTTACATAAGTCTTGGTTAAGTGAGTGAGTGGCAACACTGTAAAGTGGTTATTCTAGATGTCTGTCGAAACTGCTGTACAGCTCCAGGATTTATTCTAACCTGAGGGGACTGAAGGAGTCACTCTCAGATTACTTAAGTCATTCATTCCTCTGGCATAGACTCTGTCCACTCTTTAGTTCTTCAGCATTTTAAAGCTCAACTCTGATTTCCCTATAAAAACTCATGGAATATTTAGGAATTGACATGGAGACAATTTTAGTCTGATTTAGTTTAAATGTGATTTAGTTTAGTGTTTTGGGTGGTGTCTCTATGCCAATTAAAACATGCTAATGAAATAACTTTTCTATAAATATCTACAAGGCAATAAATTACTATCCGACTACCAAAAAACTGTAATGTGTTGGATTTAAATGTATCTTTAAAATAACAAATCATGAATATTTTAGATGGATAGTCCTATGTTCTAGGCACAAAAATACAGCTATTTTAGTCAAAATAGAGGATCACAGAGGGGATTGTGTCTTTCATGGCCTATAAAGTAATCCACTCCAAAAAAAGAGGTGATTATAAACTCTTAACATGTGGTCCATCTGCTGTAGACACTGTATGGTGGAAAATAGTGCTACCTAGGTGGACATCTGCCATTAGGGAGTTCTCTTGGTGCTATATATGAGAGTTTCCTTTCTGTCTTTCATTTTTACCTTTTGAGGAAATATTTCCCATCTTTGCCTTTGAGAGAATCAAAGAGCCTTTCATAGTTAGCAAACAGTTTGATTTTGCCCAAGAAATATGGCCTGATACTTTCCATCTGTCTCAAAAGTCAGGTGATAAACTAATCACAGTATATTTTTTTTTCAAGTGATATGCCTCTTTTTTTGGCTCAAATGTTCACACATCAAGAAATGTCTTAAACATCAAGAGAACAGTGCTCTGTTTGTACTCGAGGAACTAACTAAATCACATCTATTCATTGTTATAATGTGTTCATAACTTTGTTTTTTCTTGGGCAGTTTCTTTGACGGGCAGTGTGAAGAGCTTCTATAGTCGTATTCCATTTAAAAAAATGGTCTCCTACTCTGTACGCAGTAGAGTCAGTTTGTCCAGCAAATCCATCACAGAAGGGTGAGGGCAAAGACAACAATAAATGGTCTCTATCTCAGTTTATTTGTTTCCCTCATCCAAAATTGTGTGTTTGAATCACTTGAGCAGGTTCTTTGAATGTGAGAGACGATGTGATGAAGACCCATGCTGTCGTGGCATAGGATATGTCCGAGATTCAGGCGTACCTGGTATGAGACTTAACACCTAGGCAAAGAGGCAGTATTCACATAAAATAAAGACTTTTACAATCTTCTTGCTCAAGCAAGGCATGTGATGTATTCATAATTAATAAACATAATCCCAGGAAAATCCCAGTACCTAAAAGCTTTTTATGTTTTGTCTTTGTACAGGTTCAGATGTATTGTGTCTGACTTTGAATAGCCTGGGTATCCAGACATGTGGTGAGAATGACAGCACTAACTGGAGGATACAGGACTGCTCGCCATCCAAAGTGCATACTGAAGTTTACCCATTCGGCTGGTATGAAAAGCCAGGTAATATACGGGTGCAGCTCTGAATTCCTGGTTTATGTGTGTGCATATATAGTGCATTTTCGAACACAGAGACTGAAACTCTCATTTGAGAATTTCTTTAATGTGAATTGTTGGGGTGATTGACTTGCAACAATCATGGATCCATTTATGAAGAATTTTAATGAATCAGGTTTGCTTCTGTCTCTGTAGTGAACCAATGGACAACAACTCCCAGTGTCTGTCCACGATTCAGTCTCCGCTCTCCCTCAAAGAATAGTAAGCGACTCTTAAACATGTTTAGACATATTCAATTACTGCACAAGAGATTGTGCATAGCTTTGCACATACAGTTTATCATAAAAAAATGTTAATTAATTCTAGAAGAGTAATTACAATCACAGCTAGGATTTATAAACCAATATAGAATATCAGATGAAAGATTATTAGTGTGTAATCTTTATAATCAGTTTTCAAAAAAAAAATCTGCATATATACAGTATGGCATGGGTAAATTCTTTTTTGATCTCATATTGCTTGTAATTAAACAGCTGACATGAAGAACTGGAAACAGTTAGATGCCTCCACTGTCCAGGTGGATTCCTCTGTGGCTGCTTTTGACATTGTCCACATAAGCAGAGACATAGCAGAGGATCAGGACAAAGTCAGAGAGTGGTGTCTTTCTGGTAATAACTCAGTCTATGTCTGTATCATTCTTCATACAATTTTAAGGAACTGACCATTTTTTTTATTTTCCAAAGGAAGCTGATGTGATAGGGCCACATGTTACATGCCAAACACATGTGACAATTAAAAAGTTTATATTTGAATAGAATAGAATGATTACTTTGATAATGTTACAAAATGAAAATGTGTGTAATGTTATCATAAAATATAATAACTCGTTAATATGATTGGTCTTAATTTCACAGATTACACATTTTTACAATACAGTAGCTCAGGGGTGTGAAAAGTATCCGAAAATAATACTTAAGTGAAAGTATGGATACTTAGTGAAAATTTAACTCAATGAAAAGTCCAAGTATCTAGCCAGAAACATATATTTGAATGAAAGTTAAAAGTACCATATTAAATTGTACATAAGTATTAAAAAGTAAAAGTAACAGCAGGAATGAAAACGGATTTGATGGCAAACTTTCGAAACTTTCCTTGGTGAGTGGGAGACAAAGGAGACATTTCATCTTTGAATGTATGAATCCTTACTATCTCCACTTAAAGAAAATATTTCTCTAAGGTAGGACCTAGGGCTGGGTGTTGATATAGATTTCCCAATTCGATTCCGATTCACAAGCTCTCGATTCGATATCAATTCATATGGGTATATTTCAGTTATAATGTCCCTTTTGCTAACATATGAAATAAATAATCTCTCAGATAATGCTGTGAATTATACAGTGGACCTTCAAACTAGGTACAATACGAAAATATATAGTTTTTCTAATGATATTTTATTCGTTTTTCATCATTTGTCACATTTTATAGCTTTATAAAAACTGAACAAATCAATGTTTTAATCAATAAATATGATACTATGTTGCATATATATTATATTTTTTATTTATATTTTATTTTGTTTATTGTTTACTTGTATAATTTGTAGTATTCACAGGTATTTACAGTGAGTTTTTGAACACGTGCTAAAAACCGGTACTGTCTCTTACGGAAATCTGGCATTTATGTGAACAGAGTCTGTAAATGAGCACAAGTTAGAGACATGAAAGGCTTTATCTAATCTGTGCTATGCCTAATTATGATTATTTTTTGTTGTTTTTAGACACAACAAATTTTACTCGCAACACGCAGAGAAAGGATCTCGCAGCTGAATACTCCATTAATTGTGTATTGTAGTGGTGTGGAGTCCACACCACTACAATACACAATTAATTCACTGGTGAAGGAAATCGAAACATTTACCAGCCAGTTGCCATATATATATATATATATATATATATATATATATATATATATATATATATATATATATATAAATGTTTAATCATATAGTGCGAAATTTGGTTGCAAATGTGACTGATTTCCTCTCATTGTAGTGGAGGGATGCACATAGTAAATGAATAATCCATGGCTTTTTACAATCTATATCAAACAAAAATATCGAAACAAACAAATCGATATCAAACAAAAATCAACAGAAGAAAAATGAACTAAATTAATTGAGATGTGATGCCGATTCTCAGTGACATATGATCACATTTTAGCCAATTACTTTGTATGTTAAAACAGATCTAATTGGTGGACTAAATAACATTGAACTTAAACTGGGCATCAGTGCAATTCAATTGGTTTGTTAGTATTAAGGTAAGAAAATAATCTACAAAAATTTAGCAAGTTCTTTTCAAGTCTAAATAAAATCGTAAGGAGTAAAAAAAGTACTATGTTTTCTTTGAAAATGTAATTAAGTACAAGTATTCAGTTTAAATTGCACTCAAATAAAGTACAAATCCCCAAAATTAATACTTGAGTATAGTAATGAAGTATAATTACTCAAGTACTTTACACTCCTGTAATAGCTTTATACCTGCGTGGCAATTTAGTCATTTAGCCTACAGTATATTACAATATGTATTTTTGTGTAGGTGCAGATGTATATAGTTACTGGTTATCGATGTGTGTTCTCATAACTTGTGCCTCTTACAGCCTGTGAGGAGAGTGAGTCCTGTTCAGCAGTGTCCATTGATAACAGAGAGTCCGCCATGAGATGTGTAATGTATCCAGACACACACACCTGCATTCCTACAACCAGCGGCCAGCACTGCTTGCTAATCATTAAAGAGCCGGCTCAATCAGTGTACAAAAGGACAGGTGAGCATTTCAAACTCCCACTCCACCAATAATTATTTTCTGTTTACTAAGTGTCTCAAGCAGGGCAATGTTTCTGATCTCTTTTCACCCCAACAACAGATGATCTTTCTTTAACTTAAACTTAAACTTAACAGCTACTTGCAACGTTGCAACAGGACTTTCTAAATTAGCACAGTCCAGATGGGCTCATTTCCATTGAGTTTAGAAACTGACGATTATTATTAAAGAGAGAGCATCTTTTGTTTTTATTTAAGGCCCACAGTGTATTATTTGTAATTAACATTCTTACCCTTTAATGACAAGAACAATGCTTTTAAATGCATGTCAGAATTCAGCTGAAGTTCTCATAACATTAACCTATGCATCTACACAATTGTTGTGTTTTAGGTTTAAAGACACATCTGACATCCATTTCCATTCCTGAACATGGAACACTCCTTGGAGAGAGTGAAATTAAATCGATAACTGGCTCTGATAGCAAGCGTGTGACCTACTTCCTAGGTGTCCCATATGCTCGTCCACCAATTGGAGAGCTGCGTTTTAGCCCTCCACAGCCAGCTAACTGGACTGGTACCTGGAATGCCACATTTTCCCGGTGTGTATATGCCTGTGTGACTTTGACTGCATGCTTGTGAGGGTATAAAGTTTATGTTATTAAACAATGCCAGTCCCATATTTCTTTGTTACCTTACTGCAGATATAATAAGGTCACTTTTTTGAAGACTAATCAGTAAGAGTTCTGATTCATTTAATCAAAACATTTTCAGATTCAGTTGTCTTCAGCCTGGTGACACCACTGAGTCCAGCTCTAGTGAAGATTGTCTGTATCTCAATGTGTTTGTTCCTAGTAGTGTGGTAAGAACTCATTAAATATCAGAGAGCTCAAACTTTTACTACCCAAATTCTGAAAACAAGTTTGGACAGTATGAGAAATGCTAATAAAATAAAAATGGAGTGATTTGTAAATGATATTCACCCTTTGCTATAGTGAAACATTATATGATTTTTACCTTGTGAATTTCATATTGTTTTTTGTTTTTTTAAGTATAGTAATTTCAAATGAGATGATTGCAATACACTCCAAAAAAGTCTAGATAGGGACAGTTTAAGATAATAACAATTTGACAAGTTAAAATAACAAGGCAATGTGAAACAGGAGATGGTAAACAAGTGAGGCAATAGTTTATAAGGAGCCTCCAAAAGCAGCCTAGTCCTTCAAGAGCAAGGTTTATTTGATTTGTCAATTTGCCAACAGATGCTTCAACATATATTCCAGTACTTTGAAAACAATGTTCCCTGAAGTCAATTTGGAAGGATTTTGGCCATGTCACCCTCTATATTGCACAATATAGTTAAAAGATTCAAGGAATCTGGTCAAATTTCGATGAGTAAAGAGCTAGACGAAAACCACTCTGAATGCGTGTGATCTCTCAGACATCAATGTCTTAACCCCTTAAACTCTGGTGCATTTTTGGGCTGCCGCCCACAAATTTTCACACTCAAATTTAAAAGCATACCATTCACACATACTCTGGACTAATTGCAAGTAATTGGCCTAATATTTCAGAGAACCACCCAAATTAAAAAAAAAAAATTCCAGTTATTCATAAATATTATTGTATGTGTTTATAATCTTATGATAAACAGAATATTAAAAAAAAAAAAAAAAAAAATTTGTTGTCCAAAATTTGTTAACATGTAATTCTGGCTCTGTTCACTCAATCTCACTTTGAAAAGTCTCATTTTATTCCACTAGGTGGCAGAAAGCTTTAGGATTTATTTTTTTTCTCTATCGCATTCCATCACAATATACAGATCTGAAATGTAGGTGGCATATAGAACACATTTTAGCCCTCAAATATGTGCTTGGCCATAGACATTCAGTATAATTTTCAGTTCAAGCATCACCCTTGTTGTTTTATTGAATATCTTAGCTTCTGAGTGGATTTGAAGCTCATTCTAGATGTCATTTGAAAGCTAAGATCCTCCCTTTTGTGGTGAAATAAAACTTTTTATCATCATTAGTCAAAAACATATTTTCAGATGATTTGTTTAGTATGCTTTTCCTTCTGAATGGCATATTTTGTTCTGGACAACTAATAAGATATAACATTAGAATATTCAGCCAAGCAAGCTCACAGACAATGTAAACATTAGCCAATTTTTTTTTGATTTTCCTAAGGTAAAAGCAGATATAAAGATTTGGGGCAGACAGCAGCAGTTATCGGAGCCTAAAAGAGACATTTGTATTTGATGACTTAAAGAAATCATATTTCACTTTGTGATTCTTTTGAAAATATTTTAATCTGTGGTGTTAGGGCAACACAATTTACTGTAATGTCACATGTGCTATGTGAAGGACTTTTATTTTTTTATAAATATTTTTCCCCCTTTCATCTGGGGGGTGCTAATTTTCAATGCAAATATTTTTAGGCCTTATTTTGTTATATTAAGTAACATAAATACACAAGTTATTTCTGAAAAGTTATGATTATAAGCTTTCCAATAATATCTCATATGCCTGACATGTATACAGAGACTTTAAACTTTTAAGCATAAACTTTTTTAGTGATATAGTGCCCCCCCCCCTTTGGACCTGCCGATGGGTCTGCTGAGTGTAAAAAAAAACATCATTCATCTGTAATGGTTATCATGAACCATGGGCTTGGGAGTACTTTAGTAAACATTTGTTAGTCAACACCATTCGCCGCTGCATCCACAGATGCAAGTTAAGACTACGATGCAAAGCAGAAGCCCTACATCAACACTGTCCAGAAATGCTGCCGACTTCTCTGGGCTCGGTCTCATCTTAGATGGAAAGTAGAACAGTGGAACCATGTTTTTTAGTCTGAGTCCACATTTCAAATAGTTTTTGAAAAACAGCCGCCGTGCTCTCCGGCCCAAAGAGGAAAAGAACCATCCAAGCTGTTATCAGCATCAGGACCACAAACCAGTGTCGGTATGGGCCAGGGATGTGTCAGTGCCAATGGCATGGGTAACTCGCACATCTGTAAGGGTACCATTGATGCAGACAGATATGTAAAAATTTTGGAGCAGCATATATGGCCATCCAGTCTTTTCCAGGGACTGGAATTTTCAGCAGAACTTCAAACCACATATTGGCTGAATAAGCAGAGAGTGTGGGTGCTAGATTGGCCTGCCTGCAGTCCTGACCATCTCAATTGAGAATGTGTGGTGCATTATGAAGCGCATAATACAGCAAAGAAGACCCCGTACAATTGTGCAGCTGAAGACCTGCATAATGGATGAATGGGGGAAAATTCCACTTTTTAAACTTGTGTCTTCAGTGCCCAAATTCTTAAGTTTTTATTAGAAGAAATGGTGATTTTTCACAATGGTGAACACTCAACTTTTTTGCAGCGTGTTGCAATCTGATTTGAAATTACTGTACATAAAAAAAAAAATATGAAATTCAAACATCATATAATGTTTTAGTTGTAGTGCTTTCAATATAGAAAGGGTGAATATAATTAAAAAATTCAGTCCTTTTTGTTTTTATTATCATTTTTCATACTTTCCCAACTTTTTCAGAATTGGGGTTGTATAAAAACTCTCTCCATAATTCTAAATAGTAAATAAATTTTTTTCTCTCTCACTTGCTGAATTGTAAATGTAAATCACGTACTGTTGCATTCATAAATATGCTGACTGTAGTGTTAATGAAATTATTACCATTGATAATGCCATTTTTATTGTTTTGTCACAGGGAAAAGATGCATCAGTTCTGTTGTTCTTCCATAACTCTGGATCAGGTGTCTTAGATGGTTCTTACCTCGCAGCTGTTGGCAACATAATTGTAGTGAAAGCCAGTTTCAGAGTGGCCGCTTTCGGATTCCTCAGTGCAGGTACACACTCACACATGCACACTTGTATGCATACATGAACTTATTCAGATTTGCGTTCTTGATCAAATTCCTTGAATCAGTTCTCATTACTTAGCCTTGTCAGCTAAGAAACAAAAAGTACTTAAGTTTTAATCTCAGTCATAATGTTGGCTACATTTCCTGTGTGATATGTAACAGCTACTTTGCTGCAAAGCTTTTGTAGAGCAACATACAGTTTTTCTTCCTACTAGAAATGTAAAACTGTCCTTTATTTACAATAACCTCTTGTGGAAAGTTGTTTTAAAGTTAGTATTTTGCATCATCTTACATTTTATTATGTTGCTAAAAAGGATAACTGTTGTATACAGCAGTAGACTGTATGTGGTGAATGACAGTCTTCACCATTATGAACTCTCAATACATTCAGTACCTTAAGAACTTTTATAGTATGAATGGTTTTGCCTTAATCTTTCCTTCTTTTTTTTTGTGAAAAAATATCTTAAGGAAAAATGTCGGTGTTAAATTGTCTAGGAAGCTGCATTAGGTTAGAACAAAATGACATACTGGAAAAGTGTGATAATTGTTCCCATATACTGGAATTCCAAAAAATGGAATGGAATATGGTTACATAAGGTTCAAAGTTCCATTCTAAATTGCAGTGGTTGTGAAAATAATTAGGTTCTTTTCCCCTTTGCCACCACTTGCTGAATATGTTTGAAGAAGGAATATAGAGCCTAACTGTTTTTCTAAGTGGTCTGCTAAAATCCCTCAGATCCCAAGATGAGCTTTTTGCTGTCCAGTCAAAAACAGCACAGAGTAAATGCCTGACTGGCTTCCTGTAACTGCTCATGCAAATGGCATGTACCTGCTTGTGGAGCTTTGAGGATTTTTTATATATATATATATATATATATATATATATATATATATATATATATATATATATATATATATTTTAAAATTCTCATAGTTTTTTAGACTTTCACATGCTGGTTGGTGTTACAAAGTATAGAACTTAAACATTAGGTGATTGGTCTGTTATGTAAGATCAATCATTCAAAGATGGGTCAATTGAATGCCATTTTTAGCCATGTTTCTTCACTACAAATTATCTACAGTTCAACTTAAACATGTATTATTATATATTATAAATATCTGTCATTATTTTTCATAACTTATTATTCCAAACCCATGTGACTTTCTTTTGACCATGGAACAAAGAAGTTTAGAAGAAGGTCTGAGCTGCTCTCTTACATAGAGTGAAAGTGAATGAGGACAAGGGGCCGTCAAAAAACAGTGACATTTTATGTAAAAGTAGTTCTTATGACTTATCCACTATATTCAAAGTTTTCCGTTGCTATATAGAGCTTTGTGTGAGGAATAGACAGAAGTTGAAGATATTGAAGTCATTATTCACTGAAAATTTTGCCTTAAAAATAAACAACTACTTCTGTGTTCCATGAAAGAAAGAAAGTCATCAGTTTTGAAAGACATGAGAGTGAGTAAATAATTTTTGGGTGAATAATTCCTTTGTGAAAAGTAAATTAAAGTCACGGTCTGTCTTCACCGGATGCAAGCATCACATCAAAAGCAAAAAATAATCCTGTTGTGGTGCGGTGCATCAATGAAAGTGCTCGGTGTAGACCGGGTGTTACATGGCCCTCTCTGTTGACTCTGTGCAGGTTCCACTGCTCTGCCTGGGAATTATGGGCTGCAGGATCAGGCAGCTGTACTGGGTTGGGTTCAGAAGAACATTGCTCTGTTTGGAGGAGATCCCACTAAAGTTACCTTGGGGGCAGAGAGAAACGGAGCCGATATTGCAAGCCTTCATCTCACCTCACCATCAGCTTCATCACTCTTTCGAAGAGCTTTACTAATGGTAAGAACAGAAAGCTTTTCTAAATAGAAAAATCAGTTCTTCACATCACTATTATATTGTTTAATATGACTGGTTTGTGAGGTCACTTTTACAGTTAGATCATACTAATCCTTCATCTGTAAATCCAACAATAGTGAGATATGGTTGCACTGGGATTTTGAAGCTCTCTCATACTAAAAGCTTGCAATTGGAATAATCTGGAGGAACTATTTTAAAGGGATAGTTCACCCAGAAATTAAAATTATGTCCTCATTTATTTTACCCTCTTGTCTTTTGAAACCCAGATGACTTTATTCTTTTGTAAAACATCAGTTTTATATATATATATATATATATATATATATATATATATATATATATATATATATATATGAGTATTCTGATCATATTATTATTTCCATGCACATTTTCCAACTCCAAACCATATGAACTTGAATGCTTATTGGATTCAATCATTTTCAGGTGGTATGTATTTGTGTAATGAGGGAGGCTGTGGTGAAAGTGACTAATATATTATAACAAGGTGTGCATAATTATTAGGTAGCTTCATTACCTCAGGTAAAATGGGCCAAAAAAGATATTTAACTGACACTGAAAAGTAAAATATTGTAAAATGGCTTTCAGATTTTTTTTTTTAAATAGCTAAACTATTGAGGCGTGACCAACGGACAATCAAACGTTTGTTGCGAATAGTGCGAAAACAACGCATGGAGAAGAAAAGGCGCAAATTAACTGCAAAAGAGGAAGAAGCTACGTGAACCATATTCCAGAACTGCAACCTACCTGTAGTGTCCAGATGTACAAGATGTCAAGTTTTCAGAGACATGACCAAGGTCAAGAAGGCTGAAACACGACCACCACTGAATATATTTGTTGAAGCATCAAGATTGGGCAAAGATATACATGAAGACTGATTTTTCAAAGGTATTTTGGACAGATGAAATTAGAGTGACTCTTGATGGACCAGATGGATGGGCCCGTGGCTGGATCACCCATGGTGACAGGGCATTGTAAACACTAATAGTTGCCTAGAAATTGTGCACACTTATATATTCCCCTGAGAAAGATAAAACTCACTTTTTCTTTGTTAAACATTCAAGTTTGACTTTTAATAACATTTTGGATTGAATGAGAGCATTGTGTTTGTTCAACAATAAAAATTAATGCTGAGGAATACAATTTACATAATAACTGAGCATGCTGCGCGCGTGTGTGTGTGTGTGTGTGTGTGTGTGTGTTTGTGTGTATATATAGTATGTATCTATAGCAGAATGTCCAAGCTGCTCTTTTCCATCCAATGCAAGTCTATGTTGACCACGACTGTCAAGAAAAAATTTCTGTAAATCGTTATTTTAGTATTTAATCTCCACCAGTAAACCTGCATTGATTTGTCAATGCACCTCCTCATAGCTGTCTTCCTCAGTGGCCAAACTGTCAAGCCGATGGTCAGGCAGCATATAGACAGACCTCCACCTCTTTTTCTTGAAGCTAAATTTTTTTCTCTCTGGTTTCTCCTGCTCTCCTATCAAGGACATGTAGGAGGAGACACTATTCTGAACTCCGTAGCTGAGCGCTGAATCTTGGTTAGCAGAGGAAGGGTTTGTACTCTGGTACATTAGCTCTGAGCTAAAAGGAATAAAGATTTCAAACAAAACAGAAACTCAGTGTTTACAGTTTTCGGGCAAATCAACCTGTGAATTGCTTACTTATAGTTGTTTCTGCAAATTAAGCTGGGATAGATGGAAGTATTTTAGAGAAAATGGTGCAAAGCTTTAAAGGATATTCCCTTATTAATGTATTATGTTTTTTTTATGCTATGGCTACTGTAATCAAATTTAATATTTTATTTTACCTGTTCACTGCTTCCCAGTCAAAGGAGCGTTTTTGCCCTTCAGATGCAGTTGGAGAGCGCTGATTAAGAGTTGTTTCACAAACCGTCAAACACGGGCCAGTTAGAACACAACACAACCCATCTGCTATGTCTGTAAGAGAGCGGCAGACAAAATAATCAGCATTACACAGATAAAGTGGCCAAATATTTTACACTAAAACAGCACAAATTGGTTGTTGTGGTGGTGTATTGTATGGTTTACCAGAGTAGTGGTTGACCAGGTCTTCCAGGCATTGGAAAGTGAGGCGTGGAGAGATAAAGTACCAATTGTTTGGCATCCGAACTATTCGATAATGCTTAATGGATCTGTGGCGCACAGACAAGGTATACATACCTACAAAGATAGAAGCAAAATAAATTAACTTGGGAGATATGATTGTAACTTCAGCTATTAAAGGAGTATTCTAGGTTCAATACAAGTTAAGCATAGTTGACAAAATAAATGTCAAAGTTTATTTAATATTTTTAAGTGGAGATGGGAAAAATTTTGTCTTTGCCAAATCAATGTAGTAATTCAACAACAGTCCCTTAGAAGGTGCAGTTATCATGCTTTACACATAATCACCCTCCCTTACTAAAATGTATTAAGATTTTACAGTAGTAACATTAACTGGTATATTGACAAAAATGTTAGTGTCATAAAATAGGTTAACCTTTTAGGGGAAATCTATGAAACTTTTTTGTATTGAAACCGTTATAATAAATAGTGTTTTTAAAGTGTTCAGGCTACTATTGTATTCATAAATACAATCATTTATTTTTAGAAAGACTAGATACATTGACCTAACCACAGAAATAGGGAGCCATTATGGTCTTATTTGCTCATGGCTTTGCATTGTACATTGATATTAGGAAATAAACTGGCACTTTTATTTTAATTCAATATTGCATTTGGTGATTTGGTAAGTTCTCTTAAGTCCAAAGAAGACGAATGAGAAACACAGTGAAATATCGCAATATATTGTAGTTTTGAATCACTCTACTCCCAAAGTAAAGAATCGTAATAATATCCTATCATGAAATAAATATATATATATATATATATATATATATATATATAATATATAATATATATATATATATATATATATAAAAAAAATATCGTACCACCAGTTACTTTGTGATTCCCACTACTAATTTACTATATTTTTTTTATAGTAAACTTACAACAAGCACTTTATTTCGTCTGCAAAAATAATCATATTTATTGTCATTTTAGTGTTTACAACATTATGGCATCCAAGTTGTAAAATTGTATATAACTTTACACAGAAAATGATAGTAAGCGATTTTATCACACTAAAATCATGTTAACATGCATATTGTTTATATCTTGTGGCTATAATTTAGAAACAGTGAGTATTTCAAAGATTACGGATTGGCCTCATTCACTTCCATTATATGTGCCTCACTGTAACCCAGAGATGCCTGCTCCCACTAAGTGTGGTTTGACAATCTGTAGCAGCTGGCAATAGGGGGGTTTTGGAATCACATTAAGGTGGTACTTCAAGCTTGATGTGCTCCAATGGTAGGAAAATCCCTTATTATAGAATTAACAAATTGGACAGATATAAGTTGTGTGTAATTTTATTTAAAGTGTTATTTTGGAACTAACAAATGTTAAATTGACAACTTTACATACATATGAATGACCATACTAACAACCTGTAACCTATAATAGGTATTATCATCATTATTTTTGGCACTTCATTGGACAAAAAAGAAAGGCAAATGTCAGAGTGGAGGTAATATGAGTACAATGTTTGTCTTAAATAAGTATACAGACCTTTTGTGCTTTCTCTGATCATGAATGACCCAACTCGGTTTCCTGGGAGACGAAGCAGCTCTTCAGCCTTTGGTCTGGGCACATTTTCAAACAGCCAGCTGAGACAGTCGAGAATGTTGCCATTAGCACTTAGCAAACACAACCGTTGAACAGCTAGCCATCATTGATGCTAGCTGACTAGTTACTAGTTTAGTTAGTAATTTCAAACTTACCCATGGTAGACTTTTGCTGCATGACAGTGTGGTATATAGTTCACTTCTTTAGTTTGGACTGAGTAGACCTTCCACCAGTACCCTTCCCTGACAGAGAGGGAGACTTTTTTAATGGACCTTTACTTACCACTATATCCAACAAAAAAACATTATTTCACACTCTGTGCCATGTTGATCAAGTATTAACAAGAGATTGGAAAGAGAATAGAAAAGGAGCTAGTGAAGTGGCGTGCCATTTTATAGAAGACTTGTGCAACAATGTGGGTGGACGGATGCTTCTTGTTGGTTGTTTTTGGTTTTCAGATGTCTATTCAGTGAAAAGTTGTCTTTGGTCTGTGTAATGTGTTCTGCAATGGCTGCAGGGGTGGTTTGGTTTTGTGGTCAGTTGCTCACTGTGTAAAATATAGTAAGACTACACTTAAAAACCTAGAAGTTAACTCAAATGGTTCAGATAATTGGTTGCATTGCCCTAGTTTTTATGTCTCTGTGTTGAGTGAGCAATGAGAGACTTGGTGGACAACAGGGGTGGAATAATCATGTCTTGTATGACTGAGACTAAGATTTTCTTGTACAACATGCAGGCTAATGCTCTTTTAGAAAGATGAGATTTTAATGCTTACTCAGACACTACTTTCAGCCACTCTCCCATATGAAATATGGGCTCACAGATATCAGGAGAAGGGTAATTATCCAACACTACTGCTGTGTCATTGTCATGCACTGCAAAACAGAGAACATCACATCATTATCTTTACAAAAATTGTATTAATATATTTTATACATTGTACTTGGTCTTCTTTGCTATCAAGGAGTCTTGAGGTAGTAAGTGTAGGTGATACCACTTTTTCTTTTCAATGCAATACGAAGTACTATCAAGACCAAGATTGCTGATATACAGGTGCTGGTCATATAATTAGAATATCATCAAAAAGTTGATTTATTTCAGTAATTCCGTTCAAAAAGTGAAACTTGGATATTATATTAATTCATTACACACAGACTGATATATTTCAAATGTTGATTTCATTTAACTAATGAAAATCCCAAATTCAGTATCTCCGAAAATTTGAATATTACTTAAGACCAATACAAAAAAGGATTTTTAGAAATGTTGGCCAACTGAAAAGAATGAACATGAAAAGTATGAGTATGAACAGCACTCAATACTTAGTTGGGGCTCCTTTTGCCTGAATTATTGCAGCAATGCGGCGTGGCACGGAGTTGATCAGTCTGTGGCACTGCTCAGGTGTTATGAGAGCCCAGGTTGCTCTGATAGTGGCCTTCAGCTCTTCTGCATTGTTGGGTCTGGCGTATCGCATCTTCCTCTTCACAATACCCCATAGATTTTCTATAGGGTTAAGGTCAGGCAAGTTTGCTGGCCAATTAAGAACAAGGATACCATGGTCCTTAAACCAGGTACTGGTAGTTTTGGCACTGTGTGCAGGTGCCAAGTCCTGTTGGAAAATGAAATCTGCATCTCCATAAAATTGGTCAGCAGCAGGAAGCATGAAGTGCTCTAAAACTTCCTGGTAGACAGCTGCGTTGACCTTGGACCTCAGAAAACACATGCTGCGTCCCAATTCGCCTACTTATACTACGACCTAAAAGTATGTACTCTTTTTTTTGAAGAAAATGTACATACTTTTGAGTGTGTAGCAAAAGAGTATGCACGTTCTGGGACATACTACGAAGACGTCATGCAATGGAAGAGAACGTGGTTGCCTAGTTACGCACACCGCGACAGTTAAACAAACATTCTACATTTCATTCTTATATGTCCAATGCAATGCAGTGCAATGCGCCAGTTAATGAGGCGCTCGGTGTCTTCATCAGACCCTACAAGATAAACACGGTACTTTTTTTGCACAACACAAATCCATTAATATTATGAGACAATAAAATATAACTTTAATTAGCGCTAAACGTTTAAGTTCTTACACTTAAAAACTGAGGGCGCATCTCCGCTGCCGCATCCGGCCGCCATGTTTGCATCATCTCAAAGCTCCTCCCTCCCGCACGCAATGGGTTGTGGGCAATATTAGCCGTTAGAGTGTGCATCGATCTGCACTTCGGATTCTGACCGGAAATAGTAGACCATCCGGGTATCTTTGGAACACTCATTTCAACATACTACGATTTGGGACGTACTAATTCTATTTTCGAATACTATTTAGGACGGATAGTATGCGAATTGGGACGCAGCAACAGTGGACCAACACCAGCAGATGACATGGCACCCCAAACCAAGTCCTTTTTGTCTTAAGCCCAGGCAAGACGCTTCTGACACTGTGTCTTGTTCAAGAGTGGCTTGACACAAAAAATGCGACAGCTGAAACCCATGTCTTGCATACATCTGTGCGTGGTGGTTCTTGAAGCACTGACTCCAGCTGCAGTCCACTCTTTGTGAATCTCCCCCACATTTTTGAATGGGTTTTGTTTCACAATCCTCTCCAGGGTGCGGTTATCCCTATAGCTTGTACACTTTTTTTCTACCACATCTTTTTCTTCCCTTCGCCTCTCTATTAATGTGCTTGGACACAGAGCTCTGTGAACAGCCAGCCTCTTTAGCAATGACCTTTTGTGTCTTGCCCTCCTTGTGCAAGATGTCAGTGGTCGTCTTTTGGACAGCTGTCAAGTCAGCAGTCTTCCCCATGATTGTGTAGCCTACAGAACTAGACTGAGAGACCATTTAAAGGCCTTTGCAGGTGTTTTGAGTTCATTAGCTGATTAGAGTGTGGCACCAGGTGTCTTCAATATTGAACCTTTTCACAATATTCTAATTTTCGGAGATACTGATTTTGGGGTTTTCATTAGTTGTCAGTTATAATCATCAAAATTAAAAGGAATGAACACTTGAAATATATCAGTCTGTGTGGAATGAGTGTATACATTATACAAGTTTCACTTTTTGAATGGAATTACTGAAATAAATCAACTTTTTGATGATATTCTAATTATATGACCAGCACCTATATATATGTATATGCTATAACTATAGTATAGTTAAATACTACAATATTATACCTATATACTTTCTATTGAAGGAAATTATTACATTTTTTTATTCTGATTTTGGAGGATAAAATTAGTAATTATAACCATTAACATTGTTTTGAAGACCACAAATGATCAGACTTCTGTTTTTGTTTATTATTTAGTAACAATAAGAACAGAACATGGTCAAATTTGTTGCTTTGTCGTTATTTAGTTTGAACATACTCCAGATGATGTGTCTTTGTCTTTATTATTCCTTCCTCAATTGATTGACTATGGCTTATTAATGGATCTCTTTTTGTTCTCAAATATTTTGGTGTTAGGAAGTAATTATATTGTCATTATTTAGTATGCAAATTTCAATGCCAGAAAGCAGCTAATGGCTCCCTGCCAAGCTTTAAGCTAACTTGATCTTTTAATTCAAGATTGAATTTTAAACAGGAAAACGAACTTCCCTTTCAATCATTTCTAGGTTATAACACTTCTGTTTCTGCAACTTTAAGTTGCTTTTGTGTGAATAGAGCAACAGTTCAATTTTAGACATCCCTGGAGTCTGTTAAAAATATTGTTTCAAGGATAGACCAAAGCTAACGCTGCAAATATTTTTTTACAGAGTAGCGGACTCATATCTATAGGAAATCCTACAGTACAGTTCGAGCCTCTTCACACACCACAACATCTCTAAAAGATCTAAACGGTTGTGGCATTTGTCTACACTGATTGCACATAGAGAAAACATCACTTGACAATAGACATACGTATGTTCAGTCACTTATAAACAATGTTCAGTTTTTGTACCTCTTGGTAGAAGGTCTTCATTGTTGTGAGTTTGTCTGAAATCCTCTGGGGTTCTTAGGCTTGTCAGAGCACCTCCCATTGCCAATCTTCATATATGTACAGTGCTATTCCTATGAGTTTGCCTCATCCAACCAGCTATGCAGATGAATATGGCTGCTTGTTGCTCTCCTCTGTCTGTGTTCATAGTGTGTTCATTAGTCTACTGTTATTTGTTGTGTGACTTCCCACGGATAAGTGTTTACAAAGGGCTTAGTCTGCATAAACGTGGAAGCTGTGAGTCTCCTTGCACTTTCCACTTCATCTAGAAGCAAAAATAGGAAGTGCCGAAAAGAAAAGATTTTCTCGCATGCAAATACAATGCACTATAAATGCAAACAGTGCACTTCTTCTGGTAAATAGATGTATAAATAGCATATGCAAATAAACCCACTCACTGTTTCATGACTTTCTCTTTTGAATACATACTACTATATTCTGAAGATCGCTGCATGACTACCTTGGCCCCAAGAAGTATTTAGGCGTTTTTGGACCCTTAAGCCACACTTGCTGTAAAATGTCTGAATTCCATTATATAACAAAACAAAAGCAAGTGGCATTCACAAACAAATGATACTAGTGCTTTCCTTAGAACTAACTTCTCTTTACTGAGACAACTTTTGTGATTAAAAAGAGCCTTAAATTCTCTCTTCAGATCAGAAGTCTATTCTCAAACAATAAAAACAAAAATATATCTATTTTGAAATGGCTGGTCCAGCTGAAAATATATTATCATGACTAATGACTAAAGTCCAGGTACCTTTTAAGCACATGCAATGCTTAACATTACTCTTGTGTACGCTTAGGGTGGATCAATTTTCTCGCCAGCTGTTGTGATGAGTACGTCTAAAGCCCAGGCTCAAGCTGCATCTCTAGCCAGAGAACTTGACTGCTCTCCCTCTGACATTGCAAAGCTACTGACCTGTCTGCAGAGCAAATCAGCTCAGAGCATTAATGCTGCCCAGACAAAGGTATGATGAATCTCCTAAGATGGAAATACTATATGAAAATCAGTCATACTTTTAATTCAATTGTGGTTTAATATTCTCTGTCTATGCATGTGTGTGCAGTTGTTAGCTGTTAGTGGTCCCTTAAAGGCCTGGTTACCAGTGGTTGATGGAACAGTACTTCAGGAAAAGCCTGTTGTGTCCCTTCAGTCTGGACGCTTCCACAGAACAGATTTACTTCTGGGGTCATCAGCTGAAGATGGCCTCATAAGCAGAGCCAAACACATCAAGGTCAGGACATTTACAAAACACAAACGAATAAGAAAGGGGAGGATGACCAAGAGAAAAAAACACTTTAAGGATAGTGATTGGATAAAGCTGGGGAAAACAAAGAAATGTGTGAAGGGAGGGTGCGATTTAAAATAAAATTAGTTTTTTTTTTTAATAGGGCAGACCAGGGCTAGTCACCACACTTTGTACTCAACTGAATATTTCTCATGGTAGGTTTTGTTTTTAAAGTCTTGGCTAACTTAATTTCTACTGTTTTTTTCCCAGGAAAAAAAAAGATACAGTTTATTGAACACTGACAACATGCATGCCCCGATATTGTTGTCACCAGTTATGGAGTAAATTGTCACAAAACATGTTACAACTTGCCCCAATCTGACATTTATGAAAAACACCCCTATTGTGAGAACACAACATTTTGTTAAACATTTACCTTTATTATATTAGTTGATCTACATCTAATGCAGTCAGGTGGCTTTAAGAAATTGAGAATTCTGTGTAATATTCTTACCGACACTTTTCCGTTTCTTTTCTATTTATTTATACTTGAAAAGAATTTTGAGCAGCTTCAGGGAAGGGCTGACAGTAAGACGGCTTTCTACGAGGCCCTGTCGAACTCTCTGGGTGGAGATGATGCTAATGCATTTGTTAAGGATGCAGCAACCTGGTTCTACTCTTTGCAACACTCCCCCTCCCCCTCAGGATACAATGTTTTCTCTCGAGCTCTGGAAAATGCTACAAGGTAAGTGAAAGTCAAATGCCAGTGTACATATATCAGTAACACATACTGTGTGTGTGTGTGTGTGTGTGTGTGTGTGTATGTATGTATGTGTGTGTATATATATATATATATATATATATATATATATATATATATATATATATATATATATATATATATATATATATATATATATATATATATTTGTCATTATGATACTGTTGCATACAAAAATGATGTGCTTCCGTGGTTCTAGTTGCCTTCCAAATCTGTAATGTAGAGTAAACTCAGTGGTTAAAACGTGACTTACGTATTTTATTAGTGCAGTAAGATTTACTGTATTTCAATGCTTGCCAAATGCTCAGTGCTTAAAAGACAACTTTACATTTTTAGGTATACATTTATAAGCTCCCTGACACAGCCAGTTTAAGAAAAGTGTAACCCTTATTATCCTGACTTTGTTTATGCTAGATGTTGGTGTCATCATATATTCATTCAGCTTATTGTTTGTCATTGTAAAGCTTATAATGGTAGTCAAAACTATTTTGTTAGATGCCAAAATCAACAATCCAAATATGTTTTTCTCTCTTGCTGTGTTCACAGCTGACCTCCTGTAAGTGAATGATTATGCTTGTCCAGAAACCTCAAAAGAACGTTAAGTAGTCTGGAATGCTTAAACAGCCTATAAAATAATTTGGTGCCTTAGGGTAGTACTCTCTACTTGAACCGCAACTTTCTAAACAGCCTGTCTTGGAGTTGCCACCATAGCATTCGCTTAGGGTGGGGAGACTGTAGTGTTTGTGGCAAAGAGGAAGGAAATAGCATAACTGGGCCTGACTGAAATAAACCCAAGAGGCAATAAGTGTTAGAAGAAACTACTCCTTTACTGTTCTGATAACCGTTTTTACGTCACTAATATAGCAGCTTAAATTAGAGACTGGGTCAGGGTTGCTGATATATGAACATATCTTGACCAGCCACTGAGCATGTGTACACCTTTGTGTATGTAAAAACTGTGCCATCACAGATAAAGGATGACATTTTTAATAATATTTTAATGGTTTTTAATGAAAGCTAAAGTCTGCTTTTAAGGGAAAATGTTTATTTGAATCTATTTGAGCTATATTACTTTTAGCTAGTCCAGTTCTAAATGATATTTTAAGACCGACGCAAACACAACTTCCTTTTCAGAATAGCTGAAGAGGTGAGATTTTATTCAAGTGTGCCTTGACAAATGAACAGCATGTAAAATCTTGTGTGTCATTTAATGAGTACATGAAACAAACAACTCTTTCTTTCCCCTTTCATTTATTGCTGGTTGTGATGACCAGATACCTCTATAAAAAAAACAACTTACTGTTATACTGCTGTTTTCTTTTTTCTTTTGTAGATGTATATGAAATATAGAGATAAATGATGCATCAAATTCCTCTATGATGTAGATAGAGTGATTTTTGAAGACAAAATGTCACTGCTACTTCCTCCACAGGATTTAAAAATTCATGATCATTTATCAATAATCACATAACAATCTGTTTTAGCTGGTCTTTAAAGGAAAATAAAATTCCACACTTTGTTTTTGGAATTTTGTGTCTTGAAGGGCACTAGGTTCTTTTTACTGAATTATATTCCAAAGTTTGTCGTTAGCTCTAAATGTAGTTCAGAATAAGAGTGAGTTGAGCTGACCATATAATCACTAGTGTCAGATATAGTACAGTCCAGACCTGACCGACACATGTGACACACCCCTCTGACCTGCTACTACATTCAGTACACAGCAGTATAGCAGCCCAAACAGTTATGGGACACAAGGGAAACTCAATCTATTTGTCCAAAATATGAATATAGGTGACTGTGTATGGAATATTTAACTCAAGATTTTCTCTCATTGTACTGAATCTGTCTGATAGATCAGAGCTCAGCTGCTGTTTATTCTCTTATATAAGGCAACATAGAAACTCTTGGCTGCTTTTACTCCAAATTAAGTCACTCAACATTCCCACTTAGAAATGTAACAATTTTTTTTTAAATGAACTCAAGGTGGTTCCATACCCCCCCCCCCCCCCCCCCCCCATCACATTTGGTTTGGCATACTCTTATGGGTAACCAAAGCATTTCTATTGACATTTAATATCAGAATCCTAAGAAAAGAATGTTCTTTGCCACGCATGCATCCATAACAAAGCCCTTTATTTCTGCAGAGACCTTTTTCATCATCTGTCCAGCTGTGAACATGGCTGAATTCTGGGCAACTAATACCCAGTCCAATGTTTACCTGTACAACCTTCCTGAGGACACCGCTCACAACAGGTGCCCTTCACTTTATTATAATTAATTTTTAATACACCAGTGCTGGACTATAACCATTCACAAGAACACTTACAATATACAATGATGTATACTAAATATTTTCCTGTCATAGCTATTGCCTATTAATTAGTGCATGTGCTCCAACAATATTGAGATATAGTGCTCATGGGAGTTTGTGCATTTAAAAATGGCAATAGGCCAGAAAAAAAATAGTTTGCTGCCTGGGGCCTTATCATTTCCACAGACAACGTGTCATTATGAGCATCTTGTGTTATTTAGAAATGACAAAATCTAAATGTTCTGTAAGCTTATGTAAATTGTTTACGTATACATTAACATAGAGTTTGAGAGTTGCTTAATGGCTGTTTTCCAGGTGTCTTTGAAACAGTGAGTGAATGTTTAAAGAATGGTTTATTTGCTCGGAATGTCTCTAAACAGCAAACAGAAGCCTTATTCTAAACAACATATTCATTGGCTTTCAAACATATTTTGAAAAATTGTACAAGGACTAGCTTGAACTATGTGCTTTTTGTTATGATAAATAGAGCAGCAGACCATCACAATCCTCGCCTGCAACACTGTATAAAACTTCTGTTGCTCTACCACCTTCTCTCGTTCTGTCTATCCCTTCCTCAGTGTTGATCTGTCAACTCCTATGGATGTGCTATACCTCTTTGGAGTTCCTCTGCCCCAGAAATGCGTGACCTCTTCAGCTCCAAAGAAAGGATACTGACCCTGCAGATCATGAACTACATGGCAAACTTCATAAAGTCTGGGTATTTATCAAGAACTGGTTGCATGTTTTGTGCACTGTTTTGTACAACAATTATGATTTATACATTCTCTTCTCAAATATTCTCTTTTTCATCAGAGTCGTAGCACAGTGGGTAGTGCTCATGACATATAAGAGCATTACAACCCCACACCAACTGACCTATATCTGACAAATAAAGACTAAAAAGCCCTAAAAAATTAAATAAAAAACAATTCTCACCTCAGATATTAACAAATATTCTCTTCCTGTCTTGACAGAAACCCCAACCTGCCTCTTGCTGTGTCTAGGACATCCTTCAGTAAGTTTTTGCCCCCTTGGCCTCAGTTCATGCCTCACTCAGGGGGGCGGGGCTATAAGGAGCTGTCCCTTATGCTCAGTAACCGCAAGAATCTCCAGAGCCCTCAGTGTTCATTCTGGTCTCAATACGTGCCTGCTCTGATCACTTCCACCGGTTAGTACCACTCAACGCTTCCACACAAGTTCCTGATGATCTTTGCCATGTATAGATTGGGAGATACTGAATATAAATAACAAAGAGATGTAACTTAACTAAATGTATACCTAATCACAGTTTGTTTTTTGGCCAATAACCGCTGTATATGCTTAAACATGCACTAAATATTTGTACAGTTGTGGACCTGTTATTACATAGTAATTCTTAAGTAGTACATAAGAAGTAAGTAGTAAGTACATCTACAAACCTGAATTTTTGTCAATCTGACTTTACAGCCAAACTGTCTTGTGGGACATCAGTGGGAGATGCTGGAGGTATTCAAACTCCAACCAAAGGGCCGACATCGCTCCCAAAAAACAGCCTCTTTCTGACTCCAAGCAATCCTAAATCTGAGAAAGATGCTTACAGTTAGAGTCACAAAGATTTACAGATTTCCTTCTAATTTCTATTCCAGAGCCAAACACAGCAGTCTGACATGTAATTTCTGTAGTTCTCATGTTAATGTATTGTGCTTTATGAATCAATTAATAATCAGAAGTATTTAAGCAATAAAATGCATTTAAAAAACACTTCCTGTTTATTTTTCACTGTGTTATTTGTTATTTCCCACATGGTAAGAAACTCGGCACACTATCTTTAGGTCATTGAAAATTATTCATTAATAATTAAGCTAGTGTTTGAAGGTTAAAATGATGGCATCAGAAAACCTGTGGAATAAAGTCAGACCCAAGTACTGTGAGTAATCCTGATCATGTAGCTTTTTGCAAGTTTCCGGATGTTGTTACAGTATTGTGTGCCACTTACTGAGGGCTATTTTGAAATGCTAATTATCACTTTATTCCTGGAGATTATAAGTGTCCTTTCCTATTTGTCTAGACATTCAAAGTTGCACATTCAGGAATAAGGGCTAAAATACCAATGTTTTTTCAACTGAAAGGTATTTTACTTTGTGACATTAGAGATTAGTTTAGATTCTTGTTTTAGTGTAGGTTCTACTGTTTAGTGTATCCGTGGCAAGCTGCCCTGCTGTCGGTTTCAGTTGAAACCAAAGGTCAGTCGGTTTCAATGATCATTTCATACAAACCTTCCAAAATTATAGATATTTGCACTACTGAAACATTTTAAATATGACCATATAGGTGAAATTAAAAATCTGTAATACAGTTTCCCCAAAATAAAACAATATTTCATCTCAAACTAAATAAAACAAACTAAAACACACCAAACTATTTGTGAATATATTTCAGTTGGCTAATTCTTTACATTTTATCAGTTAAACAGAATTTAAAAGTAGGAAACAGCAATGTCTTTTTGTTTACACATGCCAGTTCTGCAAGAGGAAACGTCTTACTGGACACAAAGTTCTCTGCTTTCATCTTGAATTCTTGGCACTCCTTAGTATGGTTTCTGCTATCATGGACACAGTCAGGCAATTAAAACAGTATGCATAATGTAAGAAATATTTGCATTTAAATAATGCATTTCAGGTCTTAATACACACTTATATATTAAAGTGAAAGCACTTTTGTATTGCTTTATTTTCTCAAGGAGTGCATACAATTTAAAAATGAATGGCTTGGGTGGGCCATACTACATCACTTGACTGGTCCTACTCATACCTGTCAACACTCCCGTTTTTCCCGGGAGTCTCCCGTATTTCACACCCATCTCCCACACCATATTATTCCAAGGTTGTCCAGTTGCCAGATCTTGCATGAAACGCATCCTACTCACGCAATCGACTCGTACAAATTTCAACCCATTTGTGACCTCAACCTGGCAACCTACAACCCCATTTGCGCTGTTGATATTTGCGCAGGTAGTATATGGGGAAAGTTGAATCAAGTATCACTGGTAGGTGGTGCTCCGGCAAAATAAAATACCCCTCCCCCCCCCCCCCCCCCCCCAGGCACGTATTGTTGACAGGCATGCCAAGACAGATTAAGGAGATGAAAGGATTTCGTCGTTAGTGTCAGTTGTTGATACTGTTTGTAATAATTTCAGAATTATGGTTTGTGTAGGAAAAGTATTAAGCAGTTGGACAAGTCAATTTCTTGGCAATGCAGATGTTTTATTTATATTCTTCTTTTTCCACTTGAAGAGTGAACAGGAATGAATTGAAGGAAAACTTTCAGCAGGGGAAAAAAAAAAATCTGACACGCTGACGTAAGGCAAGACACGAGTAGCACAGGCAGACATCTGCGAGTGTGTCATTGAACGCACTGACTGTGAGGGAAACAAAGTGCGCTGTGGATTGCTACTGTAACAAACACCATTTCTTGTATCAATGTATTTATCTCAGGAATATAGTGATGTGGACACTACTGTCGTGGATTTTTGTGACAGCCAGTTTGCATCAGGTGAGCGGTCTTATTTCGTTATGAATTAATCACTAGTTACTAATTGAGGGCGATTTTTCACAGTAAAAGGAAATTAGAATATTTATAGAAATATAAAGTGTTTTATGTTGCTGCTTCAAAAAGTAAGCTATGAAGCTGTTCATCACTGCACGTCTCATGGTGTCTCACCAGGATGTCGCTGATTATTGGAAATCGTTAAGGGCTGTTCACACCGAACTCGTATTTATGTCTGTATACAATGTCTGTCACCCATTGCTTTTCTGCTCAGACATGCTCTAGGCTTGACGGATGTCTTTGACCGCTGCTTTTTGTTTTCTTCGTCTCATGCAGGAGCGCCGTTTAAAATAAATAAATAAAAAAATCAAGAAAAAACAAACAAAACAAAAATTTAATCCCCTTTAATCACACTTTGGAATGCCCAATTCACACTTCTTAGTCGTGGTGGCGCGGTTATTTACCTCAATCCGGGTGTCGGAGGACAAGTTTCTGTTGCCTCCTGAGACAGTCAATCTGCGCATTTTGTCGCGTGGCTCGTTGTGCATGACCCCTCGGAGACACTTGCTACTCTTGCATAGGAGACCTGGCTGGAGTCACTCAGCACACCCTGGATTCAAACTCACAACACCAGGGGTGGTAGTCAGCATCAATACTCGCTGAGCTACACAGGCCCTCAAAAACGTAAACTTTAAAAAGTGCGAGACATCTGCATTGGTTGTGTCTATTTTTTTAATGCAAGAACTCGTTTGGTCTGAACGTTCAGACCAAACGAGTTCTTGCATTAAAAAACTAGATCCAGGGTGTGCTGAGTGACTCCAGCCAGGTCTCCTAAGCAACAGAATTGGCCCGGTTGCTAGGGAGGGTAGAGTAACATGGGGTAACCTCCTCTTGTTGCGATTAGTGGTTCTCCCTCTCAATGGGGTGTGTGTAAAATTGTGCATGGATGGCAGAGAGTAGCATGAGTCTCCACATGCTGAGAGTCTCTGCTGTGTCATGCACAAACTGCATGCTGTGCTAAATTCATTATGCCCATCAAATGCTCACCTGAAGGGGTTGGTAAATAATGAAATTTGCTTAATTTAATAACTTTTAAATTAATATATGATGGTTTAAAATTTTAGACCAAAGGACTGGTTGTGGATGTGTATATTTGTCTTGAAAATTGGGGGGTGGGGTGGTGGGATTGGTTGTACTTGCTTGTTTTAATAATTGTGGGGTTACCTACCCCGTCCTCCCTGGAAATACAGTCCCAGGATACATCAGGTGTGTGAAAGTTGCTTGCAAATGTATCATACAGTAAAATAATTAGTATGAAGTATTGCTTTTTAATAAATGGGTAGGTAAATAATGTCTAATAGAATATATATTGGCTATTAATCTTTTTTTACACGATTATTTGTGACATTTTTATTAATTATGATAACATAGACAGTGGGTCAGCTTTATAAAGCAAAATACCTGGTGTGAAACATATTGCATGGGTATCTATTAGTATATCTGTCCAAATTAATCAATTTATTGTACTGGTATCAAGTAATCCTTTGGATTTTTATTTTTTATCTTTTATTTATTTATTTTTGCTTTGTATAAAATGGCTAAATGGAAATGTATTCCAGTTTAATTACAATGTAAGGTGTCATATTTAAAAACTGATCCAAAGCTTCATTTCCAATGAAGTTCTTGGGAAACTATTAATTTTTTTTTTAAAATAAATTAAAGGACCCACATTAACTATAGATTCAAAGCAAAGCCTGTGCTGCCCCATATTGGCTGAAGTTGGCATGTCTTCTTTATGTTCCGTCCTCTCTGCTCCCGCACAGGCCAGTTCCCAGAACTCCACAGACTCTCCGCTTATGACCACAGATTTGGACCCTTATAACCGGAATCGATACTGCAAATGGCCCTGTAAGTGCCCCAAGAGTGCCCCTGTGTGTCCACCTGGGGTCAGCCTGCTAACAGATGGGTGTGACTGCTGCAAGGCCTGTGCCAAACAGGTGGGGGAGACCTGTAATGAGAGAGACACCTGTGACTATCATAAAGGACTTTACTGTGACTACAGTGCTGACAAGCCAAGATATGAAAAAGGAGTGTGTGCATGTAAGTGACCCCATGTATTATTTTACTTGTTCAGTTTCATGTAATATGAGTATGATGCAGCATCTACCTACATACTGAAACCTACAGTAAAATAGTGTATACGTACAGTATCATCAAAATGTACATTTTTACAGGTTAGAATTTTAACATGCAAAACATCAGGTGGCTTGAAACATCACAGAGGAGGGAATATATAAAAATAAAATGTTTTGAGCTGTTGTGCCGACATTTTCTTTTGAAGAAGTTTACCCCCTTTTTTTGCCCGAGCACCTACACTGAGCACTTTTGCCGTTGGATATATGTGCTTTTGCTTATTGTTATTGATATTTAGTATTTTTATATCTCTTTTTTGCTTTAATAACAGCATGAACTTGAGCTGGCATGGACTCACAAGTTTGTTCCAAATCAGATGGTCCATGTTATCCCAGCATGATTTCAGAATGTTACAAAGAGCATCTTGTATGTTTCAATGGAAGCAAGGATATCTGACCTATTGTACATTGGCGTAAACTTGGTCAGTGTCACAGATTTGCTTATTTAATGACCTTTGAGATGGTACAGAGTCTGAAATATTTTACTTATCAAGTATTTTGAAATGTTCTGTTTAATTTCAAATATAAATTAGATTTTTAATTTCAGATTATCAATGTGATCTCTAGCTTTTAGACCCACTTTAAACATTAATACTAAAGTTCAGTGTAGCATGAATTTAAATGATCACACTGTGCTTGGAATCAGTATATTGTGAATAACGTCAGATTGTGCTAAACTGTGTAGCTATGACATAAGGCTTGATTCCATAGAAAAGATTAAAGATTGTCCACTTTTAATGTATCATTTTGTCTACAAGCATGGTCTGTATATTGCTATATAAAGAGAGGATAAGTGCTCTCTGTTCGGTGTTTCAGATGTTATGGGAACAGGCTGTGAATATAACGGTGTAATCTACCGTAATGGTCAGAGCTTCCAACCCAATTGTAAGTACCGCTGTCTCTGTGTGAATGGGGCGATTGGGTGTGTGCCCCTTTGTACTGAGTCTCAGCCACCCCGTGTGTGGTGTCAAAGACCCAAGCGAGTGAAGGTTCCAGGTCAGTGCTGCAGTAAATGGATCTGCGAAGAGTCCCGTAAACCACGCAAGACTAACCCAAGACACGCCCCTGAAGAGGGTGAGTAGTGCATTAGTGTTACGTCTATCAAAATTACAAATTTTTCTGTTGCACTTGCATTGATTTGAGTTGGTCATTATATTGCGATTGCCACCACCACTATTGCTTTTTTTTAAATCAATATATGCTTGTATATATGAGTATGAATGAACCACTTTTTTTGTCTGTTTCAGTGTCTCTCACCTCCAATAATATTTGGCAAAAAAATTGCATTACCCAGACCACCCCATGGAGCCCATGTTCAAAAACTTGTGGACGGGGCATATCCATGCGCATTTCTAATGACAACGCTGAGTGTGTGATGGAAAAAGACAGTCGACTATGTAATCTCCGACCCTGTGAGGTAGACATCACCAAGCACTTTAGAGTAAGAAAGCTATTCATTCACTCTTTCATTTCATCTTCACACATCATTGTTGCTGGGAGCGCTCATGACTTTCTCATCTAAGATTAATTCATTCATTTACTCACACATCAATATTTAATTAATTTTCTTGCTCATTGATTGATTGATCAGTTAAGTAATATTAGAAGTTTAAAGTTCAGTCTTTAATTAATTGTCATAACTGTGGCTCAGCCAGGTAAAAAATGCCTGAACATCTACCGTGAACCAGAGTTTCAGAACTTCACCATCTCAGGCTGCATCAGTAAGAAGCCGTATTGGCCCAAGTACTGTGGAGTCTGTACTGACGAGCGATGCTGCATCCCCTACAAGTCAAAGACCATTGAGGTGGAGTTTCAGTGTCCTAATGGATCTGTCTTTACCTGGAAATACATGTGGATCAACGCCTGCTTCTGCAACCTCTCTTGCAGGAATCCAAACGATATCTTTGCAGATCTGGAGCAATACTATGATTTCAATGAGGTTATTAACTAATACATTAACAAAGAGCCAGATGCAATGTTAAAAGTAGAGATGGAGTCTATCAAAAGGGCCTCCATGTTCATACTGTGACAGTAACTGTGATTCTTTGCTTCACTCAATTCATATGCTGAATGGTACAGAAAATAATCATTCATGATATATGGATGAACATCAACGCAGTCACACATATTGAAATGGCTTGTAAGAGGAATGTTTGTCCAAACAGGGACATTATGGTATAAGATGATTTCTTATCGATGTACAAAGGTGTTATATTTAAGAAAAGTCCTGCGACTTTCATAATGTTGTATGGCCATTTTGCTACAAGTCTATGCAAGGACTCTTTAATGATTTTATAATCTTCAAATACATTTTACAGACTCTCCGCAATAAATTACATTTTTATGACATTTAATTTATTTTTGCTGGGAAAAATTTGTCACAAATATTTTATTCTAATGGTATTTATGACTCACGTCATGTACATTTGTATAAAAATATCTTAGAGAAAAGGCATTGATCTTTTTGTTACTCCGCTACTTAATTACCAAATGTTTTATGAAGTCTCAGTTGATGGTATTCATACTTAATTATGGAAATATTGCAAGAAATGTCTTTTTGATAAAAGCCTTATGCTTAACTTTATGCTTTAGTTTGTACATATTTTTTGTTGTATTTATTTCCTGTTGTTTCTTGGGATAGATTTACATAATTTCTGTGAAAGTGAGAATTCATGACACCTCTGTACAGATTTGATGTTCCTTTCTCAAGGAAAAGCTTTCGGTTTGCTTTGGTAGTATAACATAGTTTATCACAATATGCTTACCATATGTATTTTAACTATATTATGTTGTATTTTAGTATTATGGAGAACAGCATCACACTCACGTCATGGGAGATTTTCCACTATTCAGATAAGAAATGATGTATTAAAATATATGAATTTATGGATTATAGAGAGATAAACATCATGTAACAATGAGACAGACCGTTTTGTCATGGTTTTATTTTCTTAATACATTTGTTAGATACACAGTCATCACCAACTTTCAAAGACATTTATTGTAGTCTTGCTTAGGTCAGTAGCTGTAACGGATTACCTCAAATGTTTAGCACATACTCCATTTATTCTGAATAGACAAATCTAAGCAATACTGTCAGAAGTATAGTTGGCATAACATGTATTAAAAAAAGAGTCAATTGTTTATCGAGTGATTGTTAACATTCCATTGATACTTGTTTTCCAATTTCCTCCCAACAGTGTACAAATACAACCAGTTTTTGGACAAATGCCCATTAGGCTACTAAATGATAATTTCAGGGTACTGGAAAGCCAGTACAAAGGAAATGCTTTTTGCGGTTTTTCATTTATTCCAATTTTTTTTTGCTAACTGTTATTAAATTTTAACACAAGCAATTTGAACATGCCCTGCAGATCTTCACCATTGTCATTGACTTCCCATCTGTGGTGGACATATGTTGGCCAGATCGTTTATTGGGTATAATGGCCTGCATAAATTCTAACCAAACAGAGGATTTAACCTATTAAGGCTGATGGAAGATTAGTCGAAAAACCTCATTACAGATTTATAATGATGAGGATGGTTATACCAATTAGGAAATTAATTTTACAACCTACTAAAATTACAAAATTATTAAATTAATCTGGTACAATATAATGTTGCTAAAAACCTGAATACTAATACTTTTTGACTTTTGTAAATATAATATCATTATAAGAGAATAATCTGTCTAGCCTATCTATAAATATCTGCATCTTCGTTCATTGACCTACTGTCATGCTCCATGTTGCACACTAGATGGCGCAACAGTGTTGAAGTGCAACATGTAAATACAGTACAGTTTGTCTTCACATGCGAACTAAAAGGTAATATAAACTTGTTGCGAAAGTAAATATACTAATTTAAAGGAATATTCCAGTTTCAATACAAGTTAAGGGTTCAGCTGACAGCATTTATGACATAATGATTACCGCAAAATTATTTCTACTTGTCCCTCCTTTCCTTTAAAAAAGCAGTAACACGTATAAGTGAATTGGGCCAATTTGTAAATGTAAAAATGCTTACTTTTTCATAGAAGACGTAAACAATATGCTTGTAAACATGATTTTAGTGTGATACAATATCTTTCTAACCTATTCTGTGTAAAGTCATGTCCAATTTTACAACTTTGTTGCCATGACAATGTAATGCAATGAACCTTGAATCTCTAAAATGTCCGTAAAAATTATGATTTAAGCAACTTTACAGCTCAAATAATATCAGAATCAGAATCAGATTTATTGCCAGGTATGTGTACACATACGAGGAATTTGACTCAGGATTGTACATTACTCACGATATGCTTACACTTACAAAAATACAATAATACAATAATAAAATACAATAAAATCAGACACAGGCTACAGTGTAGACAACACAAATATACACACTATGAACAAAAACAATATAGACTTATTGACAAATAGTGCAGTGATGTATTCATGTAAATGAATGTAAGTGCTTTAAACCATCCAAAATTTGTGCTAATCAACATTAAGCCAAAAAAAAAAATAATAATAATAAAAAAAAATGTTGATTGAGCTAAACGCTAATGAGATATATATATATATATATATATATATATATATATATATATATATATATATATAATGCTATTTTATATTTTATTTTAACAACTGTGACTGTAAAACTGTTAGTTGAAATGTAATTTCCCAACCATTTTCTATTATCTCCACTATCTCTGCGCCTTGTCAATGTTAACTCTTAAAATTCTATGTTATTGGTGTTAATTCATCAAGTATGAATATTTAGAATTAAAGAATTTAAATTCCATTCGTTGGTACAAATAGAGAAATTAAATTCCATTCTAATGTGTCACTTTAACTTGTTCTTCTCTGTTGCTGTGGGTGACGCTGCGTCTCCATGGTTGCAGCAGAAGGTAATCGCCGCTGTGCGGACACACGCGCACAGATACACAGTGAATCACATGGAGCGAGTGTGACAAATCTGTGAGTATGAAAAGCAATATTAAAAACGCCATAAACTAATCTTTTGGTCTTAAACGGTGTCATTAACATATATGTGAAATCGCGACGCGCGTGATATTTCTGAGGGCGGGGAGCTCGCGCTGGGTGATTTTCTGTGTGTAGTTTTCGGGCTGTTATAGTCAATAAATAGTTAATATTTCTCATATGTCATTAATTCCATTGACATGCCGTTGTATTATGTTATGAACATGGTTTGCAAAAGGTGTGGGAAGTTTCTTCGTGACGGAAAGTGATCGTGTGTGACCGGCGTTTTCATAACAAAAGCGATGATGGACTGCTAATGCTAACAGTCTCTATATGTGTGCATGCTTTGCCATTACATACCACCAATTATAAAGCTTTTATTTGCATATTTTATTTTCGGAATTATAGCCGCGGAATATATATGTGTATCTTTATTGTTCTGTGTTCAGTAACTCAACTCGCACTGTGTTGCTGGAATTGGAAACAGCTGGACGCATAACAGCATCACGCACTCCAGCGCATGTCGACGGAGAAAGTCAAAGAAAAACCTCGTTAACATTGATGTACGTCAGAGTGGGACCTTCCTTGATTTAGTCCGTTTAACTTGTATATAAGAGCAACAGGTCGTGATCAAGCTCGGTTCGTGTGTGTGTGTGTGTGTGTGTGTGTGTGTGTGTGTGTGTGGTCGGTCGGTCGGTCGGTCTCTGGTCTCTGGATGCATGCCCGGTGCATTATTTGCATGTATGCTTTTGTCGCTTGAACAGCCTGATGGTTCAGTTTTTCTTAAGCTGTGGTTTGTGTTCTCAGGAAGAGATGCTCCCATAAAAGAGCTTTCTTGAGCCTGTATATCTCAAGTTCATGTTTCAGTGTTTCTACACAGCTGCACATGGCTGTTTCAAATGAATGCTGGTGTAAGAAGCGGACATAAAGCTGTCATTGTTGAGAAATGGTCTGTGTGAACCATTAGCTCAAGTTTTTGAGCTCGAGTTCTATTGTGTGCTATTGACGTTGACACTCGAGCAGTTTTTCAGATGGTTTTGTGATCTGTTGGTTAATCTATGATGTCAATTTTCTTTGAAATCTTATACTACCAAATAATATTTAATTGCATCAGTTGAATTGTTTTCATTGTGGAAAATGTTTGGTTTACATTCCTCATTTATGATAGACTGTTCACTGGAATTCAGTCGCAAAGATGGATATGTAATGCATTCTTTATCAGCTTTTGTCCAAAGCAACTTGCAAATGCAAGCAACACACTTAAAATATTTTGGTTATTTATTATGCTTGAGTTAGGCTAAATTAATATTCTGGGTTCAATACAAGTAACAGCATTTGTGGCATCATGTTGATCACAACATAAAATAATTCAGACTCGTCCCTCTTTAAAATCTAGGTTGCAGTGAGGTACTTACGATGGAAGTGGACAATTTTTGGAGGGTTTAAATGCAGAGATTAGAAGCTTCTAATTTAGTAAAAAGTACTGTTAAAATTTGTGTATTATTTAACTAAGTTGTTTAAATCATTGTTATATGGGCATTTTAGGGTTTTTGCATTGTCGTCATGGCAACGAAGTTGTGAAATTGGATTTATTTTTACAAAGAAAAGGTAAGTAAGCTATTTTTATCACACCAAAGTTGTTAAAATGCATGCTGTTTATTTGGCAAGTATGGACTGGCCCCATTCACTTCCACTGTAAGTGCCACACTGTAACCCACATTTTTTTTCTTTAAAGGTGAAATGTGTAACTTTTTTGTTGACAAAATACATTCTACTTTCCCATTTAATTGTCCATTGACAACTATAAGTAAGCCAGTCATGGGTTTTACCTCACCCAAAAGTATAAACACTGAGCCTCCCAGGCACTACCAAAACATTGATGTTTATATTTTGAGCGGTCCATTCAGCTCCATCCATACCTTTCTCTCTCAACCTATTGACCTGTTTGATGTTATGTCACTGTCTGACCAGCCTGTCATGTTTGTGACCAAAAATCCATATACCATCATTGTGCTGCGCTGTGGGACATGACAAAAGCCTTCTTCAGGAGTTAAAAGCAGCTCTTACTTTCATACAGACAGGATCATCACTGACAGTTTTGCAATATTGTGACCACATCAGACCTGAAAATAACAAAAAAAAAACATATAGAAGAGATGTTTACGGTGATGTCCCAGTGGGCGTGTGCACTCATTTGGCATACATCAGACTCGCCGGCTTAAAGAGATGAATCGTGGATAAAATATATTTAAATGTCCACGAAAGTCCCATTTGGCAATATTTGTGCTTCTTCAGACCTGAACCTTTCCTGGAACTTGCCGTGGATCAAAAGAGATTTTTGATATTTTTCTTTATGGGTGTTTTTCCATTCACCGCCATTGTTTCCTCCAGCTGATGGTCAAAGCTGCAAGTGGCTGCAAGAGAAAAGTGACGCCACTGAAACAGGTTAATAGTATTTGGGTTACGGGCATGGCTACTTGGTTGAGCTGGGGCAATACGAACAACCATGGCAGATGTGTACAGAGGAAAATAAATTGAGACCAGAGTGAACATTGTTGTCCCATTTACAAGGTGGAGGACACACACACCACAAATGTTGAGATCGCTCTGGAAAAAATATCTGCAATAACAAGATCGCCGTGCAAGTTGCTAATGGTCCATTCAAGTCCTTCCTGGGAAGTTCGTACTTATGAGGTTGGAGATCGTATATACAATTTGATGTGCATTTGTAGCCGGAAAGAATTAACCCGTTTTGCAATTTCATCTTTCTCTTTTTCTCATATTGGCGGAGCCGGAAAGCATTCTGAGCACCAGTGGAACAAAATTAAATGGAAGTCGCACATTAGGTGTGTATTTAATGCTTTATATATTTTATCATTTTTGTGCAGCTACATATAATGGTGGTAGATGTAGTTTTATTGCACAAGCCTGTCCCTGCATAAACTGTCTAAAATTAGTTTTATTGTTATTTTTCATGAACTGTACAAAAATGCATAAAGACTGCACTCCTTTAGCTGCACTATGAGTCTTAAATTGGTATGACCCCAACTTGAAAAGTCGAGGCTAAAAGTATATCCTGGTGGCATACCATACAAAAACCCCCCACGCAACAACACAGATTCCTCTGTCATGCTTTCTGCCTGGTGTGTTTATGTTTTAGTGGTCTTGTTTTTTATTATGTTAAACTTTTATCACCTTTTATTTAGTTTGGACTATTTGTTTATAAGGAATCAGAGAGTGCGAAAGGGCATTATGAGTCTTAATACAGGTATACTTTGTTTTTGCGTGTTCCAGATCGTCTCGCGTCAGGTCGATCGCTTTGCCTTTGTGAATATACTTATCTGACTGCCAACGAATAGAAACATGTGCGACACGCACACTACAACTGCTTTGTAGCACTCTTTTAGTATAGTCAATGGCCACTGCATGCGCAGATGATGATGGCTGTGCTGATGACGCAATTTTGCTTGGAGAGAAATATGGCCGTTTATTCCGTCATCAAGTTAACACAGCTGTTGTTGTGGTGGACTTCCATTCATTCTTTTATTGGTGTTGGGATTTTGAGGAGAATGTGTATGATTTTGTATGGACATACTGTACATCTATATCAGTGTGTTACCGAACATTAATATACTGTGAATAAGTCATAAAGACAAGGAAAGCCTGAACAAAACTGGCGCGCCGTTTCTCCCAGATGCAGTTGTGATTTAATCTAAGCACAAACGCAACATTTCAAGCTAAATAATTGGTTGTTTTAGTGGAGTACCTATGTTAGTTCAGCTTCAGATGTGTGTTCTTTTCATCAAGAAAACATGGAATGAGTCGAAATACATTTTTGTGTTTCTCAACATTATGCCACAAGTGCTGTTGATTCAGCTTAACTTGTACTGAACCCTGAATATTCCTTTAAAGAAAAGGAGGGACAAGCCAAAATAAATTTATGTGATAATCATGCCAATTATATTATAATCATTAAACATGCCACAAATGCTGTCGAATGAGTATAACTATTGAACCTGAACTATTCCTTTTAAGCACTGGAGTAGAAATAAGTCCACATTCCTATCACTTCCAGAGAACTGTGAAGTTAGTAGAAAATGTCAACACATAGGGTCTGGTATTTAGCTGCGGGTGTTATAAGAATACTGTCCTCTGAGCTCTCTAAACGTAATATTATTTTAATTTTTTTGTGGATAACAGTTTCAATAACCTATATACAAACAAAAACACACTATAACAAAACGTTTCCCTCTCCGCTCTTTTACCTTGACACACAAGTAAACACTTCTCCATTTCAAGTTGGACCTTACAGTATCTACATTTGGCTTTTTAACTCATAAGTCTAATTATTTTTTACTAATACTTTAAAAATACTTATTAAATTAGTAAAAATACTTTACCAATATTTTATTATGTTGCTTATTTGCTTCCATTGCCTCGAACTGTCCATCTGAGGACATAAACATTGCATTGTACACGCAACTTACATTGTATTTGTCATATTTGCAATCACAGACCCAGCACAACTTCTGCTGCTATGGAAATTCCCTAGGTGCATGCTAGGAGTGTAAAGCCTAGTGCACACTACATGACTCTCCTTTAATGTTTTGAGTTGGCGACTGGTCTGTGACAAGAAGTCTCAGAACTGTGCGCACTCCTGCGACCTGCCCCAACAAGTTGCAGAAGCTACTATGGATTTCAAACCAACTAGAAATCTAAATGTCTTGTCGTCAGGTATGTGCACTGCCCCAATGAGTAAGAGATTAACAGTGAGCCAAAGCCAATGAAGTATAGAGAGATTGCAAGAGGAGAGCAAGGTATTGGGAAGCAGGAGACAAATAATTATAAATGGTAAATAAAACATCTCCCTACCCTCTGCCTTTTTTTATTTTCAGCTGTTCTTCATATTATTTGTGTATAACTAAGTGAAACCGTGCTCCGTTTTTTTTGTACGTTCGCTTACTTTTTTGTGCTTTATAATCCTTTATTAATTCAGTAATACACAGAAGAAATTATTGATGTATGATAAGATCTCAAAGACTCTCTCCTCGAAATCTGAACACAAGTGGTCAAAAGGGACGAATGGTCTTGTAGTTGATACACCCAGTCTTCGATCAGTTGTTAAGTGTGTGCACCAACATGATGGAAAACAAGACTGAGCCGCAGGGCGCCGACTTAAAGTCTTGTAGTGTGCACTTGTGGTGTGCTAAAGCTCACCTCTGTCGGTAAGGCAGGAAGCATTTAGACAGGGATGGGTGTCTTCCTATGCACTGCCCCCCCCCCCCAGCCACTGTTTGGAATGGTATGTTGGAAGAGTTTCTCTTGGCTCTGTACACTGAAGTCTAACCAATGACGTAAGCTGCCACCATGGGGCATGGGGTGGCTTCCTCCACAGCAAGTGAATACTCCCCTTTTATTAGGAAAAAGTGAGCAAACCTGGAAGATCAGTAAGAAATTAAAACAGGATGAAGGGGTGGGGGTGTGAATGTTTTCTTTGATTTCATTCTTTTTCTATCGTTACATTTCCCTGTATTTTACCACCTCTGCCTCCCTCTCATCTGTTTTCCATTTTGACACAGATGCTAAAGTTTGTGTGTGTGGATTTTTTTTATATTTGAGGGTTATCTCTGTTATTCATCCAGAGACTCAGCGAGCCTAATCAAAGCAAGCGCCTTAATTTGAGGAAAGTCAGCCCAAAGGGTATGTGACATTTACCCAGCATGCACTGATCTGAAACCTACTGCTGGGAATTCCTCCCTGAGAACAAAGTCTTCCAGGGCCCAGAGTCTTAGAAACCTGTTACTTACTGCTACATAGTAGTAGTTTTTTTTATAGAAGATATAAGCTGCAGGGCCCTCCCACTGCATTTCTGCCTGTCAGTCAGTGTGGCCTCATTTGACGTTACCAATGCTTGACAGTTCCTGGCTGCCTGCCAGCCACATACAGAGGCAAAAAAGGGGAAGAAATAGTAAAGGTTTCTGAAGTGCACTGTTGCCAAATAAAGGGTTATGCTGTTATTCTTAGTGGAACAGCTCTCTCAGATCCCTCAAACTGGCATTTAAGGTGACTAATTGGATGCAGATAGCACAATACACTCATGGTAGGTGACATACATGGTTGGTAACAACATTATTTTAAAACAACTTTTTACTATATTGTAGATGAGATGCTGGACCGTTTGGTCTCTTGATCTCCCAGTGCTAAGAGCTTGTCTGGCAGTGTCTGCAGCATCCTCCTTTCAGATGTAAAATACTTTTTTGATGATTTCAGAAAGAAGAAACTTTAGAAGTAGGTCACATTCATGGGAAACAAAGCTTGTAATTTGACAGCTACATAAGGAGGTCAGAGCAGATGACAGCAGTTTGGTTGAAAGGGTAAGTATTTGTGTGTTTATTGTTTATATTTAGGAATGACATTTTATTTAGCATCCGGTGTGTTTGTCATGCTTAATTTTTTCTCTCAAGTAGATTTTTTATTTTTCTTCTCATTCAGTGGCACTGCTTTCCAAAACATGAACCAGCACAGATGAGCATATTAGATTGCATCTTATTTAATCAAATGCACTTATGCAAATTACTTTGCTGTAGTGCTAGATGTAAAAATAACTCTCATGAAAATCATGCATTTTCTTGAAGTGAAGCGTTTTTACTTTGAAGTTGCTCATGCGGATCCAGCAAGGCGCACACAGTTTACATGGATCGCCTGCTTGGATTGTCACAGGCAGACCATCATGTAACATTTGTAAATCAGACGATCTGAGTTTTTTGATCCTGGCTGGTGGATGCTTTTTATAGGAGCGCTTCACATCAACCAGGATCAAAACTCAGTTGCTCTGATTTACAAATGTTACATGATGGTCTACCGGAGTGGTGGTGGTGGCGTAGTGGGCTAAAGCACATGGGGTTCGATCCCCACAGCCACCACCATTGTGTCCTTGAGCAAGGCACTCCACTCCAGGTTGCTTCGGGGGGATTGTCCCTGTAATAAGAGCACTGTAAATCGCTTTGTATAAAAGCGTCTGCCAAATGCATAAATGTAAATGTAAATGTCTTCCTGTGACAATCCAAGCAGGCAATCTATGTAAACTGTTTGCGCCTTGCTGGATCTGCATGAACAACTTCAATGTAAAAAGCTTCACTTGCACTATGAGTAAACGTCATGAATATCACTGTGCACTGTATGTAAAATTGGTTTGATTCAGTCTTTGAGAAAAGTCATTTGCTAATACATACATGCCATCTGTGGTTGCTGAACTTTGCACACTGTTATTTTCTTCTTCCTTCTACAGTATATTAACAATTTCTTTGTGCAAATAAATTGCTAAAATTGGACGACTAAACAGTAATCAGAAAAAAACTGTTATCTACTATTTAAAATACATTCTTATTTTTTATATATATATATATATATATATATATATATATATATATATATATATATATATATATATATATATTATTTACTATATTAAATTGTGTGATAAATCACCATTATATCAGCCAACCTGCTTTCTGGATATCGTCATTTGGCCATTAAAAAACCTGTATCAGTCACCCACTAGTACAGAGTCATGGTGGCAAGCATAGGCTGGTGGCCATACTTTCCCTGGGGATTCCCTGTGGCCGTAGACGAGAGGCACAATGAGGGGAAATGCTTCCTGTGGAGATCCCATGGAGTTCTGCTACTACTGTATCTTTCTATTGTGGGAATTGATCTGTGCAAGCAACATTTGCATTCATCCTTGTGAAAGGCTTTCAACCCTGTCACAAAAACAAACAGTTATCCATAGGGCCATTGGAAAGCCCCTGAGCTCCTGAATAAACTGTAGTTTTGATTTCTTTGGGGATTTTGAGATTATGCAATGTCATGAGCGATACCCCAGGAGAGAATGCTCTCTCTGCAGTTGACACAGGGTTAGGCATGTGTCATGTTAGGCATTTTGGACAGTTGATTGCAGTAAACACAATATACAGGGTATTTCTGCATTCAAACGGTTTAGATAGGAATCAGTTTGAAATCTAAACAAATAAATTATTATGTACCAACAGCTGTGGCCAAAAATGGCTGACCTGGAATCATGTGTGACCCCTGCTAAAGGCAGTGTTTATACTGGTCCATACAGAATGTTCGTATGCACGTAGATGTGTCATGTGAATGAGTGTGTGAGTCATGAGATGTTTTTAGATTGCAAGATGCTGTGATCTTTGCTATTGCTAGGTAAACAAGACAAATGTTTTCAAAGATGATTCCTGTGGTTTGTGTACCTGATCATGATAGCAACTTTAAGACACATTCTAGTTTCTGACCTTTTGGTGGGTGTTCCTGACTCTGGTGCATCTGGTGTCTTTCACACTGGTCTAGAGTAATGAGTGATGGTGTGAAATGTTTCAGTACAGGCTGAGTGGCAGTAGACAGATGGGACTGTCACTGGACTCTTGCTCTGTGAAGGAGATGGGCCTGAAGAAGTAGGACATGTTCTTAAAGGCACACCCAAAGGGGCTCGTTAAGACCCATCTGGAAGATAAAAGTTATTTTCTGTCTTCCTTTGGAGAATGCATGAGAACATCCAGTGATTTCTCAGCGACATGTTGTGATTGACAGATCTCCAGCTACTGGTTTTAGGTTTCAGTTGATAGGATATTGGTAGGTTTTTTCTGGATGGGAAATGGCTATTGCAGCTATTTGTCTGGTTTTCCAGACAAAGATTGATGTGAATGTGGTTTATCGCTACCATCTTGGTGTTCTCTTTTTCAGAATTTTCTTCTAAAGCTTTATGGCAAAATCTTTAATTGGTGTGAACTGGGCTGGTTACACCCCTAGGACTGAGAAATAAAATAACTTTTCTAGGAGAGCAACGGAGTTTACTTTTAGAAACTGAACAAAGAAATTCCCTGGCAACATGCCACTGGAGTGGCTTCATTACAGTGATTCCATTCCAAGTGTTTACATGCTTTGAACTCTGCTAATCCGATGCTGCACTGATGCTGGCAGGTTTTGAATGAGGCCTCTTCATTTGTGTACCATGCACATCAGACTGCTACCCCAGACTAAACAAATATATCAGAGACTCTGGGCTAAACTCTGTATATGATGAGGTGGCACTCATATGTTCTTTATGATTATTTGATTTATGGCTGGTTTGTGGAATGTCAGTCACAGCATGCTCATCTGACAAGTTCTGGTTGGGAATTGTCATAAAGCTACTAAGGCTATAGTGTAAACCACTTTTGTTCAGCAACGCATTTCACATTTCTGTCAGCTGCAGGGGTGAAAGCCAGGCGTGACGGAATCTCCACAGAACTCTAAGCTGTGGTCTGGCAGCTGGAATAGAGTTGAGTTTCAATAGATTGTGGACAGGGAGCCTCCAGTAACACGTACAACATGGCTGCTCTCTCATTATCTCTCTTTTGTCTCTCTTCCCTTCCTGTAAGTTCAGCCACCCTTTAACCCACCACAACTATTAGAATCTCTCATTTTTGTAACAGGTCTGTATTCAAATAGAAAATCAATTTAGAGAGCACCACATTAGGAGTCACCCTACTGAAAAAGTAAATGTCTTGCTGCATTAATTTTTCTTTGCCTGACCTTATTTAGGGCTGATAAGACACAGAAGATATTGTTAAATTCTACTCTCTTGCACCTGACACATGTTCATAAAATGTATGTTTTGGACAGTGATACTTGAGAATGTATGCAGTCTCTTATTCTCAGGAGGAATCATCTGTACCAGAACTTGCTTGGAATTAGCTGATTTGTGTTTGGATGTGTCATGTGACTAGAAAGGAGATGATGATCTCAGTGTTGTTAGGGATTACTGCACTGCTCAAATCTCTTCTGTTATGAAGGACACTGGGTTTAACCACTAGAGTTTTATGGATTATTTTTATGATGACTTGTGTTTGTTTGTTTAGCTTTAAAATGTTGCCACCAGAGTATGTGAGTGGATTGGAGCAGCAACAATTTCCCCTCCGCTCTCAAAGCTTTCTTTAATCACTCCGCTCCAGCTCCACTCTGGGTTGTCCATTTTTCGCTCCTCGCTCACACCATGCTCCTGGATTAGAGAAACCCCATTCCGTGTTTGCAAAATGTTACTCAAGTAAATGTAATGAGTTACTACCCACCTCTGCTGATAACAAATGTCACACCACTAACATGGGGAGCAACACGTGGGCTTACCCTGCACATGTTTAGAATAGAATCCTTTATTTTGGTCACACATTATACACACAGTTTTTTGCATATATACAGTGAAATTTATTAGTTTTCACATATCCCAGATAAGCTGGGGTCAGAGTGCAGGGTCAGCCATGATTCGGCGCCCCTGGAGCAGATAGGGTTAAGGGCCCAACAGTGGCATCTTGGTGGTGCTGGGGCAGTCTCAGAGTTTAACCACATTAACCACATTATAGGCTGATGTGTTGGTGGGGGCGTGGCTATGCGTTGGCGCCTTTTTAGTTGAATTTCGCCGACTCCTGCTCCGTGGACAGCTTGAGGAAGGCCTGATGCTGCTATTGGTGGATGCTGGCGAGGGTCTTAAACATTTTCTCCAGGGGTCAGGCCTCCATGGCGGCGTTCTTCCTCCTTCAAATCCTGGGTTTCGGCACCAGTGTAACAACGTTCGTGATGGGATGCAATGAGGAAGCAGGAGTCGGTTGAAATTCAACTCAAAAAGGTCATATATTTTATAACACAAAATTGTCTTTTCAGCACCTCACCCAACAACAACGTGCTTTCCAGCAGAAGGTCAGCACACGCTCCGTGTGTGTGTGGGGGTAGCTCTCCCTTACTGGCATCTGGCTGGCTCTTAAAACCCATCTCCTCTCTCACTGCAATGACAAACAGCTGTTAGAGACAATCATTGCCAGGTGATGATCCTTACCATTCTCATTTCCTGATCTCGCCGTCCCTCCACAAACCGGTGCTCAACCACGCCCCTACCACCACAGCTGATCATGTGTTAAAGGTGTCTTAAACATCATTCACACTGGGCTCTGATCAATGCCAGGGAGACTTCTGTGTGAACATGAGCCGGAATACCAGAATTTTTTTTTTTCCAGGATCAGACCCTAGTAACATTGCCTGAATCAACCCTGAAATGTGTGAACAAAAGGCAGATCAGATACCGTGGAGGGTGCGTGTTGTAGTGATGTATTTATCATGTGAAAAAACAAGTTTGTATGCAGAAAAGAGATTGGTTTTACAGTGTACCGTGGTAAAAAAAAAAAAAGAAAAACGACAGCTGTCATAGTGTTGGCATTTTCACATTCACGGCATTGTGAATTTAAAGTCAGGATATTTTCTGTTTTTGTTCCCTCCCAAATCCAAGTAAGAAATGATTGTAAATGCAATTTCTATGAAGAAACAGTTGTTAAATTTACAGCATTACAAACCTGATATGATAAAATATATAAATTTTTCATTCAAAGCACAGCACACTGAATGTCAGAGCCAAATCTTTATTTCCCCCTCTCGAATAGTGCAGTTTAAGTCCTCAGTGAAGTCTGCAATACTTTAGGTATTTCAAATGTTGAAGATTTTGATGCAGGGAATACTCCAAACGTGAAGTGCAGTCTCTGTGAGGTGTGACAATCATCCCAAAAAACAACAACAACAACGGTATTGGATAGGAATATCTAATGGCCGATACTGAGATTCCAGGTTTCAGAATCAGATTGTAAGAGGAAAAAGTGGTATCGGTGCATCCCTACTGTACGTTAGACATGACATTGTGATGTCATCACTGATTTCTTCAGTAATGTGTTTGAATGTTAGCACTGATTACGGGAAAGCTGGGGCAGTGTGAATGAACAAAGTTTTGCAGTGCCAGAAAAGTTGCTGGAATGACTTTTCTGGGATTCAACCTGGGTTCACTTGGTGAAAGAGAGTTTAGTTTTGTATGAAGGGGGTTTGGATGCTTAGTAGTGCAGAAAACTGTTCCAAACTGCCATTGGAGTGTCTTGCTTTAACTACCATGCATGTTTGTTTTGATCATGGTGACCTTATCTTTGCGCAATATGATCTGTGCATGCTTTTAAAGGTAGTAATTGTCAGTCATTTTTTACAACTTGCTGTTTTTTTTAAACATCTTGGCACATTGTAGTTCAACTGCTAGAACATGGCCTTAGCTAAGGTCATGGGGTTAGATTTCAAGGAGAACACACTTACTGATCAAACGTATACCTTGAATTTACTGTAAGTTGCTTTGGATAAAAACATTTGGTTACATTTTTATTTCAATGTGTCCTTGTTACAGTATAATTACACAAGTAAATACTGATTATTACTTACTATAGGTTTAGGGTTAGGCAAGGGTTTGGTTTATGGTTAGTTGCTTGTAAGTACTCATAATTCTATAGTTATTAGTAATACCTGCAATATGCAGTAAATACATGCAAAATGAGAAATGTAGATGTTCTTTACCAGCAAAGTTTCATAAAGCCTTTGTTTTGAAATTTCGAAGAAGACAAAAATTCTAAGAAGAAAACAATAAATTGACTGGGCAATCATTGGTATAAAATTTTATTTTGGGAGATTCTGGTTCTGCTGCCCTATATGCTACATTGGCTGCCCTGTCAGGGGACATAAGGTGCTTGCACATTGTAAAATATATTGCATTTCTTATTTTATACAAAATACCTCTGCCCTCAGGACATCTTTGAAGCAATCACTTGTATGCAAAATGTCCTGGTTTTCAGTTTGCCAAGAGAAAGAATTTGATATCTCACTGCAAAGGTCAGCGTTTGCCGTTTTAAATGATTTTGTCTTTAGAATATCTGAATGTCAGAGATTTACACCAGATGTGTTTTCAGCTGGGAAAGTTGTTTTGCTGAAAAAAAATATATATTGTCGTAACTAATCTTTACATCCGTGATCTCATTTTAGGAGGCTTTCATATCTGGGCATGAGACCTGGTATCTCAGCTCTTAGGAATCTGTGCTCAAATATTCAACCTTATAAAGTTACATGGCAATGAAATGCGTGTATGATTAATTATTTTCTTCTAGCTAATTATTTAATCCTGTTGTAAAAGGCGAGAGTTCTTCTGAGTAATTAAAAATAATTTTTTCGAGGATACTCATGTTTCAAAACAAGTTCCAGTCATCTAAAACTCTCTGACCCTCTTCATTTCGGATCTAGCTAAATTTATTTGATGACAGCTGGTGGGGGTATATTTAGAACACAGGTGGCCATGAGAGCTCGAGTGCCCTGCAGTTCCTCTCCAGTCAAGTGCAGAACCGAGACAGAACAAATTCAAGCCCAATCTACAACTCTCACCCATCAAACACAGGTTCAGTCCCACCAACAGGGAGACACCTGGCTGTCACAACAAACTTACCCCTGCTCTTTGCACGATAGTAGTTGTCATTCCATTCAAAAAAAATTCTTGTCTCTGATTCTTTTAAATAAATACACAAATAGCTGTCCTGTCTAAAAGTGGAGTTTAATAAATTATACTGAAGTTTGTCACAAGACTAGTCTAGTGAGCTAGTGACTATGCTGCCTTGGCTTGTTCTAGAAAGTGTGTGTTGATGCTGCCATTGGGCATTTGCTGCCCATTGACATCATGACATCATAGCAGATCATGGTAGAGGAGCCCTTGCACAGAGGTTACTTGAGCACAACTGAGTAGGATGGAGGGGACATTTTCCACATCAAATCTTACCTACAATAAACATTGACCTTATTCATCTGAAGTTCAGTTCATAGTTTCTTATGTTCAAAGTTCATTAGAATCTTCTAGGGTTTACATGTAATCAAATAGAGATTTAAAATCTCCAGACTCATTTGAATGGGACTCTTTTTGCTCCACTTGAGTAGGGTGATTAGATCATACAAATTAATTGGCTCAGAGTGGTGGAAGACTTTTTATTTCATTTTGATTTAATTAGAGAAAAGTCATCCAGAGAGTTCCAGATTGTTCACTGTGGCTGTGAATTGATGTTCTTCAACACAGATTATAGCACAGGGCACTTAAAACTACTTCCCTGCAAGTATCCCCTCAACAGCCCAAATATGTTTTTAGTGAAATGTATGTGTCTAGTAAGGTGTTTTTTATAATTTATTTCAGTTTACCCTTCTAGAAATATAAAGTAGATTTCTTTATTACTTTAGTCATTAGAAAAACAACTGTCTCTGCCATATTCTGCGTTGTGGCCTAGATGAGTCATGTTTCCTTTGTTTGATCACTTGGGTCACCTGCCCTTGATGATGTCATTTTGCATGTAATCCTTCAATTGATAGGACTTTTTGAAGCCAAGCTAGAACTTCTGGGCGAAAAAAGGAGAAAAAAAACTTGCAGGGTTCTTGTGTATACCTGTTTGCAAAAAAATTTAATATTGTGGAAAAGTTAAAAAAGTGGAACTTTCATATATTCTAGATTCATTAGTGCTTGAAATATTTCAAGCTTTTTTTGTTGCAATCTTGATGATTATGCCTTACAGCTCATGGAAATAAAAAAATCCAGTATAAAGATATTAGAATAAAGAATGTATAATACAGAAATGTTTACATTATGAAAAGTATTTAATTTATGCACTAAATACTTGGTCGGGGCTCCTTTTGCACAAATTACTGCAAATAATTATTGCTCAGTGGTCCAAAGTCCTCTTTTCAGATGAAAGCAAATTTTGCATTTCATTTGGAAATCAAGGTCCCAGTGTCTGGAGGAAGAGTGGAGAGGTACAGAATCCAAGCTGCTTGAAGTCCAGTGTAAATTTTCCTCAGTCATTGATGATTTGGGGTGCTATGTCATCTGCTGGTGTTGGCCCACTGTGTTGTCTCAAGTCGATAGACAATGCAGCCGTCTACCAGGAGATTTTAGAGCACTTCATTCTTCCATCTGCTGACATGCTTTATGGAGATGCTGATTTCCTTTTCCAGCAGGACTTGGCACCTGCCCACAGTGCCAAAACTACTAGTAACTGGTTTGCTGACCATGGTATTACTGTGCTTGATTGGCCAGCCAACTTGCATGACCTGAACTCCAGAGAATCTATGGGGTATTGTCAAGAAGAAAATAAGAGACTACAGACAAGCTGAAGGCTGCTATCAAAGCAACCTGGGCTTCCATAACACCTCAGCAGTGTCACAGGCTGATTGCCTCCATGCCACGTCGCATTGATGCAGTAATTTGTGCAAAATAAGTCCCGACCAAGTATTTAGTGCATAAAGTAACATACTTTTCAGAAGGTTGACATTTCTGTATTATAAATTCTCTATTCTAATATTTTGAGATACTGGATTTCCATGCAAGCCGTATTCATCAAGATTACAACAATAAAAGGCTTGAAATATTTAACTTTATTTGTAATGAATCTAGAATATATGAAAGTTCCACTTTTTGAATAAAATTACGGAAGAAAAATAACTTTTCCACGATATTCAGTCGGGTAGGCCTAGTATTTTATTCTGCCTTTTGGTTTCTTAAACTTCTTATCTAGATACACCAATGCTAAAACATCTTAACTTAAGAAGGCACAAAGTTTACCAAGAAAATAAACAACTGAGAGTTCCAGCAGTCCAGATTAGTGTACATTCTTAGGTCCGAGTGTCTGTATTTACCTCAGAGCCAACAGAGCACCTGAAAACACACTGCACTATTGGCCTATCCCACCTTCCAGCTTTATGTAAAAGGATTAGGCTCAAGATGTGCTAAGCCCTTGATGAGAATGGCAGGACAACCAAAGGGGTGGCATTCTGGACTTTGTTTTCCTCACTGTGTTGGTGTTGTAGGGTAACACGATTTATGTGGTTTAGGCATCGGAATGATAAACTTGCATAAAATTAGGTTAAAAAAAATCTATGTAATGAGGTAAATACCTGGTTAAATCAAATGCAAGGTACCATTTTTTTTTTAATCACAAACTGAATGAAATTTCAGACCTAAGGTGGAAGGGAAAATGATTCGATTTTTATGTAACACGCCAGAAAACTCAAAAGTCAAATAGACTACCTACTTCTATCATTCCTTTAAAGGAATATTCTGGGTTTAATACAAGGTAAGCTCAGTCGACAGCATTTGTGGCATAGTGTTGATTAGCACAAAAATACATTTTTGACTCGATCCTCTTTTTCTTAAAAAATACAAATAAAATTTGGGTTACTTACAATGGAAGTGAATGGGGCCAATCTGTAAACGTTAAACTACTCCATTTCAAAAGTATTAGCTACAAGATGTAAACAATATGTGTGTAAACCGGATTCTAGTGTGATAAAATCACTTACAAACCTTTTCTGTGTAAAAAGATATCCAATTTTACAACTCAGTTGCCATGACAATGTAACGTTAACAAACCCTAAAGCGCTAAAAAGACATTTTACAACTTTACAGCTCAAATAATACATGCGATTTAACGCACACAGAAAGTGAGTGAGTGTAAGAGGGCTCATTTTTACACTAATGTTACCTTACTAGATTAAATGTTGATGTGATAAACTGTGTACATGCTTTGGTCTTTGGGAAATGTATTATGAATTCGGATTCAATTTTAACAAAGAAAAAGTCTGCTTTTAATTTGTTCGTGAAGACGTCAGTCCCCTCAGTTGATTGACGCTGAAGACCGTGACTTTGATTAGTAGAACATTCTGTTATACACAACCCATGTTGAGTCAACAGATGCCGCATGTTTTCCAGCAGAATGTGCACATGACATGTATTTATGCTTTGTTGCTTAAGTCGTGTGCGATAAAATAATACTTAAATGATTTGCTTTGTCGAATGTGGAAGTAGGTGGGTTTTTAAATCGCTCACGGTCGCTTCTTACCGGAGTGGTTTCTTTACATTCTAGTTATAGTGCGGAATTAAGTGTCTATAAAATGTCAACCTGCTTTAAAACAACAACAACAAAAACATAAAGAGGCAAGTGCGTACTTAGTGATACCTATTAGGTTCATTGGCCGTGCTATTTTTATGTTCGGATGCAGAGAGCGAGAAAGAAAGGTGGGGGTGGGCAGGTCTCAACTCCTCCTAAGAGCATTATGAGTGCCTTTTGTTTGTGACATTAGCGGAGGGTGCTATCACTGTCATATGGCAAGCCAAGGCAGTCTCGACTGGTTTAGAGCAGAGACTGTTATTACGGATCGCGACTGTTCACCCTCCGTTATTCCCACCAGAGACCCCAGCGGATCACAGTCTATCGCTGAGGTAAGGGGGACAAATCTCAAGAGTCAACTGGGTTAAGACAGATCCGCGCTCGTTCCGCCCGACTTTCTCACGCGTGTTATTGGAGAAATTGCGTTTAACTGAAGTGTCGTGTTTTACTCTACTTCTGCCGCTCACTGCTGGGTATATGCATTGTTGTGCGTTCTTGGAGCCGGCGATGGTTCCTGTTTTTTTTTTTCCTGGTTAAAAGTCACGTTGTTTGAGCAGTTGGCACAGGTGAGCCCTACTTTCGCCTCTCGTTGCGCGCCATTGTCAAAGTCTATGCCGTCTATAGCGCGTGAGTCGTACCTGTTGCTCACCATTAATTGCGACTCCAAGGAGTTTGTTTCAGGTTCTGCTGTTGTATGTCTGTTGTATGTTGTCTTATTTTTAAATTGTTTTATTAGATTTAGGGGCGTTTGTGTGTTTTGATGACCTGGGCAGATAGAAAAGATGATTGTGCACTTGACAAATTCATGCCTGCTCTGCATTTGTCATCTTTCTGTCTGTAGCCATGTTATTTTTTTACTTGAAATGGTTTCTCTAAAACTCCTCAAGGTACAAAAGTCAATTGAAATGGAGTTTATTACTGAATAAGCAAATGTACATTGGTATCTGATTTTCTAAAATGTGGTATTTTTGTCCTATTTGGTAATCCGTCTTTCTTGTTCTCTTATTTACCAGCTTTCTCCAACAACCTCTTGCTCGTTAATGGAGTTCATGCAGGGCAGCGGTGATTACTGCCACGCCCAACATTGCAACGCTTGAACTCAGGTGGATTCACCGGATCCACCCCTTGATGTCCAGAGAAATGCCTTCCCTGCTTTCTCTTTCTGGTCTTTTTGACTGACCACCTCTCTGTGCGCCAAATGGGTTAACTAGCATCGCTGCACCTGGCATTTGGCTACCGGACACTGTTCCACACGTCTAGTTGCCCCCCAGAGTGCCCCTAACAAGCGAAAGAGGCAGAATTGTTAGAAGAAGATTCTTGTGGCCTACAAAATCCCAGGCAGCTGTATTTTTGTGTACTGATTAGTTGTTTATATACATTTATCAGAGGATCCTGTGAATCCCTGACATTTTTCACTGTGATAGTGCATCTGCTGTAGCACTGCTCTGTAGACCAGAGTAGTGCAGTACTGTGAGTGGACTGCTGAGGATCCTGGCCCAGATTGGGTGTTTGGTTTTCTGCAGAGTACAGGGACACCAGCATGGTCAGGATGAACCGTCCGGCTCCTGTTGAGGTCTGCTACAAAAACATGCGCTTCCTGATCACGCACAACCCCACCAACGCAACATTAAGCAGCTTCATAGAGGTGAGAGACTATTCAAAAACACAAACACAACACCAGACCCCTGTTAAAGAGGTGACAATAACATCACAAACACCTTGCTCTAGAGGAGTCTGTAATAACTGTCATGTGAAACTCATGTAATTGGCTCATTTAAAAAAAAGTATTATTTGTAATTTTCTTTTTTGTCCCTGGGTAACAAACTTCATAGAATTGACTCAATCTTGTTTTTTCAGGATTTGAAGACATATGGGGCAACAACAGTGGTGCGTGTATGTGAAATTACCTATGATAAGACACCACTGGAGAAGGATGGAATTACCGTCATGGTGAGGCATATTTCTTTGTCAGACTGTAAATAAATATTCATATCTACAAAGTATCTCCCAAATTACCTTTACCTTCTCATGCAGTTTTTTTGTTTAATAACTGGCAAAAGCTTGTTAAGACTAATTAATTTGTGTTAGTTAAAACATAGATTTGGGCCTGGGCAGGGCTGGACTGGGAAGAGAAATCGGCCGGGTGGTTGTTCACTGTCTGCGTTGCCGTTTTGTTGTCAGTTCTGCATAACGCAGTGGTTCATTTATGCTTATGGCCCTTTCGCGGACAACCCACCAGCCCGCTCAGTTCTCTCAATAGCCAGTCCGTCCATGATCGGCCCTAAAGTACGTCGGCCCACCGGGAAAATGCCCAGTATGCCAGATTGCCAGTCCAAGCCTGGGTAGTTCAGTGAGTAAAGACCCTGACTACCACACCTGGAGTTTGTGAGTTCGAATCCCAGGGCGTGCTGAGTGACTCCAGCCAGGCCCCAAAGTGACTCCAGCCAGGTCTCCTAAGCAACCAAATTGGCCCGGTTAGTCACATGGGGTAACCTCCTCGTGGTCGCTATAATGTTGTTAGTTCTGGTAGGGCGAATGGGGAGTTGTGCGTAGATGCCACGGATGCCACACACACGTTATGTCTCCATTGTTATGCTTGTGCTTGCTTGCTCCCAAAGACAGATGTATGACATGTTTAGGACACGTCACTTCCGCAGCTGACGTCCCTCTTTCAAATATTCGATTTCGCATTTTTCATGTATACTTGAACAGACAGATGAAGACCGTAGCTCGACTATGTCAACCTGCTGTAGCTCAATTATAACTGCAAGTAAACATACTGAGTGTAGTACTTGCACTTAAACATTGACCTATAGTCAGTTTCTTGGCTCTTTTATTTACTGTCATTTCACCCATTGTGAACTCTCACCTTCTGTTCTGAAACATTTATATGTGTCCATCTGCACACACACACTCTGCCACTTGAATGTAATAATCCTAGACCTTACTGTAGTCGTGTCACTCCATGACACCCTTCCTTTAATTAACACCCTTGCTATACTGCAGTGATCTGCTCCTGACAGTGAGTGAAGCTGCTACATTGATTTATACAACAACAGCTAATTTGAGATGAGGTTTGTCCCAGTCAGCACTGACCAGATCCATACAGTCCTTCTATGCATATCTTATCATGGAAAACAAATGCTTGGCCTCATAGTCATGTTATATAATGTTAAATGGAGTGAGAGGAGGTTGCTTTTGTTCTGGTCCTCCGAAGGGAACTCAGGGCTGGACCTGCAGGCATATATGCGTTTGAGGATAAAATCCTATAACTACCTGCTTTTTGACAAACATTAGAGCTTTCTCTGCTTTCAACTCACTTTTTGTGCTGGAATCCAACATCCACATGTGTTTTCAATTTGGCTCGTCAACATTTCACCGTTACCATGGCAGCAAGAGGGGAGCTTGGTCTCCCTCCCTCCCTCTGTGCTTTTTATTAAGACTTATTACAGCCTAATTCCCTTACATTCTTTTCATCGTCTCATTAAATAATAAGGCATATACATGGTTTACAGTCTATTGTATGGACCTTTAAATCTTCTTTGTTTTATAGAATTTTCCTTAGTTAAGAATTCTAGAAATGCATACGTCTAAGCCTCCTATATTGACCTGCGGTCATTCTTGACTTATTCAGCACGCTGGTGTATCCCAGGCTTTACTTTTTTAAAAATTAAGAAGTGTATGAGAAGCATGCAGTATAACAGACACACGATATATATATATATATATATATATATATATATATATATATATATATATATATATATATATATATATATATTACACACACACACACATATATATATATATATATATATATATATATATATATATATATATAAATAATATAATATACATATATATGCACTCTAGAAGAGGGAGCCTGTTTGAAACATTGCTTTTACATGTTTATGCCCAGCTGGATTAGATTTAATGCTTTTAGTCTGATCACAGCTTCCATGGCTCTTCATCAAGTAAACACAGAGCTTGTTACAAACATTGCTGTTATGCAGTTTCATACTTTGTATGAAACTTTTTCACTTTTAATGGACTATATCACAATTCCAGTGGGTCAGAAGTTTACATACACCAAGTTAACTGTGCTTATAAACAGCTTGGAAAATTCTAGAAAATTATGTCAAGCTTTTAGGCAATTAGCCAATTAGATTCTGATAGGTCAATTGGAGGTGTACCTGTGGATGTATTTTAAGGCCTACCTTCAAACTCAGTACCTCTGTTCTTGACATCAATGTAAAATCAAAAGAAATCAACCAAGACCTCAGGAAAACAAATTTGTGGACGTCCACAAGTCCGGTTCATCCTTGGGAGCAATTTCCAAACACCTGAAGGTACCACGCTCATCTGTTCAAACAATAGTATGAAAGTATAAACACGCAGCCATCATATCACTCAGGAAGAATACTCATTCTGTCTCCTAGAGATGAACGTAGTTTGGTAAGAAAAGTGCAAGTCACTCCCAGAGCTACAGCAAAGGACCTTGTGAAGATGCTGGAGGAAACAAGTAGACAAATGTCTATATCCATAGTAAAAACGAGTCCTATTTCAACATAACCTGAAAGGCTGCTCGGCAAGGATGAAGCCACTGCTCCAAAACCACCATAAAACAGCCAGACTACAGTTTGCAAGTGCACATGGAGACAAAGATCTTACTTTTTTGAGAAATATTCTTTGGTCTGATGAAACAAAAATGGAACCGTTTAGCCATAATGACCATCGTTATGTTTGGAGGAAAAAGGTTGAAGCTTGCAAGCCGAAGAATACCATCCCAAACGTGAAGCATGGGGGTGGCACCATCATGTTGTGGGGGTGCTCTGCTGCAGGAGGGACTGTTGCATTTCACAAAATAGATGGCATTAAGGTAAATTATGTGAATATATTGAAGCAACATCTCAAGACATCAGCCAGGAAGTAAAAGCTCGGTCACAAATGGGCATTCCAAATGGACAATGACCCCAAGCATACCTCCAAATTTGTGTCAAAATGGCTTAAGGACAACAAAGTCAAGGTATTAGAGTGGCCATCACAAAGGACTGACCTCAATCCGATAATTATATAAGTATAATAAAGATAATAAATAAGAACGTTTGTGGGCGGAACTGAAAAAGCGTGTGCGAGCATGGAGGCCTACAAACCTGACTCAGGGCAAAATTCCAGCAACTTACTGTGAGAAGCTTGTGGAAGGTTACCCAAAACATTTGACCCAAGTTAAACAATTTTAAGGCAATGCTACCAAATACTAAAAAAGTGTATGTAAACTTCTGACCCACTGGGAATGTGACAAAAGAAATAAAAGCTGAAATAAATTATTCTCTCTGCTATTATTCTGACATGTCACATTCTTAAAATGAAGTAGTGATCCTAACTGACCTAAGAAAGGGAAGGGTTTCTACAATTAAATGTCAGGAATTGTGAAAAACTGAGTTTAAATGTATTTGGTTAAGGTGTATGAACTGTGTATAGACTTCTGACTTCAACTGTATGTTTGCGCTCAGCTAGACAAGATTCAGTTCCTTTATTTGGTTTGCAAATAACTTCCATTGCTGTTCCTTCAAAAGAGTCACACTCTTTGGAGGCTACTTGAATATAGGGTACTGTGTGAACTGTGCAGTTTTTGTCCTTGTCTTCCATTTATTCAGGCAAACATGCTGTCCTGCCCCTAACTCACACCATTGTTTGAGCCAGAATTTGACAATCAGACCACAAATGGAGAAATGTTTTGTAGCCGCTTTTCCACAATCAGGCCAGTGCGAACCAGGGCCATAAACTGGTCAGGTGGGGCCAATAGCCTCAAACCTTGAGTAGCAAGAACGAAATTGCTCTGTATTGCCACCAATCGGGCCCCACATCGTTTCCCTAAAACTTTCTCTTAATACGGCACCCAGTTGCAAACGACACGCACCCCGCACATTTCTAAAGCCAAACACACGTTACCAAGTTATCTAGAATATCAAGTTTGTATTGTATGTACACGTTAGCTAGCTAGCAAGACAAGTTAACATTGACAACTCTCTGACTGTAACAGCCATGGTGTCCCAAGTGGTCTCTCCATTAACACAGCTATGTCCACGAACCACGAAACCATGGAAAGTTATTTGGGCACCGTTTATCCATTGTGAGCCTTGAAATATTTGTAATGTGTCCACAATTGTTGTCTCGTAGAGATGCAGGTGCGTGACGTCAAACAAACCTGTCAGCACCCAGGGAGATGTACAAAGTTAGTGATTTAACATTCCCTTTTATTAAATGATATCGATCAATGAGTCAAAGTTCCTTCATAACAAGATCTTAAAACATGTTCATTAAACATTTGCGGAGACAGCTGTACAAAACACAGTAAATTAAACTTTCTTTTGATGATCATACACCTGTATGAAACAAAAGCTGGCGTAGCAGCATTGTTTATCAGTTGGGAGACATCTCTGGGGACAGTAAATGGGAGCATTGCAGTTTTGGTTGTTTAAAGATAATTTTCAAAACATATGGCAATGGATTCCTTTATGGTCAGATATTGGAGAATTCAAGTAAGAAAATCCAACATCCGAATTGAATGGAGCGCAGCAGGAGTATATCGCTAAGCTCCGCCTCTGACATTAACCCCGCCTCAATCCCCATTTGACCCTCTTTATCCCAAAGGTAATTGGCGGGCCGTTGGCCCCGAGGAGACATGATTAAGTCCCGGAAATGACGGTGGGAACGCAACTGGTCCTGGCACCCACAAGCACACCTTCATTTGTCCCGACAGTGGAAACACGGCTAGTGTTTACACTCTTCAGGGAAGTTAACATACGAATAACTTAGTTTTAGTTTTTTTTTCAGCACTTTAAACTGGGAAAGGAGAAAATTTAGAAAATAAATCATTACACCCAGAGTGTTTACACAACTCAGGAAAGTCAACTTCTGAATTGCTTTTTTATAGTTTTCTCTGCACATTAAACTAGAATAAAGAAAATGTTTTAACAAAAATCACACTCTTCACCTTTGCTCTATGCTCACTCTCTCTCTCTCTCACTCACTCACTCACTCACATACTTTCTGTCTGTTTTTGTGATATAAACACATAATTTGATGAGGTGAGGTAATTGTTTTGCAGGGGGTCAAAACATGGAATGGGATTTCCTCTCCATTTCAATCAACTCCAGATGGATTTAAAATGTCGACCTCCCAATTTTTACATGTTGCACCAGATCAGTGTTTCAACAGTTCAGTGAACTTGCAACAAACCGATGATGAAAAGCAGAGTCACAGTTTCACTGTGTATGATTAATCTTTTTATTTATGAATTACAGCTGCTATTTAAAACTGAGACAGGCTTTGTAGAAGTAGTCTATAAAGGCAAACAGTGTGAACGCTGTATAATACAAGATCCGTTCAAATTTTTGTATGAGTCTAACTCTGCATGCCTCATTTTGACTTGTGGCAGGATCAGTGAGAGAACACAAACCTAGTGTCATTCCACTGTCCGCTATTTTAAAAACTAGAAAATTCCTATAGCTCAATTGGTTGAACATAGTGTTGGTCATGGATTTGATTTCTAGGGAGCACATACTGAAAAAAATTGTTGCTAGATTGCACTGTAAGACACTTTTGATGAAAGTGTCTTCCAAGTGTATAAATGTAAAATGTAAATGTAAGAAACCCTTTGATGGAATGGATGACAACAACGCATTTGTTGACACCAAACAGGTGTTTAAAATCTATACCACTCTCTTGTACGCAGAGGGTCGAGTTGCTGAAGAAATAGCTGGTATGCGATTCGAGGAAAATGCCAGAGCATTTTCCACAGTTAGGCCCACACTACTTGTTCTGGAGTCGGTGCGCCCTGGCAAGAGTACAGAGCGCTCCCATCTTGGAATGGACTCCTGGAATTAATAGCCTACTGTTGACATACCAGACAAGTAGGGGCCTATTAACCTCTTAATGGATTAAAATGTTATTTTTAAACTGGGAGATTCTCATAGATGGTCCTCGTAGAAAATAGTCTCTTAAGTGTCCCCTTTACAGAGGAATCACTGTGGACTCTTCGTTGATGTATTTAGATCCAGCACAATTGTGTTTACAAAGTGTCAATCAGAATCAGTCTTCCTTGAAAAGCTGCTGAGTCTGATTGTGCCCAGATTATGTGTCGTTCTTCCCTACTGAAGTTCTGATATGCTGAAGCAATTATCATAACCCAAAATATTTCTCTGAAGCATAGAGGGGAAGAGTGGATGTGGTTGGCTGAGCAGCTCCAACCATGGATCAAGTCACGAGAAATGTAGAAGTTTTATATATGAAGACTTTGAAATTTTTGTGTCTTTGCCTCTGTTTGCTGGGTTCATTAATCAAATGACATTTCTGATGATTCAGCTCTTGCACATGGTGCTGAATTGTGCTGTTCATGACAGATCTGATTGAACTGGCAAAGTCGATAGGACAAGTGGACTTGCCATGTTTGCTGTTGCAGAACTTGTGAAAATCACACAGGAATCATCAAAGGGTTTTGCAGGCTGCCGTGAATCTGGGAAAGAGCTAAGATCCAGTTGAATGCGGTCCTTGATGATTGGATAGATTCTTCACTTCCTTAACTTTTCATTTTTGCCCTCTCCATTTTCCATCTCTGTTTCCTTTTCAATATAGATGCAGTAATCCATACTTATAAACACCCTTGGTTCACAGATGTGAGCTCATCCTACTTTTTGTCTCACTCAGGACTGGCCATTTGATGATGGTGCACCACCTCCCACGAAGATTGTGGATGACTGGCTCAGTCTTCTGAGGAATAAGTTCTATGAGGATCCAGGGTGCTGTGTGGCTGTGCACTGTGTGGCTGGCCTGGGACGGTAAGTGATTAACATAACAAATACAAAACATCACAAAACTCTTTTTTGTGACAAAGTATTACTGGGTATTGATACACATTTCCTGATTCACAAACTTTTGATTTGCGATTTCAATATGGTTTGATTCTATTCTGATATTCTATATTTCAGTTATAGTTTCTATTTTGTTAACATTTAAAAATAAAATTTCTCTCAACTAATGCTGTAAATCTACAGGAAACCTTCTAACTTTTGTACATTACAGTAAGTAAAACATTAATAAAAAAAATAATAATAACAGGGCCCAATCTATGCAACCAATTTGCTATGTATATAACAGATATAATAATCAACACAACCTAAACTGAAGCCAACTTTAAAGTAAACAATTAATCTCAGGATTTTAAGAATTTAAATCGGGATTGTTCAAATAAAGATCGTGATTAATCAGAAAATTATTTTACGTAGTCCTTATTGAAAAACATTAATTCAAAACTGTTTTGAGAAGCAGTTTTAATTAGAAAAAGTATATAAACACAGAAGGTTGGGGGATGTATAGAGGGGAATCTTTATACATTTAATTTTTTTTTACAGAATTCTGAGGGCACAGATTGCATGCAGGTCTAATTAAAACCTTTCAGCCTGGCGTGTGGTGTTTTAGAACAGGTAGACCAGAGTATGTGAGTTGAGAGGAGCATCAGCGATGTCCACACTCCGAGTCATGGAATCACTCCACGCAGGTTTTATGTTTCCTGCTCGTTGCTCAGTCCCATCTCAATGATGAGAGAAACCCTGCTCCAAGTTCGCTCCATAGCACAATTTGCACCCAGTTACAGCTCCTCTTTAACATTAATTGGTCCTGACATTGGTCCTCTTAGCAGCATAGTGAATAGAGCTGTTCATCTGTGATGTCAATTTGTAGGCGAACCCAGAAGTCTAATTCACCTATAGGACTTTATAATATAATACGTTTTGCATTTATGAGTAAAATAAAATCTGTGGTAAACATTACTTCATGATATGTGGACATTTTATTCTAACATGTATTACAAATGTAAATCGCATAGAAAAAAAAGGTGTGCAGTTCAACATGCTTCAAAATTCACATTTTACTTATGAAAGTGTGTAATACATGTTGTAGAACAAAGCCTCCACAAATCGTCAAGTAATTTGTACCACAGACCTTATTTTACTCATAAATCCAAAACTCCCATTTTCAAACCCCATTGGAAAATCCCAAGGGAACCCATGGCAAATTCTCTTCTGTGTTTGTGGACTACAAACTGAACAACTCTTGGGTGGTAATATGTGTTATGCTCGTGATGGACCGATCTTGGAGCATGATAGAACATAGACGTTCTGTGCTTCAGGCAAAATCACACAACTCCGCTCCCTGCTCCATTTCCACTCTGTATCGTTCACATACTCTTATGGATACATTTAAATACTCATCTTACATCTCCTGCTCATGGTGGGCAAGCTTTGTTGCTGAGCTACAGTCTTTTACAAAACTTTATCAAACATAGCATGCACGTTAGACAGCTTTCCCAGGATCTGTTGCTCTTTTCCCCATCACAATGCAATCAAGGATTGTGTGCAATATCTCTCCAAGAGCTTTAAGATGGCCTGTGTTAGTGTAGTGTTTGAGTTTACTGTTTGCATTTGGTTTTTCATCATATTTTCTGCATTACCCGAAATACCCCCTAGCGAAAGGCCTCAGTCTTGGCCTGTGTCCTCTCCAGGTCAGACTCATTCTCCCTGCCTGACCACTCTGTGACAAAACCAACTGTCCACATGGAAGCACACTATTAATCCAAGTTTATTACTTGAGGCACAAAGGTTGACATCCAAAGACGAAACAGGAAGAGGTTGATAAGCAGCTCTCTTAATTGCTCCTCTGTGTTTTCCATATCTCTTCAGCAGAGGATCCTATCCACTGTGTTGCCCTTTTATCTGGCCAGCTGTCAAAACATGCACAGACTTTAATTAAGCTGTGGCTCTTAAACCGTTGAGCCAGACGATCAAATGCAGGAGTTCTGCAGGAGTGGTCGGTTAATGGCACTCCGGTTAACCCTGCCTGCCCTCATCCCACTTTGACCTCTGACCGCTTTTGCCGACAAGTTAAGCACCAGCCTCTCTGACGTAGGTTGCCACTCCTGTGGGAGCCCTCAGCAGTTTTTGACAGGGAGCCAATGTTTGCTTTACTAGGCCAAGTTTGTTTTATTACGCATTGGAAAGGGGCGCACTCAGTGGGGACTTCAAAGCTGTCAGTATCCTGAGCTTAACTGGTAAAATAGATGAGGTGCCTGATGGGGAGTGACACTCTTTAATTTAAAATGCATTTTAATTGTTGTAAATCTGGGAATTTCGTATCATGCCGTTAGTTTAATATAAAAAATATTTTTTTTTTTTCTGGTTTTAAAATGTGAAGTGTTGATTTTAGGGCTGCACAATTATTACAAAAAACACTGAAATATAGTTGTTCAAATCCCTTGATAATTGTAGGTAGCGGCAATTACTTTTACTTTTCAATTCATAGAATTTACATTAGCAAAACATATTTTGTGTGGGCCATATGTGTGTCATGTATTTATGTAGGTTATGCATCCAAAATATGTTCATAGCTCTGTCACTGAATTCATTTATGTACGGTCTTCATTTACTGATGTGTACAGCAACAATAAAGCATGAGTTTCACATTGGTCCTCTTAGCAGCATGAAACAAACAAACCTAAAAAATTCAAATGCTGAATAAATTATACACAGAAAACAAGCAACAGACATGTCTGTGATGGATTACAATGCTCAACCACTGCAAAAAAAACTGAAACCCCATACGTAAACAAAATATTACAGGAGTAGTCTTGAATGGGATGCTGTAATGGACACTTTTCATTGGTTAATTGTGTATTTTTTATTTTTTTTTTTGGGAGTGTGCAGCCCTGTTATCTCATCAAGGATTATTTGTTTGAAGATCGCCTATATTTGCGATAGCCTCCTTTGCAGTACAACAATGTTTCTTACCTATCACAAAACCTATACTACTTCAAATGAAAACTTGTCGTCACATGCACTAGGTGGTTTACTTGCTCAGGGTTGAATGGTTCACAAGGAGCCATTTTCCTAGAAATGCCACCATTTGTTTGAGCAGTTGACATTTTCTGCTACCAAACGCTGTATGTATGTTGCAGGGCTCCAGTGCTGGTGGCTTTGGCACTTATAGAGAGTGGGATGAAATATGAGGATGCCATTCAGTTCATCAGACAGTGAGTATACATTACAGCATACAATACATGTCCAACACCTTACAGTAAACGATCCAACACCCAGTCATAAAAGCAAGCGCCATCACAGTAAATGGTTGTGCTTTATATTGAAGCGTACTTTCAGTATACATAGTGTTTACCCATATAATAATATTATATGTAATATTAGGTAACTACATGTACTTAATATGGGTTAAGGTTGGGGGTAAGTTTAGGGTTAGTACCTAGTAATTACTGTAGTTGTTGTAATTATATAGTAGGTAAATGTAGAACGGTACTTTAAAATAAAGTGCTAGCCAGTAAATTATGCAGGACTAGGAATATTAACGAATTACACAGCTCTAACATAACACAGGGATTATGCAGCATTAACATGTTACAAGTAATTGTGTGGCATAAATTATGCATCTGAAAAATTATGTTCATAACGAATTATGACATGGAGTATAGCAAAATGGATCTTAAACATCTTATATCCTGTAGGTGTTTAGTTGTTTTACCTATTATATTTTGACCTGTATTTTGCCATAAAAATAGCTATAGAAGCTGACGTGGTGGTACTATCAAGCATATAGTATAGCATTAACACATGATATAGGATTAATATGTTACAGGAATAATAACAGATTATGGAAAAATGTTCCAATATTAATGACTTTGTTTTCAAAATGTGTTAATATTCAATATTCTCAATTACACGTTTGATGGCTACATGTACATATTTTTTCCGCAGGAAGCGCCGAGGCGCCATCAACAGCAAGCAACTGACATACCTGGAGAAGTACCGCCCCAAACAGAGACTGCGTTTCAAAGACCCACATAACCACAAAAGCAAGTGCTGCCTCATGTGATTCAGTCTCACCAGCCTGCCACTGAAGCAACCATTCAATTATGGACTAAACCAGACTGAAATTACCAATCCAGTGCATTTGAACTCTTGTTACTTTTCAGGAGGGGAATTTAACCCCCTTTGGTGTATATGTATATATGAGACCTCTTCACACAGGGTCTTAACCAGCTCAGGGCTGTGAAAGATGAGCCTCTTGAATTTTGTCTTTACACAAAAACCCCCATCGTAAGTGTTTTCACAAATATATTGTGAACACCCACACATACACTTATGCATACTCTTCTACACACTCACAGCCATCATTCTGTACCAACAGTACACAGTCCAAAGATGATCATGGCCAGCCACCTGCTCCTCTGGCATGGTGAACCACAATGAGGTCATAGAACAAAATCACTGTTTTTGACTACCTAATATCTCTCCATTTTATAATTAAGGAGTTTCAGAATGCACGTCACTCCAGTGAATCACTACCATAAATTTTCTTTGGGATTAGAGTTTTACACCACTGGCTGCTTACTGATAGAACTGTGGGATCTGGATTGATTACATAGCACACATTCATGTTGTTACCTTTAAGATGTTTTGAGGGCAAAGTGAATGTCAGATCTCTTTTGTGATCTTGTTCATAGCATTGCTTTGCTCATAGAAAAGTCCAGCTAATCTGATACATTAAGTGTCCCAGAATTGCAACAATGAACTGAGGAATCTGTTCTTAATTTAATATATCCACAAGAGTGAGTTGTTACACTACACTAAGTAATAATCCAGATTTGCAGAGCCATGAATAATTGTATAATGGTTATTTATTGTGGCGGATTGTGCACACTCATGGCTGTTTTTCGCTTGATATTGTTGTACTATGGACACTGAAGTATTTCAGAATCAATTAAATGTAAGAGTAGGCCTTAAAGAGATGGTTCATCCAAAAAAGAATTGATTCATGATTTACTCACCCTCATGTTATTGCAAACCCCGTATTACTTTATTTTATCCATGGAACACAAAAGGAGATGTTAGGCAGAATGTTAGTCTTGGGTAGGGACTAAAAACAAGATGCTTTTCGTTTTGGTTCGTTCTGAGCAAAAACAGTATTTTTTCGTTCCAGTTCAGAGGTTCTGCAGCCTCTGTTTCCAAAAGGTTACTGGTTAGAAATAAATGAAATGAATGGTTAATAATGCTCTTTTAAAATGACAGTGCACTGCGGTAAAGGGTGGGTGAAATACTAATTGTAGTGTTGCCAGATCTTCAAGAGAAACAAGCAACATGGTCTGAAAAAACATGCCCAAAATGTGCCATTTGCCTCACCAAAATAAACTAAAATAAGACAAAAAAAATTAAAAAATATTCCCTGTGTGGTGGATTTATTGGCATAGACATTGTAAGAAGTTAATTAACAGTTAAGTATAATTGTATTTGACTGCATCTCAGTCAAATCTGTATTAATGCATCATATCTACCAATAATTCAGTGAAGACATGGAAACAACTGAGAAATGTTCTTTTTCCTCTCACCGTGCATGTATATGTAGTAATTATACATCCATCCATCCATCGTCAACCGCTTATCCTGTACAGGGTCGCGGGGGGCTGGAGCCTATCCCAGCTAACATTGGGCGAAATGCGGGGTACACCCTGGACAGGTCCTCCCATTCAAGTACTAACCAGGCCCAGTAATTATACATAGTTGTTAAAATGGTCTTCATTCACAGAATGTGACATCCGCAAAGAACAATTAGACAAAGAAATGTATGATGCAGCAGTTTACTTCAGAATTAAAGCACATTTCGTTTTTCGGGCAACATGAAGTGGTGTAATTCCAAAACCCTTTGGCCTTTTAGTTTCATTTAAAAATGAGCGGAACAATAATAACTTGTTATAACTGGGTACCAGCATTTAAAAATAAAGTTTTGCACTGTAACAATTGAAAATCACTTTGTTCCAGTTTTCAGTTACGTTCTATACAAAATGTAGTTCATTTTCGTTCCTTGAATCGTTTTTAGTCCCTGGTCTTAGGTACTATTCACATTCATTGCATCTTTTTTCTTACAATGCAAGTTGATGATGAGTGAGGCTGTCATTCTTCTAAACATCTCCTTTTGTGTGTGCCACAGAAGATAGTCAAAAGGGTTTGGAACAACTTAAGGGTGAGTGATGACAGCATTTTCATTTTTGAGTGAACTATCCCTTTCGTCTTTTTTTTTTAAATCATTTTTTCAGAATGAGAAATGAAAAGGGATCACATGATCTCTGTTGAACTAGTGGTCCTGTAGACACCAGGGAAGCAAGCATGCTTCAACTATATGATCATTAATCTGCTTCCTCTTAATGTCAAATTAATTTGGATATGAATGGTTAGTATTCTAAATGTGGCATCTATTGCATATGACCCTAGGTCTGGATAATGTCACATTTCTCTGCAAATCAGATTGCTCAATGAAGCAAATATTAAAGACATTTCCAATAAAAGTGTATCTGCAATTACATCCAGAAGAAGGACTATGGTGAGCCTAAGCAAATGCCACTGCACATACATTTTCATTCTGCATTTTATGGAATAGTACATTTTGCTTAGTTTGATAAATACAGTACATTAATTTACCCTTCAATATCCTTCTACTAAAGTAATTACATGAGCCATTGTTCATTTTAATCGAAACTCACTGTAATAGAGATCAGGGCTTAAGTTTACACCTCTGACCTTGCTAACTAGACACAATTTTGATACTTGAGGAAGTCAAGCAGGAGAAAGCTGCACTGACAAACTAGCTAGCTTTCATGACTCTCATTTTAATAAATCTATCCTCTGGATTCAATAGTCTCTCCATGTTTATTTTTTTTATTTTTATGAGAGATCTTTAAATCTAGTAATGTCCAAAGTGGTTTTATAGTTAAAAGTAAATAAAGCAGCCTTATGTTGCTCTCATATAAGGGCTTTTCTCCAATATGTACAGAGATAGTCTTTCTCATTGGCAGGGAATTTCATTCATTTTGTGGTTTTGATCTTTTATACAACTCCACCACCTGTTTGGGTGTTTGCCTTTGTGAACCTGACATAATCATGTAATGTTAAGAGATAACCTTGACACATGAAAATGTGATGCCATCCGCAAAAAATAAAAATAAATCAAAGCACTGAATATATTTTAATATCATCACTGGCGCCACCTTCAACACTGCCATATTTTATTTAGATTTTTCATGATGAAGGATGGAGCAGAACACATTTTTCTTGACTTCATTCACTCAACGTCCTGAAGATATTTTCATTGTTCGCTGACAAGCCTGAAGCCAGACTCCAGATATTCAGTCGGAGCCCCATCAGTTTTTAATTGGGGAGTTCTCAGAGCTTGACTCATTACCCTCACCTTGGGTGGCATATAGTAGTATCTGTCTAGGTGTGTGGGAGGCAGAGATAATGTGATCTGGGTGTAGACACTACATCACAGCAAGGCTAATTAAGCCATCATTCATTGTTTCCCTGATCATATCTACACTGCCTAGCCAAAAAAAACAAAAACTTCACCGTTGGATTTAAATAAGCAGATACTTAAGAGTCTATGATTGGATCGTTATTGCAGTGATTATATATGTTTCAGCTGGCAACAATTCTTTTAACCCTAACTGATGCAATGTGTAGCTTCTCCTTTCTTTAAACAGCCATGTCAGAAGATGTTACTGTGTTTCAGAAGGGGCAAATTATTGGCCTGCTTCAAGCAAAGGAAAAAAACTAAGGAGATTGCTGACAAACGCATTATTAAAACCTGGAAGGATAGTGGAGAACCTTCAGATTCATGGAAGAAATGTGGTCTGAAAAAATCTTGAATGATTGTAATCTGAGATCACTAAAATGCTTGGAGAAGTCACATCGTAAAAAATCAACAGTAGAACTCACAGCTATGTTTAATAGTGAAAGTAAGAGCATTTCCACATGCACAATGCAACGAGAATTTACAGGATTGGGACTGAACTATGTGGCCACAGAAGTCAATTGTTGGTGAGGCTAATTGAAAAAAAAAATGGTTTCAATTTGCTAGGGAGCATAAAGATTGGACTGTGGAGCAATTAAAAAATGTCATGTGGTTTGACAAATCCAGATTTACCCTATCCCAAAGCCATGGTCACATCGGGGTAAGAAGGGAAGCACATGAAGCGATGCACCTGTCATGCATAGTGCCCACTGTTCAAGCCTCTGAGGCAGTGTTATTATCTGGGGTTGCTTCAATGGGTCATGTCTAGGCTCACCAAAGTTATGCAGCAATAAAATGAAGTCAGCTGACTACCTGAATGTACTGAATGACCAGGTTCTCCCATCAATGGATTTTTTTCTTCCCTGACTGCACGTACATATTCCAGGACAACAATGCCAGGATTAATCGGGCTCAGATTGAGTTTTAATGAATGCAACTCTGGATGGAAATAAAGGTTGTGACGTTGCATAAGGTTGTTGAAACAATGTTACCGCGAATGTGTGACACAATCAAAGCTAAAGGCAGTCCAATGAAATTTTAGAGTATATATGCAACTTTTTTTTTTTGGCCAGGCAGTGTATCTGTATATTTGATATGATTGATAAAACGATCTTAACCATTTTTTCTTAACACTTTGGGCAATTCTCGTATGAGAATATATATATATTTTTTAAAACAATAAGTTCAAATCTCTGAACAATTAGTTTCTCGTTCACACCATATTTGAATTTCTTATTAATTTAAGCAAATTGCATGTGTTTTGGCAAAGGAGTAAGTACAATTGTCTACAATTTGCACAATAACTAAATGGACATGGTTGCTGATCAAAACTGATGAGTTGATTCTCAGTGAAATTTTCATACTCTTCACAGCTACATTCTTTCATCGTGTGAGCCATAACATGCAAAAGGATCCGTTCAGTTAGCAAAATCTGTCAGACATACAGTATATGTATATTCCATAAAAATCTATGACATGGAATGTTTGTGATGTCTATTAAATCTCTGGCCTGACCAACAAGAGCAACGGGATATCCGCCAAGAAGATGGAAACTTGTAGTGTTACGTACTATGAGGAGGTACAACTTTATTATTATTATTATTATTTTTTATTTTATTTTTTTTACAGGACAACCACAAATTGTTGTTTTTTTGTTTTTTGCATGGATGCCAAAAAAAATTCTGTTCATTATATATGACATAAAAATGGACATGCAAATGTGAATTTTCTCTTTACATGTAGCCTTACACAGTGCACAGTAATGTTATAAAATTATTTAAAATAAATTACTGTACACTGTAAAACATTTTAAGTTGGTTAAACTTGGAAACAAAAGTTCACAAACTGCCTTAAAAACTGAAATAAACTCTCATAGTTACATTTTAAAAGTTGTTTAACTAATGATAATTTGTTGTTTCAACTTGTTACTCTGAGTTAAAACAACTTACTACATTATCAGTTCAAGATAAACTCCCTTTATCTTGTCAAATAAACCAAATTCCTCACTATTTAACTCCAGTTAAGATAATTTAAACTATATGTATATCAATTGCCATTTTATGTTACGAGCACAAATGTCTTTAAATTGTTTCTTAAATGTATTTCTCATCTTGACTAATAACGGCAAGTTTGCCAGTTTCCTTATTTACACTGAATGAACATACAATTTTTCTGCTCAAAAATATAACATTTATTTTAACAAGAACAATGTTACGTAAGCTTTAACATAGGCTTGGGAATTCATTCCTAGAAGGACAACAGGTTCTAATAAAGACTGTCTGTAAAAACATCCATCACATCAAAACAATATCCAGGTTTCTTCAGTGTTTTTCAGAACTGGTGCAGTCACATTCGCAGAGCACGGCCAATGTGCTGAACTTTTCACCATGCAAGAAAGTGGCAACGTTGTTACATTTTGTCAACATAAATTTAAAAATACAAACTCACCTCCTCGTGCCTTTGTGTTATTCAACAGAAATGTAGCTACTCCAGCTCACTCAAAAAGTGACCCCTCCTCCCCGCTTTTCAACTTATAACTTACAGACATAAGTTAAATGTACATTGAAATCCCAGACAAAACTCACAAGTAGTCAAGACAATTGATTACTTTGTCTAATTGATTTTGAAAACTGAAATACTTGGAGTTCAATATCCAAAACTTTCCATGATATTTGGAGTTAAAGATAAGAAATAAGTTAACAAATGAATGGGGCTATAATTTTTTACGATGTATACATATAAATGTGCATATCCTTTTTCTGTGTACTACAGTATTGTACATTTTTGACTTTTCCCAGTAAACTTTTACCTACTGTTGAAATCTCTATATAAAAAGTTCAGTGTGATACACAATAGCATTCAGCTAGACAAAACTTACATTCTTGTATAGTACAGTAAGCAGTCAGAGTCAACAAAAAAGTAGAACAAAAATGAAATTTGTATATAACAAACATTTTCAGGGTTGACTGCCATGGTGAAAAAAACATCTAAACATTTTGATCAGTACGGCTCACACAATGACAAAAAAACTTTGGTGGCTTTGGCCAATTTAATGACACAAGAACTAGGTTTTGAAGCATGAATTAAATGTTTTGGGTGAGTTACTACATTTTGCATACATGCAATATAGTTGTGATGTCCCATAAAACAGTTGTGACAATTGCACTTACAGAATCAGAATGAGCTTTATTGCCAAGTATGCATACAAGGAATTTGTCTTGGTGACAGGATCTTCCAGTGCACAACAATACAAAGACAATACAAAAACAGCAGCAAGACAAAATTAATAAAGAAATTATAATTACACAAATACCTGCATATATACACACACACACACACACACACACACACACACACATACATAGTGCAAATCTAATACAAATCTGTTATATGTTATGTACAGTAAAATATACAAATCTGTTATGCAAAATCTGTTCCTGTGCCTGATGGTTCTGGTGTTCAGAGCTCTGAAGTGTTGGCCAGAAGGCAACAGTTCAAAAAGATAATGGGCTGGGTGAGTGGGGTCTAGAGTGATTTTTCCAGCCTTTTTCCTCACTCTGAAAGTGTAAAGTTCTTGAAGGGAGGGCAGGGGCAACCAATAATCCTCTCAGCAGTCCGAATTGTCCTTTGTAGTCTTCTGATGTCTGATTTAGTAGCTGAACCAAACCAGACAGTTTTTGAAGAGCAGAGGACAGACTCAATGACTGCTGAGGAGAACTGTATCAGTAGCGCCTGTGGCAGGTTCAACTTCCTCAGCTGGCAAAGGAAGTACAACCTCTGCTGGACCTTTTTCCACAATTAAGTCAATGTGGGTCTCCCACTTCAGGTCCTGTGAGATGGTAGTGCCCAGAATCCTGAATGACTCCACTGCTGCCACAGTGCTATTTAGAATGGTGAGGGGGGTCAGTGCTGGTGTGTTCCTCCAAAAGTCCACAATCATCTCCACCATTTCACAGTGTTCAGCTCAAGGTTGTTTTGACTGCACCAGACAGCCAGCTGTATAACCTCCCTTCTGCATGTAGACTCATCATCATCTCGAATGAGGCAGATGACAGTGGTGTTGTCTGCAAACTTCAGGAGGTTGACAGAGGGGTCCTTGGTGATGCAGTCATTGGTGTAGAGGCAGAAAGGTATGGAGAGATCACACATCCATGGGGGGCACCAGTGCTGATATTATAGGTGATGGAAGTGAATTTCCCCTGTCTCACAAGCTGCGGCCTGTCTGTCAGAAAGCTGGTAATCCATTGACAGATAGTTTAATTTAGTCCGGAGAATATCAGGGATGATGGTGTTGAAAGCCGAACTAAAGTCCACAAAAAGGATCCTTGCATATGTCGCTGGTCTGTCCAGATGTTGCAGGACGTGATGCAATCCCATGTTGACTCAGAGCTGTTTGCTTGATAAGCAAATTGAAAGGGATCTAGAAAGGGACCAGTGATGTTCTTCTGGTGATGTTCTTACAGTTTAGGAAATGTTAAGACTGTTTCAAATAATGAACCAATTTTTTGAGAAAAACTGTAATACCACAACACCAAAAGTTGAAAATGCTGTACATCTTTCTCTTTTTTTTTTAAATTTTATTTTTTTTATTTGATCAATTGTTAAATATGAAATCTGGGATCAATAATAATAATAATAATAAATCATTTAAAATTGAAAATGTATGAGTTTTGCTCTGTACCAGACAGTGCTGTCTCGCTGGATAGGACAAACATAAACCACATACACCACCTAATGGTCATTCTAGTTTTCATCATCTTTCTTCATCATGCCTGTTTTTAAGTGTATGAAACTAAATGCCATTGCTGGTCTGAGCAGAACTCCTCCAAAAGATATTTAAGGTGTACACCCAGGGCCGTAGCATGGTATTCTGGGCCCCCTGACTGTATATTGCTCTGGGCCCCTTTCCTATTTAAAAAGGAACATTTAAAATTTGTTGTGGGGCCCCCTGGAACGGTGGGAGCCAAGAAGCATTACCACCTTTCAACCCACTAGCTACGGCCCTGTGTACACCTTTCATGTTGAAAAAGTTCTACAACATGTATTTGACCCTACTATTCTGAATGCTGAATACTTTCTTTTGAGTGCATATGAACACTTGGCAACATATGTTTTACACCATGTTGTACTTTTATTTTATTTTTATAAACAATAAACTACAGTATTCTGATCAGAAGTGTGTTTAAGGAATGTTCCGGGTTCAATACAAGTTTAGCTCAATCGACAGAATTTGTGGCACAATGTTGATCACCACAAAAATGTATTTTAACTCATTCCTCCTTTTCTTAAAAAAAATAAAATAACTGTGAGGTACAATGGAAGTGAATGGGGACACATTTTAGAGGGTTTAAACACAGAAATGTGAGGCTTATACTTTTATAAAAGCACTTGCATTATTTCTTCTGTTAAAACGTGTGTATTATTTGAGCTGTACAGTTGTTTAAACTTTTAGGTTTTAGGTTTTGTTGACATTATATTGTCATGTAATGAAGTTGTAAAATAGGATATAACTTTACACAGAAAAGGTTTGTAAGTTTACACACATATTGTTTACGTCTTGTGGCTATACTTTTGAAACAGTGCATATTTTAACTTTCAAAAATTGGCCCCCATTCACTTCCATTGGAAGTTCCTCAATGTAACCCAGATATTTTTTTCTTTTTTTAAAGAAAAGGAGGAATGGGTCGAAATAAATTTTGGTGGTAATCAATATTATCCCTCAAATGCTGACGATTGAGCTTAACTTGTATTGAACCCAGCACATTCCTTTAATTGAGGTGAACTTCTGTATTATAAAGGACAGATGTAACAAGATCTACTGGAAAGGATTAAAGAGCAACCAATGTTGCTGTGGCAGAACTGAAGATATGGTATGTTTAATGTTGTCAGTCTTGCAGCTAGTTATGGATTTTATATTTCCTTTTTAAAGGTGCTTGTGTGTGCAACCATTTTTGAGAGTATTTACATAGTTTCTTAAATTCCTCCACCTAAAAAGCAAACTCAAATGCTCCCATCATCAAGTTTCGAAGTGAAGATATTTGCAGTTGGTTTGTGTCAAACACAACACAGAGTTATAGAGCTCAAATTTAGTCTCATTAGACCTAAACATTCTTCAAGCACACTAAACTTCCATTTTCTTCATTAAAAGCTCATCGTGACACAAAGCATGGCATTTCTCAGAAGTGGTTTCCTTCCATGAAAATACAGAACATGTAAAGTGATGGTCGATGTCTGGACTTTTGGAAAAAAATTATGTCAGGGATGTTTATGTGCAATGAACCACAGATTAATTTGAAATGAACACAGTAACTGAACGACCTGAACATTAAAAAAAAAAATAAAAATAAATGTAACCCTGAGACCAGCATTGCAAACTTGCAACGTTGTTTAAAGCTACACTAACTTGGCAGTTAAAAAATGAAACTGCATGCGTCTTGCAGAGGAACATTATTTTGGTTGTGCCTCGGCTCTCCTCTTCGCAGATGAATGTGGTTCGAGGCACCGATGTACACTAGATACAGAACATCTTATCAGAGTGAATGGACAAATAAATAACTTAACAAATAAGGAAAAGACGGATCTGAAAACATGCAGGTAAGTGCCATATTTTATGCTGTTGTTTTGACTTATTTGAAACATTGATGTTTTGAAATAAATGAAGTTACAAAACAGGCAACATTCATTAACATTAAAGATACACAATGATTGCTAGTCTGATAAGGTCAAACTTTGTAATGTTTTTAGAACTGCAGGATATTCTGGCCAAATAGACAACGGTAGTAAATTATTTATGGATTGCCATTATTACCAACCAGTGGTCAACATCATTTCAAGACTCATGTGACAAAAGGATTTATTTAGGATATAAGCCAATGTTGATTTGGGTTTTATTACGGACTCCTTTCTGCTTGTAGACTCTGCTTTGTTCTGGGTTTCTTTGGGTATTTTTATTTTTTTTTTTACAACCAGTGATACGGAGGTTTGCCGTTTTAAATTATCCATGGCCAATGTTTCTCCTTCATTGTGACAACAAACTTTCAGCTTCGTCCACATACACGCTACTGTAGCTGAAGATTATTTTCTCTGTGTACAGATATGACGTGACAATCATTGGGCAAATGCCGTATGTATGCAATTTCACACGAAATCCGTCCCAACAGCTCTAAAATATTAATTATTATTACAGGTTTATCAAAGTGTATTTGGGTAAAGTTAATACATGGTTTGGAAGATGGATGTTTGTTGTATTTATTTAGTTAGTTGACAGACAAAGGCATCTCGTGTGAAAATAAAATTGGCATGTTTATTCGGCTCTGTATTTGTGCTGTACAGCAATAGCAAGATGTGTCAAAACTGTACTCGGTCTACGTCTACCCCTGTTTGAATAGATTATCTTTATCGGTATATTTCTCGGTGTATGTGTCTGTGCTTACAGATTCAAGAAGCTTAATAGGCATGGTAAAAAATAAATTGAGGAAGCATAAATACATATATAGGTCTAAACATAGCCCTACACGTTTACACACATATCAAAACATGAAGGAAACCGGTCTCTGTCTCTGTGTGTGTGTGTGTCTGTCTGCGCGCTCTCTCTCTCTCTCTCTCTCTCTCTCTCTCTCTCTCTCTCTCTCTCTCTCTCTCTCTCTCTCTCTCTCTCTCTCTCTGGTTGTGTCTCAACCCCTAGTGAGTCACCTACCTAGACAGCATTGTTAGGCTTCACGTGCGCGTTTCTATCGTCCCTTTCGAGCAGCTCATTGGGTTTCAAAACGCAGCCTCACTCCAGTGCAGTATCCGCCATATTGTCTATGATCAGGAGACGCCGAGAGGTAATGCTGTGTGCATACACAACTTACTGACATATGTATTCCTGCATGAGCAGTTTAACTATTTATTTCATATACGGATAGGCACGCAATACACCGTGCTATTAAAATCTATTTGTATGGGTTTTGTATGACTGTAAACCGTGGAATATTTTAATTACACAGCGTTTGCCATTGCTACACGCTAACCACTAAAACCCGACTCTCATGTTATTAAATCAACCTGAAACTCAATATTTGGCCCCAGTTTCGGTTTAAGTGCAGATATTAACTTCTTACATGGTTTGCTGTTTTTGTGAATAGAGTCTTGTGCTTTTATTTGTACATATTTTTGAGTAAACCATTTTTGCGAACGCAGCTAGCGGCGTTAGCTTTGATGTAGCGTGTCGCGCCACGTTCAGCCAGCAGCGTTTGAGTGATAAAACATCGCAACATTTGTCTTTCGGCCAATGTATTTGGTAACTTGTGGTTTTGTAATGTGTGTTATATTCGTATAAGATGTTTGGAGTGTGAATGTGGGTTAAATGCGTCGGGAAATGGTTTAGAAATGGCTTAGGCGTGGCAAACGATAGCTAGTTAAAGGTTACCTGGCAAACTAAAAACTGTTGTGAAGCTGATTGTTAGATTCAGAGAAATTGATTAATCTCATAATTTTATTCGACATTTTTTAAAGAATTAGTAACGTCGATTATAAACAGATGACCGGGAAATGCACAAAAGCTGTTAAGTGAGTATGTCTGGCTTCTTTGGCTGTGTTATTAGGCCTGTGTGGATCAGTCTCAATAACAAGATATTGATTTTAGGGAAAATGTGCATATTATGTATATAATATTTCAGGTTTACTAGTGTTTCTTTCTTTAGTCCAGTCTGTAGTGCTCAAATAATCTTTGATATGAGTTAATGTGTTCCATCCTGTCCATAATCTTAATTAACCTTTGAATTTGTCATTCATGTTATTCTAATGATTAGTAGTTCATTCAACTTGCCACAAACAGCAACAAGTCATTTTTGTTTGTATAACACCTTTCACAACACGCATCCTTTCAAAGCAGCTTTACCAAAAATCAAGCATTAACAGAAAATTAAACTAATATCCATAAAGTCGTAGTCATCGTTTTGTAGTTTGATTAAATATGATTATGAAGTGTGTATGAAAATAAGCAATTAAATAATAATTGTATTTTAAACCCAGCAAACAAACCGTAGGCAACTGTGGCAAGGAACACAAAACTCCATAAGATGAGAAATATAACCTTGGGAGACACCAGGCTCACTGTGGGAGCCTGTTCCCCTATGGCTAGCAGGTTGTAATGCCAGTATTACTTATTTATGTGCATTGCAAGTCATGGTTTAAAATGATTAAACAAGCAATGTCTAATGACTATATGGCTGTACAGCAAGCAACTGGGTTAGTTGTTAATGGATGTCGGTACATAAATCAGTACTTTGACAGTCCAGCTGATGCTGCAGAATCAGATTGGCGTTTTTTAAAGTTTACAACAACCTTGTGTTTTTCGTCATCTACAGGGCTGTGAGGAATGACGTTTATGATTGTTGTGTCTCCTGATTAAGTTCCTGGATGTCCTCTTTCATTAGAATTACAATCAGGTTTGTTGTTCATGTTGCTATGCTTAAATGTAGTAAACCTCAGTTAATGGTGACTGTCAGATATCTTACCAGATGATTCTTTGCAGCCTATGCTCCACCATAAAGTCATCATATCTGCCTTCATCAGCCCCACCTGTCATTTGCTGCTTGGAGGAACCCTCCAAGGTAATCCGCAACCTATATAACTATTATGTGTGTATTTATTTGTGTTTAGAAACACAAATAATTCACGAAAATGTTCTTTAGAAAAAAAAAACAAGTTCTTAGGCTAAATAATATATTCGGAAGAATGTTCCTAAGTGCAATTCTTGAAAAATTCTTCAGAAGTTCTTAAATGTATTAAGAACATCCTGATGTTTTTTTCTTAAGAATAAAATGACAGGCTTTGACATGGTATGATTATAATAACCTGCTTATTAGGATGCCTTGTCTAATAAAACAAATTCAAAACTTCAACACTGGTAAATCCTAACAAAAGTGTATCGATCTATTAACCTTTTATTAAAGCGCCAAGCTGCTTGGTCATTTTGTTTTAATTTAAAGTGCGTGAGATGTGTTAGTTTTACGATATTATCTGTAATATACTTTCAGTGTAGCTATTATAATGTTGTAATGCTTAATATTTGCCACCCTCCGTCATTTTGAATTGCTTTGACCCAGAAACAAATTCTGACTTTTATGCACTAAAGTAAAAATGACAGTTAGTTAATTAAAATAATTATGTGTATGATCTCTAAAGATCTTGGAGAGCGCTACATGCGGCGCATCTGTTTCAATTGACTGGCATGATTGGTCACCACATTAAGAAGCTTCAAAACAACATTTATTTGTTAATGTCTTGATAACAATAACATGATATGGAAGCAGAGACGCAGTCAAAAACGTGTTTTGTTCTAAAATCACATTTCTACATAAATAGCACATTGAGACTTCCAACTCAACATGATAGAATGCGTCACATATCAACCCAGTAAATTCATTAAACATCTAACCTTTTGGGATTTAAGACAACTGTGAGGTCATTCTAACTTTAAGAAGTTATTAACAAAGATTAAGAACATTTGTTTGAGCATTTGAATGCTTGCTTTTTTTTTCTACGAACAATGTTATGAATTCATAAGAACTTAGGAAGTTTTTTCGGGAATACAAAATAATTCTTAATTTAGGGAATTAAGAAAAAATCGTATTAAAGAAAATAAAGTTTTGTGAATCCGGACCCTGGAGTATTCTCAGACAGTAGTTTCAGAACTTCATTTGATTTTTAAAATGAGCCATGTCTTAGCTAATTTCTGTTCAGTTCAGATCTGTTCTGTGTGTAGAACCTTTTACTATGTTTTTCGAAGGTGTTTGCTTTACCACACATCTTCCTGATGGTCCATTTAATCTCTCAATATTGTATTCTGTCTTTTCAGGTGTTTCAGGGAATACCGTGTGTCGAATATGTCTGGGCCTGTCCCAAGTCGCTCTCGAGTTTACCCTGACGTAAACACACAGCGACCCAGAGAGTACTGGGACTATGAATCCCATGTGGTAGACTGGGGGTACGTTCTTTTGAATTTTTATAAAAAATTCAAAAATAATGCACTCTAGATTAGTGGTCAACCGATATATCGCCAAGGCAGATAAATCAGCCATTATTTGGAATTTTCAAATTATCAGCATCGAGTGATACCTTTTCCCGTTTGTCAGATTTATGTTGTAAGCCGCACCGGTGCCGAGAATTGCCTGCTTTTCATGTGAACGAGCCATCTGAGTTGTGTTAATGTCTGTTGTTTTTGCTGTTATGTGCCGTTGTGTTTCCACCAAAATAGACCAGTGTTCATATCTCATTCAAGCAGTCCTAGTCCCTGAGCAGACCTAACAAAACCTGTGCAAATCCAACGATTTCTTCCTGTGAAGCATGTTCTGTGAAGCGCTCATATTTCTTCATCTGAAACTCGTATTATATAAGTCTGGATCAAAACTGTGTGCCTCTGGCTCACAAATGTTGATGTTTGATGTTGATGTCAGCGTCTCGGAGCAGTTCCCGTGAAAGTACTGCAGGTTCACCAAACATCTGTACTTCTGCAATTTATTATAGAAATCTAAAAATTCCACACTGTATGTCTATCACAGAAAAAGAGGTAATGAGGAAAACTGTGAAATGTCATGCACACTGCACATTTTCCATCAAAATAAAAGCTCCAGGTGAAGGTTAATATGACAGAAACATATTGTATAAAACAAATCTAATCCTTAATATAATTATAATTCAGTATTATGTCATAAGAAATTTGACTGGGTCCCACATTAATAATTCAGTATTAAACAACATTCAACTGTCTTTCAAATTGTTGTAAATTTTGCACACCATGCTCATTCACAAAAAAGTGTTTGTTCAAATATATGTTTAATAATTATTTACAAAGTCATTCTATCTTATGTTCATATAGTGTACTACTGTGGAAAACATGACTTCATTATTCTGATTAAATTTTTTACATGAAACATTTTGAATATATTCATAGGTTAAAAAAAAATAAATATACAATTTTGTAGCCATGTTGCCCAGCCCTATATGACTAAACAAACCATTTTATTTTACAAAGTTGAGGTTTTGAGTGAAATTTGATAAAAAAAATAATGGTAAATAAAAGTGAATTGGATTTTTATCCATTTTCTGCATATGTTTAATTGCTATCATTTTAAATTGTGTGATATGGTTATCAGCATAACAGCTACCTAACGGCCTCCCTTCTCTCAAGATACCAGCATTGGCCATTAAAAAAAAAATCGGTTGATCACACAATCAACTGTATAGCTAATATTGACTTAAATACAATGTTACATTATCCCTGTGGATATTTTGTGTTGAAATGCTCTTTTACTGCTGTTGATAAATAAGCAGCTTATTACTAATTTTTATCTCTTGTGCTTTAATATTTACATTTATGCATTCTATGTTTGGTGCATTCAGTGTTGCTGAGTTCTAGTTCAAATTCACAGAGTATGTACTGTGATGTTTTTGTTCTACAGAAATCAGGATGACTATCAGTTAGTGCGAAAGCTTGGCCGGGGGAAATACAGTGAAGTGTTTGAAGCCATAAACATCACTAACAATGAGAAAGTAGTCGTCAAAATACTCAAGGTATCATATTGTTTGAATTCACTGAACTGCAGTTTATGGAAAAGCTTTGTTAAGCAGTATCTCAGTTTGTCATGTTTTCTTTTTTTTTTCTTGCTTGTTTAGCCAGTGAAAAAGAAGAAAATTAAACGAGAAATAAAAATTCTGGAGAACTTGAGAGGAGGCCCAAACATCATAACACTTTTAGACATCGTAAAGGATCCTGTGGTGGGTTTATTCAAATGATTTGTGAGTTTATATTTCATTGTCTTCTTGACCTTAGGTAAGTCAGAGTCAGTCTATCTTAAACTTTGACACATTTTATGATGGCATGCAGGTTTTATTTTCATGAGGTATGGTGTTGATGCAATGACACTGGAATATGTGAGGGTTTGTTTGTGTGCCCTCGAGCTTAAAATCCATTCTGCCTTGTTTTCCACAGTCACGAACGCCAGCACTGGTTTTTGAGCATGTAAACAATACGGACTTCAAAGTAAGAGTTTGTTTTTCTTTTTCCTCCTTTTAGTATGATTTATGTGAATTTAGTTTATTGAATGTACTGTTTCTTTCACAGCAACTGTATCAAACATTATCAGACTATGACATCCGCTTCTACATGTATGAAATTCTGAAGGTGAGACAGTCATTGTTGTTCTCATGTACAAAAGCTTTTGTGAACCTTACTATTATTAAAGCTCATGTTAAGTGTGGGTTGGAAGACCGAAATCATGGAGCATAATAACCAACCAATATCTGCTCATTTTGCAAAATCAATAAGGTTTAATTTTTGCTCATAACTTTAGAAATAATTTTCTGCAGCTGTGGAAACTTTCCACAGTACTACACTCAGATTGCACTGATGTTGAGTCTAATGGTTAGCTACATGGTATTCGTCCCCAGGCTCTGGACTACTGCCACAGTATGGGGATAATGCACAGAGACGTAAAACCACACAATGTCATGATTGACCATGAGCACAGAAAGGTAACTCAGCCACACCCAGGTTAAGAATGTGCCCTATCTTATAAGCACAACTTGTTTTCTTTATTAAATATCTGCTGTACACAAATTTTGGGAATGAGGTCCTGGTGAATTCTTCTGGATGTATTGAATGACTCCAGGGCTCGACAATAAGGACTGCCCAATGGCCCGGGGCCAGTGTGAGAGATTCGGGCCAGTTGCTGAAACTGTCACTTGCCCGATCGGTCCAGTGCTGCATTTATAACATTAGTGCAAGCAAAAAACAAATGAGAGAGTACAAAAATTACACAGAGCGAACAAACTCTTCTAACCGAGGAGCGAGCATGTGTACAGTGCATCCGGAAAGTATTCAAAGTGCTTAATTTTTCCACATTTTCCACAAAATTCTACAAACAATACCCCATAATGACAACTAAAAATAAAAAACGATTCCACTGATCATCCTTGAGATGTTTCTACAACTTGATTGGAGAGACAGAGCGCACTGTCCTTACACTTTTTTTTTTTTTTTTTAAGTGTCTTAGCAGCAGCTATTACCAATGTGTAGAAAATAGCAGGGAAAAAACTCACTTAATGAATTTCGCAGTGGGATTTAACGTCTTGTGTAACATTTTAAGTATCCCAGCACATTCCGTGTTCACAGTGCATAAAATCCCCACATTTTTCGTTTTTAAATGTTGGTGAAAATTAGTAATCAACACATTGGAACACAAGAAATCAACAGTTTCTTTCTATTGGACTGAAAGGCCATGTCTCTCCATGCATATGTCTCATCATCATCTCTCTCCATGCAATGTAGACTGTTTAACATGCGTGTGCTCTCATAAAGGGACGGAGCGCTAGTTTTATACCCACTGTAAAAAAACAAACATATTTTCTCATTAATTCGCCTTTAGAGATGAAGTGCAGAGTGAGACGTAATAAACTTAGTTAAACCCCAGTTATGCACATGTCTGGAAATCACGAGCTGTTCAATATCCAAAATGTAAGCATACATTTAATTAGCTAATGTTTCAAAACATAATTTATCTGAAATAATAATGCCATTTGATATGATAATAAGCAAGATCTCTATGGCTATTAATGTCAGACCTGTTCAGCTGCTGGGTGAATATGAATATTTGAAACAGTCTACTTCATATCATCCTCATAAAACACTAGTTACATGTCTAATTTCTGGACCATACATGTATTTTTGATTTGTGCTTTGTATATCAGTGTTGGTTTTGTTTTGGTTGTCTGATTTCATGTTATACATAATACACATTGTTAATTCACAGATTAGGCCTAATATCTACATACTATATATTACACATCACAACCGATTTAGTAGCAAGTCTGTTCTCTCAGCCAATAATCAAATCTTTAAGTGACTAAGTGAATAATCTTTGATCCTTCTTGTGAAAACACTACACATGGGAAAAAGTTGCATGACTAAACGGGTGACCGAAAACCCATCATCTCCTCCTCTGAACTCTGACATAAAATGTCATGAAAAAGATGTCCTTGTGACTTGATTAAAGTTACGGATGCACAAACATATTCTGTTCAATATATCTGACCGAATCCAGACGATTGAAGAAAATTATTTTCATAAAATTATCTTTTGAGTTCTGTGTAAATTAATTACCACTGGAATGTAATTGCAATCTTTCTCATGTAAATTAAATTTCTTGGCTTAAAAACGTGTAAATGGTAGGATGGCTGAGGTTAATAAGATGTATTTATGAATTTATATCTGTAAAGTGCATATATGGGATTACATAAGGCATAAATCATATCTTGCAAATTATAAATGTGATTCTGTATTTGTAATTTTTTTTTCTCCCCAATTTGGAATGCCCAATTCCCAATTGCGCTCTTATGTCCTCGAGGTGGCATAGTGACTCAATCTGGGTGGTGGAGGACGAATCTTAATTGCCTCCGCGACCATCAATCCATGCATCTCATCACATGGCTTGTTGAGCGTGTTGCTGTGGAGATGTAGCGCGTGTGGAGGCCCATGCTATTCTCTTCGACATCCACACACAACTCACCACATGCCCCACTGAGAGCGAGAACCACACATTATAGCGACCACAAAGTTACCTCATGTGACTCTCCCCTCCCTAGCAACCGGGCCAATTTGGTTGCTTAGGAGAACTGGCTGGAGTCACTCAGCACACCCTGGATTCGTACTCGCAACTTTACTTTTGTAGAGCTACCCAGGCTCCTGTGGGACATTGTATTAAAAACAAGATATGTAAAAATATTTATCTTCTGACATATTTTTTAACGCCATGATGGAAACAGCTATTTGTAATTGTTGTGTTGGGCCAGTGAAAATCTTGGCAGGGCCAGTAAAAATCTGAAGCACTGGCCCAGCCGGGCTAGTAGAAAAAATTCTTAGCATTGAGCCATGGACTCTGAGAATATCTCTTTTCCTCTTAAAGCTTCGTCTGATTGATTGGGGCTTGGCTGAGTTTTACCACCCAAACCAGGAGTACAACGTACGTGTGGCTTCCCGATATTTTAAAGGGCCTGAACTCCTTGTGGACTACCAGGTAAACGTTTTTATTTATTGATGCAGTATTATTGAAAAACCTTAAAATTTTCAGCTGACATTTCAGATTTGTCAATTTTTTATATATATATATATATATATATATATATATATATAATAATAAAAAAAAAAAATGTGACACCATTTAGATGTATGACTACAGTCTGGATATGTGGAGTCTTGGATGCATGCTAGCAAGTATGATCTTCAGGAAGGAACCGTTTTTTCATGGACATGACAACTATGACCAGGTCCATCTCTCTCTTTTTCCTGAACACAAAAAAAATTGCAGTGATTGTTTGCTTAGTTATTGTAATATGTAAGTCATGGATCTACTATGCAGATACATTTATTTATTTATTTTTTGTTGCTTTTAGCTGCTTTAATTTAGTATCATGGTCATAAAGCATTTACAGTTGTTTTCAGTGCATTGATTATGCTGTTTTTCTTAATAGCTGGTTCGGATTGCAAAGGTTCTGGGAACGGAGGACCTGTATGTTTACATTGACAAATACAACATTGAACTGGATCCACGCTTTAATGATATTTTGGGCAGGTATGAATTGAGTATAAAGTTAATGTTGATCAGGACATATTGATATTTCTTTCTGCCAGGTTCATTAAAATACAGGGATGCAAACTCCTCACCTTTCTGCGTAATTTACCATTTTGAAACCAAAATTGGTCACTTCTGTGATTCATGCATATCCGAAGAGTTTTTATTTTGGGGTAGGGGTGGTTTGACTCCTGCGTGATTGATAAGAGCAGCGGCCAATCGCAGTCCTACTGAGGCAGATGTCTTGATTACAAATGTCTACGGCCATTGTGTGCTTTACTGCAGTACGTGCACTGTGATTCTCATCTGACAGGAATGATGTGTGAAGCGGCGCTCGTGAAACTTCTCATTCATAAACTGAGTGACCTGGTACATGCATCGATCGACTGAATGAGAGGGGAATGTTGTTCGTTCACATCGGCATCGGCAAATGAGTCTACCTTATTCATCCAGGAGAGAAAAGGGCGGAAGAGCTATTAATGTGTAAAATTGACTGACGTTTATACAAATCAAGGAGCTTTCACATGACTCGCGTCAGTGCTGTTGAATACATTGAAGTCTATGGAGTGAAGCGTAAGTGCAACCACTGCTCCAGCTTTACACCAAAGTGTTTTTCACGTTTTTGCCTAAAAAAAATATGTCTTGGAGTACAAAGCAATGAGAAAAAAACATATTTATGAAGAGATTATGAATGTCTCACAAATCCTGGAATTATGAGACATTCAATATCTCATAAATTAAATGATTAAATATTACTTTATCGCTTCCGAGTTTGCCTGTTATTTAACTCCAGTTATTACATTCTCCAAGAAAGCGCTCAGACCGAAACATAGATGAGTCCTCTTAACTTTCTGCAATCAAAGTATTTTCCATTTTTTTCCCCCCAATGTTTACCATTTACATCTCCCACTTTCTTGCATGACAAATTCGTAAAATCACCCTCCTTGACGCTTTCTGCAATTCTTGTCATGTGGAGGCCAAAGCGCCACTTGATGCAGGTGTTGAACAGAGTGTTGATGCCTCCACTCAACTCATATGAAATGTGCTTTACACTGACAAAAGGCCATTATTGAAAATAATAATAATTTGGCTATTATTGTTGTCTTTTTTGATAAGTCATACTCAATAGTTTAAATACTGTAGGATAATGATAGATTGCTTTGTTGCTATTATGCTTAAACTAGGGCTGTCACGATTACTTGATTTAATTCAATTACGCAATGAAAAATATTTAATTGATTACCTTGATTACAAAATTGCTGAATCGTCAATTCAAAAATAAGGTGGAAGTGATGGACGAGGGTGTAAACACAAAGATACAGGGTGTTAGCTGTGTGAGAGCACTTCACTTTAGATTTGAAAACTAATGCAGAACCTAAACAATCCCCATAAGATCACTTCAGCAATGCAACAGCACTTGAAAAGATGATATCCAGTTTTCACAGACTGAACACAGCACTGTAAGTTCACACTGCATGCAAATTGCAGTGCTATGTCCAGATGCGCGTGAGAAGTTGAGCTATTCGTTGCTGCGCGGTGCGCTCTGAACTCAGCAAAAAATCACATTGGAATTCAATTTAAATCTGTCAACACAATCGTTTGCAATATAGGCTTTTTTTAAGCAACATAAAATGTCATGAAAAAGATGTTCTTGTGACTTGATTAAAGTTACACAGGCAGTTACGGATGCACAAACATTCTGTTCAATAAGATTATTTTCATCAAATTATCTTTTGAGTTCTGTGTAAATTAATTACCATTGGAATGTAATTGCAATCTTTCATGTAAATTAAATTTCTTGATGATTGTTTAAAATATAGATCGCAATACCCCACTTCCGATAAATATTATGGCCATTATTACAGGTAAAACTCAATGTGGGAATCCAGAGAATTTTATTTACTGAATAAAACCGCAGATCTGTCTGTATGCTATCAGTCAAGGCTCAACGTGATTCTGCTGTTATAAACGCAAAATAAAGCTTTGGCTTACCTGAGGGAGAAATTGCTAGTCTTTGCATGTGGAAATTATTAACAGTATTTCTTTGATAAGGAACTGAATGTCCAGATGCTTAAGGGCATTTTCCACTGTATGTGGCAAGCAAAAAGCTTTTGCGATCTGCAGTGTGTAGCACAAGTGCAACAATGATCGTAAATGCTGCAGCTCAATGCAAGAGTGAAAACATTTCTTGCGTAATTACTGTGAATATTTTAGTCTGTTTTTTTGCTTGCAAGTTCAGTGCTGTGAAAGAGTATTTGCCCCTTCATGATTTCTTCTATTTTTGTGTACTTTTCATGCTAAATTGTTTTAGATCTTTAAACGAGATATAACATAAAACAAAGGCAACCTGAGTAAACACAAAATACAGTTTTTTTTTTTTTTTTTCTTTTTTTTTTTTTCTTAAACTTAATAGGTGGTTGTGCCACCTTTAGCAGCAACAACTGCAACCTGACTTTGACTTTGAATTTTGGCCTCCTCTTTGCAGAACAGTTTTAGTTCAGCCACATTGGATGGTTTTCAAGCATGAACTGCCCTTTTAAGGTCCTGCCACAGCATCTCAATCGGGTTCAAGTCAGGACTTTGACTAGGCCACTCACTTTAATTTAGCTCCTTTTGAGCCATTCAGAGGTGACTTACTTTGATTTACACAAGATGTAATGTGACCCCTGTCTTCCAGACTGTTCCATTTTCAACTCATCAGACCACAGAACATGAGGATCATCAAGGTATTGCTTTGGCAAAATTCAGACAAGCCTTAATGTTCTTCTGGGTTAGCAGTGGTTTTTGCTTCGGCGCTTTTCCATGGATGGCATTTTTGGCCAGTGTCTTTATGATAGTGGAGTCATGAACAGTGACTTTTATTGATGCGAGAAAGGCTTGTAGTTCCTTGGATGTTGTCCTTGGCTTTTTATGACTTCCTGGATGAGTCGTTGTGCTCTTGGAGGAATTTTGGAAGGTTGGCCAATTGGTGAATCTGGGAAGGTTACCTACTGTGCCAAGCATTCTCCATTTGGAGATAATGGCTCTCGCTGTGGTTCTTTGCAGTCCCAGAGCCTTTGAAATAGCTTTATAACCCTTCCCAGAATGATGTATTTCAGTTATCTTTTTCCTCATTTCTGGAATTTCTTTCGACCTTGGCATAGTGTGCTACTAAGTGAGACCTTTTAGCCAACATTATCCTGCTGAAAAAGTTATATTTAGGTGTTGATTTGATTGAACAATGCTGGAATTAATCAGGCCTGGGTGTGTCTAGTCCAGCTGAACCAAATTATGAATGCAGTTTTGTTGATTTGGGGTTTAGTAACTAAGAGGGGCAAATACTTTTTCAAACAGGCCCAGTTGATATTAGATTTGAATTTTCTTCAATAAAATTATAATTTAAAAACTGTATTTTGTGTTTACTCTGATTGCCTTTGTTTTATGTTAAGCAAATACTTATTAACAGCACTGTATAATGATAGTTAAAAAGAATCACATAAAATGGATTTTATGTCTATGAAATGGTTATATAACTCAAACAAGATTGGTGGCAGACATTGCTTCTGAAAAGGTCAAATTTTATTTTCATGGCCTGTTTTCCCTATTTGATTAGTTTCAAATGAGTAGATCATGTTGAATTAATTGTAGAAAAATTTAGATTGTGCATTTAAAAAAAAGTTAGGCACTCATGTAGAAGCCTATCTCTGTCAGCTTGAATTATATACATTTCTGATATTATAGTTTTGCTTTGGGTGTCTCTGGGTTAAGATATTGTTTGCACAATTGTTTTGTTATTCAATCATAAAATAACTTTGGATGCATTTTAGCCAATTGTAATGTCACCAGCATTATACAATCTGAGCTGGTAAAGAAAAATTAGGTTAATCTTCAAAATAATCATTAATGACAGCCCTAGCTGAAACATTCTACAGAAGTCAGTTGATTTTTATACATTTAAAATTGTAATAAGTGGAAGGCAAGGATGATTTTGAAACTCAATATGATTGTTGTCTTTTTGGATGTAAAGTCAAGCTCAGTATTTCAGAAACAGCAAGTATTATAGATCTGCTTTGTTCTTTTAATGATTAAATTCTTGGTAGAATTGGTTTGTGAACATCTCAAAATGATTCAATGACTCCCTCATAGCACAGAAGATGCTCATTTGTCACCAAGTAGTGGCCTCTCCAGGAGGGGGTTACTGAGATAATCAGTTAATTAAACTGAACAAATTTGTGAAAAAGTAGCAAGTCCACACTAAATACCCTTTATTTTTGCAGTTAAGTCTGCACAGTTGTGCTGTTGATTTGCTAATTTTAGCTTATTCTTACAAAAAAAATACAAATGTTTTTTTACCCCTCATGAGTTTGCATCTCTGAAAATAAGTTTTACCTGTATATTATCAATTATTATAGCCTTATTAAATGATAAACTGAATTGTAAATTGTTACAACTTATTATGTGACATCTGATTAATAATTAACTGAATTGTAGCAATTGTTTATATTAGTTGTCTTAAACATTTGTTTGTTTTAACATCCATCTTGCTCACTTATTCAGACACTCCCGGAAGAGATGGGAGAGATTTGTGCACAGTGAAAATCAGCACCTGGTCAGTACCGAGGCTCTGGATTTTCTGGACAAGCTGCTACGTTATGACCACCAGGTCCGACTGACTGCCCGCGAGGCCATGGACCACCCTTATTTCTGTGCGTTCCCTGCTATCTCTGTACTCCCAAAACTGTTACTAACCTTTGAATGCATGCACCTCTCACTGATGCCTTTTTTTTTTGTACAACTTTGTCAAGTTAAATCCTTTTATGTTTTTATTCTCACTCTAAAACTGAATTTATTACCAACATTCATTTTGAAGCTTAACCATGAAACACTTGCAGTACATTTAATTAACCCTTTCATACTTGGCATCACACATTTCAGGGTTCCAGTCATGGAAAATTTACTCATCACCAAAATACCATGATAAAAAGTTTACAGCTCTTATATGCAGAGTTAATACTTCAAATGCGATCTTCCTCTGATGTGTGCTACCATGTTTGTTTACATTAGTAGCAGTTGTCATTTGTCAAACAAACAGTAATACAGTACATTAAACATTATGTAACAAACAGCTTATATATCACCAAAGTACCACGATAATTCACAGCTTATATGCACAATTATCATATCTAAATGTGATCTTCCCATGCACGCAGCCACGTCTGCTGATTAGGTGCAGATGCGGTTTTCATTCACACAATCAGCATCTCAAACTGTCAAATTAACAAAAGCACCACGATAACAGTTTAGAACTTGTATACTCCCAGTGAAAACATGCTGATCGGGTGTGATTATCCATGCATGCTGCCAAGTCTGTGTACATTAGCGCTTGAGATGTCAAACAGTGCATAAGCAAACAGGACTGCTGATATTATTTGTTTCGTTTTTTACAGCTATAAAACGAAATAAAGCAAAACAATCCAGCAGACATAACCCATTTGTTCACATGTTTACTATATATATATATATATATATATATATATACATATATACATATATACATACACACACACACATATATACAGTAATTTTCTTTATGAAAATAAATCAAAAAGTAAAATAATAAAAAATATTCATCTACACTTTGCCCCCCCTCTACCAACTGTGCAGTGTCAGTGCAAAAATAACTCACTCCAGGGGTCACTGCAGAGGAATATAGACCCTATTCATAAAAAGGTTAAAAACAGATCCTCCATAATGACTTTTAAATCTGACACACTAGCAGCTTTCAAAGCTGTGAGTGAGTAGGGATCAACTGACGACAGGTTATTACTGTGTTCTGGCATGTGATAATATCTGGGATTTAAGAATTATAAATTGTTGGCAAAATTTATGATATTAGTGCAGTGAGATTGAGAAAGTGAAATTAAATTTTGTTTTTGGCTTGAGTGAAGCTGCCAGGGCATTTTAAGACTAGCTTTCTATGTAACCGTTAAACTGGCTTCAGATAGAATTGATATCTAGGTTGTTGGAAAATAAAATCTCATGTCACAGTTTTGGTCATGTTGTTGTTGTTGTTGTTTAGAGAATAATTAACTTGTTTATTTTGTGTGTATGTGTAGACCCAATAGTTAAAGACCAGGGCAGAGGAGCGCCTGCTACAGGAATGGCTGCCAGTTCCACACCAATCAGCTCTTCTTGCTTGATGGCAGGTAAACTTGTTTCTCCTTCCTAGTTCTTTACCTCTCTAGTCTAATACAATACTTTCATAATTCATAATCAGTTTTAAAAACTTCAATCCAAAGGATAAACATTCCTGAAAAAGTAAGTCTGGGTATTATGATCCACCTCAATTATTGATATGTCACTATCATAATTATATCAAATTAAATTAAACGGCACAATTTTTTCTGTGTCTATAGAAGAGACACTGAGAAACAATAGTCTGAGAGTTGGCACTTCTTTAGATAAACTGCTTCTTTGTTTCAAAAACAAATGGACATAATGCAAATAAATCAATACAAATATTGATAAAAGATTATTAATTATTGTATGAAAAAGTGTCCTGATGTATCAATAGACTGTAAAGCCCATCCCTATGACCGAAACATTGCTAAAGATTTGCAAAGTTTGACAAGTGACTTTTTCCAATTCTTTCCATTATAAAAACTTAAACCTAAAATGCAAAGCTCTAACATGTTGGTTATTTTCATGCTGCAGGCATCACCTCTATGACTCCGAGCACACAGCCCAACATCGCCAACATGAATGCTGGCTCTCCCGTCATCCCTGCCCCAAACACAATGGCCACACAAGTGCCCACTGCCGCTGGAGCCCAGCCCTGAGTACCAACTGCCCCTACCTTCCCCCCCTCTCTTTCTCATATCCCTTTATCTCTGTCTTTCATGGAATTGTGAATGGGGGGGGGGGATTCACCTCTGGGGGGTCATTGATTTCATTTTTGTTGTTATTTTTATGTTGCAAATAACAAAGAACTAATGTTATGTTACAGTTTTATTTTTTCTTCAGTTGTTTTGTTTAGGGATTTATGGACTCAAAGAAACCCATCATGTTTTTGCACCTGTCTGTGTGAGTTAGAAAAGCATATGGGTGTGAGCTTTCTCACCGTGACTGTTTAGAAACACGCATAAATGTCCACCTGAAGAAGGATAATAAAATTAATTTTATATGTCCCTCTAGCATTCTTGTGCTTGAAAACTATTTCAATGACTGACTTGTTTTAATTGTGTTTTTGGGAGGCAGGGATTTTTATAAAGGTTTTTTTTATTTTGTATTTTTTTTTTTATTTTATTTTTTTTAATCATTATTTTAGTCCCTGCTTTTGAGTGTTTTTACCATTTTAAATCACAAAGTTCACAAAACCTGGTGGTGTATATATTTAACTTCTCAGAGTAAAAATGCTGTGAGATTTTGAAGAATATGATGATAGGGACAAGAGAGCTCATTCTGTGTCAGTGCAGTTGTTCTGGGAGGTTTGCTTTGTCAGGATGCTGATGGGCTTAGCATTTGTGCTTGTCAATTCCTCCCATCAGACTGTTTCAGATATGATTCAGACCGAAGGCCAGATTCAATTAAAACTACTGTAATATTTCTGAAGTTTTGTGCTCAATCATTGTGGAACAAAACGCATACCAATAATGTAATATTTTGTTTCAGTACAGCTGTGCTGGTTCTGTGAGTACTGCAGGTTAATTGGATTTGGTCCCAGATTTTGTTTAACTCATAGTTGCTGTCCGAGGACTGTGTACCAATTGCTGAGTAACACAATCAATAATATATGCCAATAATTGTGTTACTTTAAGGTGTGTGTGTGCATGCATGAGTGGAGTTGTTTTTTTTAAGTCTCATACATTTGTTTGATACTACGAAGAAGTTTTGTATTTTTCTTTTGAGAGGAGACTGTTCAGTGAAATACACATCTCTTTCTACCCCACAATTAAATCAATTAAACGGATGAAATATCAATTTAGCATTGCATGTTGTGTTTTACTGTTGTTTGCCTTGGATGGCTAATTGAAAAATTAGTAAGAAAATGTTATGTGGACATTTTCTGTGACACCCAAAGCATCTGTCTACACAAACTAAATGACAAACCTTAATTGTTTGTTTCTTAAACTGTTCTTTTGGTCTTGTCTATTAGTGAAATATCAGATGTTGAATATTAGCTCTGTAGTAGAGGCTTGAACTTATGTTTGTCCTCTGCCTATGTTAAGTGTGAAAAGTTTAAATATAAATATCTTACTGTTTTGTAAATTTATTGATTTACATTTTGCAATAGATCATTTTTGGAAATAAGATATTTTTTTGTTTTATAAATCATTTAACAGAGAAAATGTATTTAAGGAAAAAAAGAGACCATGTCACTTGCTTTATTCAGCTGTACGTTTAATGCAGCCTCTCTTAATACAGTGAATGGTATGTTTGTAGTCAGGTGGAAGAAAACAGGCTACCTCACTCACATTTATATGGATTTCAATAAAAAAGAAAACAACTGCTACTTCTCGTTGAAAAACTAGGTTTAACTTTTTGTCTAGAGTTGAGACTTGATGAAATTAGCCACATATTTAAACCTATCCCTTACATTTACTATGGTTACCTTATTAGTTTAGTATGATTGTATGGTAGACACTATAAATGTATTGTATTTTTTGGTTTATTTTATGGGTAAAATGCTTGGTCTTTGTTGTGGTTCTGATTAATTATTTAAAAATTTGCCACAGGCATAGCTAGAACGTGTAGTCGTGATTCCTTTTATATTTAATTTTCAGACCCCCCCACCCCCCATTTTTCTTGTAATACAGGATTAAACATTTTTGTTGATGCAAGGGTTGCACGTTTGAGAACGTTTTCTGCCATCTAGTGGTCGAAAACCCATGCTTTAATTTAATGCCAATACTTTATATATATATATATATATATATATATATATATATATATATATATATATATATATATATATAAATAAAACAAGCTGTCATCTTTGTTTGGACACTTGGCCCAACAAATGAGGATTGTAACTGAAGTTTTTAAAATTATTTTGTAGTGTTTAAAACAAGTAATGCTGAATATACTTTATCACCCTATAACACCATTTCAAATATATTTGATATTGCTGTACAGAGAATATAAATTCTGATTACTTATTTTAAATAAAAACATGTCAAGTTTCAGTTGTAGGCTAAATGAATGACTGAGAAAATATGTTTGTGCTTTAAAATAGCATTTATTTGCGTGGTGGAAGTGCTGTTGAATGCTCTGTGTGTAACTTCTGTGCATCTACTATAATGGTTCCTTGTTTCTTAACAATGGCACAAACAACATCTTTCACTGGATTTCTTTGAAGGACAGGAAATGCCATGGGGTAAATGCAGCCATGCATCCCATCATTATTATAAACACACCAGCCCTTCAAAGTATAACAGGTCTTTTGTCTGCGACAGAATCAGTTGTTCAGGTGGTAGAATATGATCTCATGTTTATTTCCACCTAGGTGATCAAATCAAAGACAAAAAATATCTAAAACAAAAACAAATGCTGACCTTTTGTCTCCAGCAAAACAGAATAATAAAATGTATTTGCTTCATTATGCTGATGCTTTTTAAATAACTGGGCAAAAAATAAGTTCTGACCAACCTTTCCTTAGAAACTTGCTTACCTGAAAACTCTCTCCACCAATCAAAATTGGACTGTATTTCCTTTCCATCAATGCATAAGATATAATGAATGTTATTAAGGATTCTATTTATTTTCTTCAATTTTGTATTAATCTCCAAACAGCAAACAATTTCTCTGTCTCATTTAAATATTCTTTTACAAGTGTCTTTGCTGGTTCCTCTGGACCCCCTCTCTTGTGCCCCTTTACCTGGTCATCTGTTACACTATTGTCCACTTCACTTCCTGTCTCCAGATCAGTGATCTGCACTGCTATAAAGCCACAAATGACACACGAGCACTCATCAGAAGGACATCACCACACAAAATGAAGCTGTAAGTAGTCCAACTCTACAGGTTTTTTTTTTTCCTCCGACGATAAGTTTAGTTAGCATTTTTCCCTGTGCTTAAAATATTTAGGATTGTTTTATGATTGTTGAAAAATTAATGATATTTGAATGGTGAAAGAATGGCAAAAGAGCTCCAAAATGACAACGTTTATTTAAAACTAACATTTAAATTTTTTTTAATTGTAATTTTCTCTGTCATCCTCTCTCCTCCCTGGCTCAGAATTGACAGATCGATGACTCTTCTAGTCTTTATCAATGCTGTGTATTCAGCAGCTATGAGAGGTAAATTAAAAAAAAATAAAAAATGTGTTACTTGCATAGTTTCCTGAAAGATTTGAAACATTGTGTTTCAGTTTTAGGCAATGATTTTCACCTTGTCGGTGTGTTTGATCATAATTTCTTTACCTAAAATTCTCAGTGTTAACTACCTGGACTTCACACAATCAATTGTGTGTTATGGTATCTCAGAAAGGATGTTAAGCAGAATTATATGTAATGGACTTTGCTTGTCTATCTTATAGAGGTATTTGTCAAATTTGTATGTCTGTCTCATGATATACCTTGCTATTACAATCGTATTTCTTTAGAAGGGGGTCAGGATTTGTTACATTTTCTGAATGGTGATCTCTTCCTTTCTGCTACAAGAATAGTTTCAAATTCATGCTAAAATGAGTTATTTATTGCCCATTTGTATGATCTCTTTAGACGCCTTTGAAATTACTCAGCCTCCTGACCACCTCGAACCAACAAAACTCTCAGGTCTGTAAATTGTTGATTTAGTGTGACCCTTTTGCATGGAAGTCAAGGAAAGTGCAATTAATACTGTTGTAGGATCTTACATTTTTATTGTTTTGATTGACTATTGATAGTCATGCCATTGGTTGTAGGTTTCTGACCTCAGAGCTATCTGCATAACCCTGAACGGTTGTAATGTTGTATAAAATAAAATTGTCTCTTTCTTTCAGACATTGTCTCTTCCTTTGTAGAAATAGAGAAGATTCTTGAACATGCAGGTCCAACAGCAGGTGAGTGCTGAGACATTGGATTTAAAAAAGCAGGCCATCACGGAAACCACTATCATGCATAGATTGATTTAATATTCAACCCTGTGTGTTTACTTGAGATTTGATTCAAGTAATTGCTGAGATTGGATTAAACACCCTGTGTCTTTGTTCTCTTCCTGCAGAATGCAAAGCCCCAGAAATAGTTGGTAATTTTGTTGGTATGTTAACATGAGGTTTGTTTGTTCACGAATAGATTAGTTGGCATTTTTAGACTGGACATTTTTCAAAGAAATTGCCTTTTTGTAATTTAGAGGTTTCCAAAACAACTCCCAAACCAAACTCAGTTGAAATGACAGGTAAATAAACATAAAATGACTTTTGAATGTTGTTGGATTTGTCTCTTTAATTTTTAACTAAACATATGACCTTTCAAACATGTCTGTATTTATCCTTAGGCATTGCACAAGAGAGATCCTCTGAGAGCAGCAACTCAGGTGATCGTTCAAGTAAAACATCTGGAAGTGTTTATATTCTGTTAATATAATTTTAAATGTATGACTTTATATGTTTCAACAGACAGCAGATTAGCTGATAGAACATCAGCAGAAGGCAGCAGAGGTACAGGCCTATAGTATATTCAATCTATATAGACTACATCTTTTATTTACAGAGCCTGTTAGATGATATAAGACTGATATTTGCCAATTTCATGTTTTGAGGCCATTTAAAAACAACAACAAGAGAAACACTCCAGCCTACAAAGGATATATCATTTAATTCAATAATACTTCAACTTGAAATGTTAACTAAAACTGCATATGGTTTGTTCCAGAGGTTGAAAGATACAATAGGTCACGGCCGAGGACCACACTCACAGGTACTTTGCTGGATTTTATGCAATTGTTGCAATAAACAATTAAATAAGTTTTTATTAGTTTAAATGAGTTTTATCTACTGTACTTCATCACAACAGAGACCAGCAAAACATTACGGGAACGTTACAAGAATTCAGCAGGTGAGAAATAGTTCCATTTGTGCCCCATGCCATTCATTTGTTCGTATTTGCAAACATTTCAAATGATGTGATATCAGTGTTGAAGATGATCTTGTGCTCCTCTTAATAAAGCGAGTATGAGTATGGACAGAACTGACATGGACACAGAGGTGACTGAAGACAGTAAAGAAGCAGGTATTCTTATGAAAATGGATGTAGTGATGTATCTCTCTGTCTGTCTATCTATATGACGATCAATCTATCTGACTACTTAATGACATATTTTTGTTTACTCAATGTATACATCATCTAAACTGTGCAGAGATGGACGTTAGTGGTCAAGAAATGGACAGAGCAGAGGAGAATGGGAGATTCCGAAACCAGAAGATGATAGGAAAATACAGTGCTGAAATGACAGGTGTACCCGATACAAAGAAATACCAGCAAGGAAGCAACAAAAGAGCAGTAGATTTAGACAGTCCAGAGGATATGGACACCCCTGATAGAAAAGACCTCGATGCTGACAGTGAAGAACATTCTGCGGGACTTAGAGCAAAACTAAACTATGCTGCTAACCATGCCACACTGGACAAGAGCAGGGAAATTATTGATCAGAACCCAAGATGCGTTGAAACATCTGTTGAACATCCCATGGAAGAGAACAACAGTCTGGAAGTCCGTAATGTGGACCAGGAGATCCAAAAGAACACAATGAGCTATCAGAACCAGCTGAGGAAAATATGTCCCAGCAGGAGAGTGAGAGTGTCCAACAACCCCAAAGGACAGCTGGATTTTGATAGTCCAGAAAGAGTGAACAGTGAGCTTTTGGACAGAGACAACAGTGGTGAGAGGCTGGAAGGACATGCGTCGGTCATTCTGTAGAGATTTGACTTGATTTGTTTTTTAGCAGTTTGGCTATTTGATTATTGATAATTTTGTATCTTTTGTTTATTTGTCATTGAGTTAAATAATCAGAGTTTTGTGATTTTGTGAAACATGAATTAAACATAATTTTCATTCTGGAATAGTGTTTGGGATTAAATAGATAAAAATAGTGATGCTACTTGACTACATTTAGTGAAATGGAGTTGATGTATTTTAGTGAACTGGTTCGTTTGTACAGTTCATTTCAATCAACATGTTATAAAAAAAACGACTTTTTTTTTGTAGCAAAATATGACTTTTGCAAATCAGTTATATAAATATTATTTCGAGTAAATATATCCGTTCAAATATTGTATCATGATTTCACTGGATCGAATCATCTTTAAAATAATAAAGTAAACAAATTTGACGTGTCGTCAGAAGCGCTCGTGGCCACGTGACTTGTCTCAAGCTCCAAGATCCCCTTGGAATATCAGATTTATACAATAAATAAATTAATAAGATAATTTAGTAATAATAAATGTTAAAGGTGTTTAGAAATATATGTGGAAATGGGGAGGAGGATGTCAGAAGAATTATCACCGAAGTGGGGTAACCACCTGAGATATCTTGGAGACATCACTGTCAGGACTTTTCTACTCTCAAACTTACATTTGTAGCTACATTTAATTCTGTCACCCTGATTGAGGTCCTCATTGTTTACACCAGATAAATAGGCCTACTGTTTGAATGAATACAATGCTACTGAGAATATATTTAAAAAGATATTGCTCCTTCAAACAGCTTTAGTGTTGTTAGCTATTTTAGCTTGTAGTTTCGCAAACTACTTTTTTCTTGATGAACCTACACAGTTTTAAAAACTGTCCTACATGTGCAATCAATACACACTTATGTTCCATTCATTCCACTTAAATGATTTGTGTTCCATTTTTTTTAAAATATAAATGTATATTTTAAGGGATTTTAATACCTTTTTTTGTTTAGGGCAGAAGTCAGTGATGGTTATTTTTCTGCATAGAACATCTTGTTGTGAGTGTATCATTGATTTAACACAGTTAAATGATTAAATCTGTCAGCATGCAGCTTTAGACAGACAAATAGAGAGTATTTATCAGTTATGACAAGACAGCTCATGGCTCTGCAGACGCAACGGTGATGAGTGTGTCTAATATTTCGGCCAGATCCACCTTTCCTATCCGTTTATCAGGCAGATCCCCCTCTCTTCTCCATTTATCATATAGAACTCATCCCCATGGCCGCTTATTTGTTCTCCGGTGTTGCTTTTGGGTAGTTTTCACGATCAGTATCCAATAGCAGATCAACTCTCTGCAAGGGGCTCCATGTCCTGTTGGCTCGATGGCGTCCTTTTGGGGTCATAAATCATGCAGTCTCTCCACTATGGCAGACTTCATCAACTCTACCAGGCCTCAGAGAGTCTTTTTTAGACTCGTAATCATGACAGAGATGTCAGCATGTCTAAGGAGATTCACTCAAAGCAATTGTAAAATTACAGCTCTGTTCACAGCTGCATAGCAGGTCTATCGATCTCCGCACAACTATATTGGTGGTTATTGAAGATACATTCATCTACAAAAAGACCATCAAACCACAACAAATCCCCCTGAATGAGACAAATGGATCATATGAAGCTAAATTTCCTATCAAGCCATTATGAAAAGCATCATATTGGAAACCATTTAAATTCTTGCTGACCTTGTAAAAACATTGAACAGATCTTGCACTCATAGCAATCAACCAGTTTTAGGAGTCATACTGTATGTTGTCATCTAGTTCGGTTTTACAGCGATCGTTCCCATGTGTGGAAGGTAACAAGGGGCAACTTATTGGACAGCAAAACCAAAAAATGTATCTTTCCTTTGAAGATTTTTACAATGATGTAAATCTGTCACTCCCTTACATTCAAACTGGTTACAGAGATATAAAGATAATTATCCCAACCTTCTTACCCTGAGTATGAATTTCCATTTGCATACAATATGTAGTAGATTTGATGAATAACTTCTCGATCAATGAAGTACATTCCTTTGACATGCAGGCGTATATCCAGCATGTTGGTATTGTGTTTTGACCTGTATGTTCTTTGACCTATGATGTATGTACAACTACTGCAAAAACAACATGCTCTGATGTTGATTAAACAAGCACAATTTAATCATGAGAAAAAACTTTTTTGGTACCTAAAACACTCGTCAGCCAAATTTAGTTTGAATGCAGTAGGTCTCCTGAGTGTTGTTCGCCTACTGTTTCATGATAAATAGTACGTTTTCGGACATCCTACTTTGACTTACTGCTGTTTGCCTACTGTGTAGTAGGGAGGCACAAATATTCATACGCAGGGATATATTTTACCTTGTACAGACACGCTTCCATAGAGCATCATCTTCCAGTACCATGAAACTGCTCAGGACAGGGATGTTGTATCATTATGCAATGCATTAAAATGCATTAAATATCTAGACATTTAACATCTCTAGAAAGATCTATTACTAGATTGAAGCCTCAGGGCAAACCCAGTGCAGCTCCAATGTCTAATGTGTAAATATGTGTCTTTATGCATGGGTATTTTGTATTTAAATCTGTATATCCAGAACAGCAGAAGAATCACAATTATTAATCCATTTATAGCCCATAAATAGCATAAAAAAGACATGTGGATTTTTTATGGGTCAAAGCTCCCTATCCAAGAACAAGAACCTCATTTCTCAAAATTCTTTAGATTCCTCATTTATGGGGTTTCTGTCATTGGACTTGAGGCCTATAAAACCAAGTGCTTCCCTGAGCACCAACAGCACACAATGTCTAAACGTTTAAATCTTTCTCAGCCACAACAACATTTTGTTCATTAAACCAATATCAGTCATATTAGTGTTTTTTGAATCTGTTTTTCTTTTTGTATTTTATATTTCTTTTGACCATGAACCACAACCACCTGTTGTCTAATGAGCAAAAGTGGCAGATTTCTTATTGCACACTGCCATCGAGATGAATGGGAATGCTAACAGATAGCTTTCTCCACGTATTATTGACCTCCTTGATCTGTATTTCTATATTTGAAAAACTGCTTAGGGTTAAAGGAATATTCTGGGTTCACTTGCGTTAAGCTTTGTTGACCGCATTTGTGGTATTATGTTGATTTAGAGAAAAGGAGAGTTTAACTGCACAACTCAAAACATAAGCTCATTTATTTATTTGACCAACGTTTCAGCTATCAGCCTTTTTCAAGGTATGATGTATAATGTTGATTACCACAAAATGGAAGTAAATGAAACCAATGATTTAAAGGCAGAAATATGAAGCTTATTATTTTATAAAAGCACTTACATTCATTCGTCTGTAAAAACTTGTATTATTTTAGCTGTAATGTGCCCTACTGCAAATGCAATTTTTGCAAGGAAGAAGTTGAAGTACATTTTTATCCTAATCAACATGATGCCACAAATGCTGTCGATTAAGCTTAACTTGTATTAAACTTGTTATATTCCTTTAAAATACAATTACATATTCCAGATTATATTTCATGGAAATAGTAAATGTGTGTACATTCCCTCAGGTTCTTTTGGATGATCACAGAGTCTGCTTGATACACTTTAGCTTTTCATTGGAAAGCTGGTAACTGCACATGTTGAGGAAAGTTTCATGTTTTGAATTTATATACATGGAGATATCAGCCAGTTGGCTCTGCTTACAAAACCAATGAGTGACCACTTTGGACAGATATATGCACTTTAGACAATACATCAAAAGCCATTTTTCTCCGCTGGATTTTCAAAAAAACCCAATATGAACTATAAGACTCTATAAATACTATGATGAAGACTTTATGGTGACAGAGCTGATGGCTTTATTGGTAATCTAATAGAGTCTCTATTACATCTTTGCATTGTTCAAGACAGAGGCTCCAAAACCAAAACTTGAGAATGTATGAATGACTGAAGCTATGTTTGAGGTCTTGTCCCATGACTGCTGATAGCTGATCATCTGCCAACGAGTCTGGTTCTTCTCAAATGGCTGAAATCTTCTGGCTCTGTGTCCAGAACCCCTGCGGCCCCCGATGCAATTTGTCCTCAGGCCTAACACCGAACCGCACACCAGATCAGCCGTGTGAGTGAGCATGTGTGTATGTTCACCATGGAGAGCTGTTTCCGTCTAAGTGGAGTGAGAGGCAACATGTGTGACCACTCCATGTCTGGCTGCAGCCTCTCTGGGAGGAAGTGGGGTTTTATTCTGCAATGGCTTTTCCAGGCGGAACAGTGAATGGGAAGGAGATGCAGAGGGAGAAAGGGGAGAGGGAAGATGGGAAAGAGAAAAGGTCTGGCTTTTGTTGGAGACTAATTACAATCACTACTCATACAGACTCCACAAAAGAACTCTTCATTTGGGGTCTGTCAGAGAAAAAAAACGGTAATGCGCAGAGATTAAATGATGGGTATAATGGCGCGTTTGTGTGTCTGTGGTGGCAGGGTGGTATGCAGGAGGTCTGTATGCTTGTGAATGCATGGTAAAAAAAGTATATTCGCAAAATCCCTCTCCAGTTAAATAGCTACAGTTGTTGCAGTTTTGGGGAAGCCACTGTGAAACTGTAGCCTCTCAAGCTACAAGCTACTCATCATTTGAAGTAGTTTGACTCCAATCAAGATACATTGCAGTCTTTTTATGGTAAATAAACAATCAGTATTAGGATATCATCATTAAGTAGCAATAAAACTACCAATTTATAAATTATTTGAAAACATAGTGATGAATAGCAAGGTTTAAGGTTTTATTATTTTGTCAAATTCTTTTTAATAAATATTATAATAGCATCTTTATATAGGTCTACAAGAAAGAAGATATATATTGTGCCGCAGGGGTCTGCGAATAGTGAATCATTTGTTTGAGCTGTTTCTAATAAATGAATGTTGAAACCGATTCACTAAAATGAACCTGACTCCCGAGTACTTCATTTGAGACTGGACACAATAGGTGAGTGTGTTTGATTATTTACTCAGTTTGCTAAAATGAGTCACAAAAAACTGTGATGTTGCATTTTGTTATGGTACACTGTCTTCGCTCTGTTTTGCAAAGCAGCTGATCTACTGTCATGTTACATGCTCCTCTGGAAATATATTTAAGATAGGAGCATCACTGCTTTTAGTTATTTTTCAGAATGTTGCTAATTAAATAATCTTATATATATATATATATATCTTCATGCCTATTTGATTTTCATTCTCAACATCTAGCAGCTTTGATTTATGGTGACATGGGCACTGTGTTCCATTGAACGCTGTGGAGTTCAATTCCATTTTCTTTAATTCCATTTTTTCTTCCATTTAAAATTGCCAAACTAAAATTGAAATTAAGTCAGTGTGGCAATAATACACAACTATATTGAAAAATTATGAAGATTCAGGCTCACACTGTAGCTTTGCCTTTTTGCTGCTTGAGTGCGACATTTTGACACACATTTGGAGAAAGAGCTGTCTTAGAAATTGTTTTCACTTAGCTATGGTTTTAATTATGTTATTAATAGTGTTTCTCTGCTGAGAATGCATTTAAAGCCAAGGACTAAGTGCTATGTCTGTAAACCAGCCCTTAGGTGATGAGTGTATTTTTTTTTACCATTCCCATCTTAATGCAAAGACAACTTTAAGCAATGCATATATTTCCCTGACAAATTGTATGCTGTGATGCTTCCAAATCATTGCTCTGTTTGTTTTAGTTTCCCACCAAGCCTGGCACAGCAATGCTACCTCAATTAATGGTGTAAGTCTCTGCAGGTATTATCTGTTCAGTTACTAATGGCAGATGGGGGAATGTTTTGTAAACCTGTCTGAAAACAGTCATTATTTTGGTAATTGCATTTGACAATGCTAGTGGGACAGAAAATGACACACTTTATCTTTAGACCTCTCTACTGATATCAGCATTATTGAGTAAGTGAGCATCTACAATTTATACTGCACTACCTTCTCTTTAAATTGACTTTTCTGAAGAATATTTAGTCTAAATTGCATTTACTTCCTTTTATCATTTTTGTTTTTAAACTAGGAAAAACAGGGGCGGTGTTACTGATAAGGTGGCAGGTGACACCCTGTGGATGAAGCTTTTGCTCTTCAGGAAATTGTATTAAATTCGGCAAAGACTGGGTGACCCATGTGTCTGAGAGTAGAGATTTTTCATTTTTCTTTAATTCTCATTTTTAATTTCATGATTGGCTAAAGCTCCAGGTGGCTGCTTAATGTCCAACAGATGGGCCCCTCCACAAACTCAGTTTTCCATTGCAGGCTGATGGCAATAAAAGGAGGGATTTACACAGTTCCGCAGGCACCCGTCGCATTTCCACTCTCCCAGGGGCAGAGAGAGAGAGTGAGCAAGACCGCAATGTTATACTTTGTTTTTATTAAAGCACTTGATTGATAGCAAAGGAAGATTTTTCCAGTATTAAACTAAGCCCAATTGAATAGGACAAAATACACCAAGTCTCGACTCAGAACTGCTGGGACCAGTATATCTCTCTCTTTCTTTTCCTCTTTCTTTGTCTCTCTGTCTTTCTCATTCCCCTTTCTTTTTTCTGTTTGCTATGAAGGCAAGTGATCTTTGGTGAGCCACAAGGAGCTGACCGATTCTCAAGACTTCTTTCAGAAATCAAATCTTTTTAGCTCACATTCAGTGTTCAGGATCTGGATAGGATAAAGAGAGAGGAGGCAGTAACACTCTTTGGTTCAGAAGGGAGGGAAGTATTGAATGAGAGAGGGGCCTTAAGATGCATCAAAGTTGGGGCCTTGAGAACACATGTATGGGCATAAAAGTGTATGTGTGGATTAGGAGCGCTGTAAAACCAATGATAACGTTTTATTCTAAGGCCGGTCAAATTCGAAAGGAACAGCTGCATACTCCAAATCCCTCTGTCCTCATTGGCCTTCATCACCATTGACATCTTCCACTTCCTCACTCTGATATCAGGGGTCAGCAATTCAAGACTGAGTAGCATATTAAAACTTGAAAGATAGTCACTTGAAGTTCACTTCCCAGATACCTGATGTATTGAATTTTCATCTTATCTCATTCGACCTTTTTCATCTCAACTCAGAAGAAAACAGCAGCTCAGATGAGTCATTATGGAAAAGTTGAAGACCTAATATTCATAAATGTAATTGTCATAAATGTAATCATTATAAATGTTCAACCAATTAAAAATATGATCAGCATATAGAAACTCACGCTATTACTCAAACCCTAATTATACATCACAATCAGTTTAAAAAAAATCTTCAAAACTTTTACTTTTCTTAAATGGATGAATGGTCTTTTTTAAAGAATCTGACCATGGATGGTTAAATTTACATTTAAAGGGGTCATGACATAAGGAATCGCAACTTTTAAAATTGTTGTTCTCATTCTGATTCTGCCAATGACTGTGTAAACAAACACAGAAGATGTCAGATATAAGGACCAGCATCTCTGCTTTGGCCTGTTGATAATACAGTTATTTAAAAAAAAAGAGTATGTCATGACCCCTTTAAAGGCATTTCAACATCTTTCACAGATGAGATATACAAATGCCTGTTTGCATTGGCAGTAATTTGAGAGGACCAGAATTTGGACATAACCTGATAATTGTTGATAAATAAATGCGTAATGCAACAGAAGAATGCATACCTGTAAGACTATTTCAAAATCTTTTCCAAACATTGTTGTATTTATGGAATACAGGGAGGTTTGGTTCACAAAAAAGAAGAAGAAGAAAAAAAGAAAAATAATACTGTTATTACTTTAATTACTGAGTCAATATGAATTAATGATAATATCTTGTCTGACTCCATGCAAACTAACAAAAACAGATGGTAAGTAGACTGCTGATTATGTGTAAAGATTTGCATGTCATCATGGGAACATTTACTGAACCAATAACTTAAATATAAAGAAAATCCTGATCCAGCTATACGTAAAAATATTGTCAGAAATTCTCGCCAACGATTTATTAAAGTTATGACATCTCTTATACATATAGATCAGGTGGGGTTTATTCAGGGCCGCAGCTCTTCTGATAATATTAGCCGTCTCATCAATATTATATGGTCAGTGGTTAATGATCAGACTCCGGTTGCTGCAATCTCTCTTGACGCCAAAAAGGCATTTGATGTGGTACAATGTAATTATCTTTATAAGATTTTGGAAATATACGGGTTTAAAAATACTTTTATTGGATGGATATATATATATATATATATATATATTTTTAGAATTTTTTTTGTGTGTGCGTCTATAATCATGTAACCACTGGGGTTTTGTTGGGGGTCGGGGGGTAATAGTGGAGGCTAAGTATTGATTCTGTTTGTATCTGTTTTGCTTTTCTTGGTTTAATGATAAAAAAAAAATGAAAAAAAAAAAAAAATTCTTAAATGAAAATAAAAAAATGTTAATCATAAAACTATAAATAAAATCTGTCATCTATACATGAAGAAAAGTCTAATATTTTTTCTATCCAAGTGTAAAGGGATTAATGGAAAGGAGAAGGCGAGAATCTGCTTGACAATATAAATAATAGTTTAATATAAAACTGAAACAGAAATACAAACACACAAAGGTGTCAGACAGCTGTCCGTAAATCTTTCTCTCTGTTGCACTGCAGCTTCCAGTCGGCCCTTATCCCTCTCTGAGGCTTGATTAGCCTGATTAGGGCCGCAGAATCCACAGAATCACAACCCGGCCCCGCCCTCCGCCCTGCCACATTCCTCCCTTGTTCTCTCAGGCCGGGGAGCCCCTGGCATGACATACACCCCCCCCTCCTCCCTTTCCCTAGGGAGGGGTGTGCCTTCCTCACCATCTGCCGAAGGTCATCCTCGTCTATCTGGATGAGGGAGGGGACAAGGGGAGGGAAACAAAAAAAAGTGTGGCACCTACACGCCGTAACGGCGATTGTGCCAAATTAACAAAACATTTTAAAAAGAGAGGGAAAGGCCAAAATGGAGCGGCAGTGGAATTGAGAGAGGAGAGAGAGAGAGAGAGAGAGAGAGAGAGAGAGAGAGATAGAGAGAGAGAGAGAGAGAGAGAGAGAGAAAAAAAACACTTACTCGCCAGTTCTCTGATACGCCGTAGCTTAGTCCTCGGACACTCCTCCACCCTCTAATGGACAACAGCCGTGCCTCGGTCAAGGTTCCAAGCGAGCTGAGCCGATACTAAATGTGACATCAAAATCCTGCAGATCACTGTTTGGTCAGGGAGAATCGTCACTACCAGCGTCACTGGATTTCCGACACGCGACATCAACCCGCTAGTTTTAAAGTTATCAACAGCAATACCAGTATCATTTGTTCACGCGACTTTCGAATTGTGAATAAAGAAATGGCTGTGTGCAAAACCATGCCGTGGTGCATTAACGAGGTGCAGACGGTCCACTCTTTAACGATGAGTGAAACGAAAAAGTCTCTGAGGAAGTGACTCAGCTACCAACAGTGTAGGAAAATGTTACAAAAAAAAAATTATAAATGACTACAGAACCATCAAGGAAAAGTGGAAGTGGTTCGACCAAATGGACACTATCTAAACTGGCGAGCAATGGGAGGGAGAGTGCCCTGGACTCAGCCACGATGGAGGATGGTATGTTTTGTTACGTTAACTCTATACTCTGCTTGAACTTTATTTAGTTGACCAGCTACCGGAAGCTTGCTTCTAAAACAACCAGGCCAATTTAACTGTTACACTTGTGTAAAATCACCATGCAACAACTGCTTTATGCAGCACAATGAGCTAGTAGCTAACAGCTAACTGTCGTGTTATTGTTTTGGTCAGTGTGTGTCGTGTTTAAGATGATGTCACGGCAGTAGAGGCGGCGCGACTATGACAATCAATTTAGAATCCCACACACGCTGAGGAGGCACTAAACTGCAGTGGAAATGCAAGCTCGGAAAAGTAAAGCGTGTAGAGTTGAGGCGAGTCAAACCATAACATCCAGTGGAAAAGTGCCATAAAGTTACCCTTCACAAATCTAAAGGTGCCCTTTTGATCGAGAGGAGATTTAAGAGCTCGCGCTACAGCACAATCCCTCGCTGACAGGCTGAAGCGGGCAGCACAACTGTACAAATGGCTGTGCTATTATATAAAAAATAGCAACTTAAACAAGGGACAACTTAACTTAAAACAAATATTTAAGTTAAACATTAAGAGCTCCATTAAAAAAACTTTTCATCTCTAATCTTGCTTGCCACATTAGTCAGGCCCTACTGTTTTCTGTGAAACCCATCATTAAGAAAGGACAAATTAGCAGGCCATTTTCAACAATATTGAAGCTCAATTTTAGCCACCCCAGCAGGAAACAATTACCTGAAAGCAGGTATAAGTGGACAGGATTGTGTTTTCTGACCATAAGAATGTTGACACAGAGGTAGCTGGCAGAAACTCAAGTCACTCTCTCATGTGTTTGTGTATGGCGGGGAGGGGTGTTAAAGAGAGTTGCAGTGGAGCAGTCAGGCTCTTTGGACACCTGTCATTCCATAATGTCTTTACTGCTTCCCATCCTGTGATATTCACATGACTTCCTGCTGGATCTTTGAAAGCTTTACCAGAAGCCTGAGATACGGACGGATACTGTACACACTCTCACAGAGCACAATATTGATCAAATACAAAAAATACAGTAGAAGAGAAAACAAAACATCTTTATGCACTTCAAATACATTTTAAAGTTGTGTAATTTCTGAATACCTAGCATCACTAAACCGATTTCATACCGATTTCCGCCCCAATGATCCTATGTTGCCATGTCGGAATTACTGGGATACTCAGACAAACAGAATCAAGTTTTTAAAGTGCTACAGTGTTTATGCATTTCGGAGGATCAAACTAATTCACATTAATTAACAAATTAATTCCTTTACATTTGTCGTTCCATCCACTCTGAGACAGTATTTTTATCCAGCGAAATTGCTGGGATACTTATGAAAACGCTCTCCCAAATGGATACATTTGAAAACAGTGCATTTGTGTTGTATTGTGGACTGGGGAAATGGAGATATTAGAAAACTAAGACATATTTGTTGAAATATGATGTAGTCATGTGATCAATTCAAGCCAAAACAATCAAGATGTTGGCCCATGTTGTTGTGCCTGATATCCACTTTAATAGCATTGTTAAAGATAAATGTTACTTGTAGAATCTTCACATTGCATTCCTTTAAAGGCGACAGGACATTTACTTGGAATTGCTTTCCGGCAGCAGAACACGAGGACATTTGTGTTTCAGACCACGATTCTTACATTTTTTTAATGCATGAGCAGTAAGGGGATTTAAGCGTTTCAGACGTTTTAGTGCGGACCAGCAACTTTTGAAAAAACCTTGAAAACGTCAGTGTGAACACAGTTTTCAAATTTATCAAGATTAAAGTGGGAGTCTCATTTTATAAATTATTGAAATGAAAACTTGCAAATTGCATTTTTAAATACCAAACAGATAAAGTATTTTTAATTGATACATATTGAGAAGTTTCACTGGATCATTGAAATCTCACTGGCTTTTCATTTGGCCGTTTGAAACCTTAGAAAACAATTAATCCAAGCCCACTCTAAAGGAACTGAATAAGCATGTTTTCCTTCTTCAGCATGCAGGTGCTGCTGGTTAGCGTATTTAGGGCACGTATATTATTCCACTTAGACTTCCAGTGAGTAGAGCATTTTTCAAGGATTTGTATTGCTATTGCTTTAGATGAAATCATTCAGATCAGTTTTAGGTCATACAATTTTGGTAAATTCCTGGTGCAGATGGTATCATAAGTGGAATGACTTTTATACTTTACTGGTGTCTGAAATAATTCGCATTACACGTCCTACTCCTTTCTATGGCACTGCATATTTAGCACAGATTAAGCTACTCTAGCAATGTGTTCAGTTTATGGTACAGTGCAGGATTCTGCTGCAATCCAAAAAACTATATAACTCACATTTAATGTCTCTTGTATACTACAGCTGTGTAATTCTTTTCAATGTCTCCTTTTTGTGCCATTCAACTCCCAATCCCTTAACCTAATTTAAACTATGAATATTAGACTAATTTTGAAGCAGAAAATTATATAAGTGGGCCCCTTCTGCTTCTGTGGCAACAAGTCCCTACAGTGCCATCTCCAGCCACATGGGATGATAAAGCGCTGTTGATGTTGGATAACAGAAGCAGATGGAGAGGGAAGGAGTGAGTTAAATGATCTGAGAGCCCTAAGCTGGTCACAGTTCAAAGACTCTATATTGAGCAAAATATGGCTGAGCTGAAAAAAGGGATCTACTGACAATGGGATACTGAGATGAGACATGGAAAATTATGCGGAAGGTCTCAGAAGTTTAGTTGTGGCATAGTGTCACTCAGCGTTACAGACAATCAATAACAAAAATACATTTAGATTTATAGGAAAAGATGCCCTCAGAATCATACTCATAAAAGAAAAGTTGGGATTTAGAAGAGTTTTTTCCCATTGTACACTGAGAAATAGAGAAAAGAGTAAAACCATATGTTACAATTTGTATTAGGATTAATTTTCTGTATACATAAAGTGTGTAATATACAGAGGGGCGACAGTGGCTAGTTGTCACATGAGGAACTTATCACAATAAATCAGCAACATTTCTGTATAAATTACACTATCGTGCGTTTTCATTGTACAAATTAAAACATAAAGTGTTATTATGAAAGATAAATGAAGAAATAATTATACAAAGGAGTGCATTTTTAATATTTTTCGAACAACTATTATATTTAAATGATTGTTTACCTGTCATAAACATTGTACAGTATATGAAAGATTATTCTCTTTAAAGAGAAAATAAGGCTTTGGCATTAAATATTTACACTTGCTCTAGTCCTCTAATGAATTGAAAGACTTCAGAATGTATGACAGCATATCCAGAAAGAAAACATTCAAGGTGCATTCTGGTCATTTTTATGGAGCAAACGTTTCACTTTAATGGAAAGATCTTTAGATTAAAACAACAATCTTTAGATTAAAATACTGAAATGGGAGCTGACTGAGAGGTGCCCCCAGACTGCTTGTGTGTGAATGTGTGAATGTGTGTGAGAGATTGTGGCAAGATGTAGAGGATACTGCATAACTGCCAGCTCACTATACATGCAGATCTCATCTAGGCTGAATGTACAGAACCAGACTTGCTACTGCTTCCCCACACCAATCATCTTTCAATCTCTCTCCATCACTACTCTCACTTCCACAGACTACTCACTGTCAACTGACTGAGTTCACTGAATTCCATTGCACTCAATATGCAACCTGGACATACGCGCTATTTCGTATAGACATGACTGTTGCTTTATCAATGTTTAATTGACAAATAAATATCATAATAATAACAATTTAGTTACAATTTAAGACAAGACTTAAGCATTGATATTTGCTTGCAGTGTAGGATTGTGTTCTGATATCAGAAATGCATTGTTTTTTGACATCATTAATATACAGTACACCTCAAAAAGTATTTGGACACTTAAAAGTCCATGCTTTAAATAACAAAATATCAAAGCAAGTAGCATCTAATACATAGAAAGAAAACACAAGCACATGCAAAACTTTTCAAAACATTCAATGGGTCATGTCTTCTTCCTCTTTTCCTTGAGGTTCACTTGTTAGAAAAAGGTTTTTGCACAAAAAATAATAATATTTTATATTCATGATATATTATTACTTGAACCTTTCTCTGACTTTCCACCTTGTCTCTGGCCCTCTGTCTGAAACACTCAGTTTCAGTGAACTATCCATTTAAGACTTCAACATACATGCCCAGTGTGTTATGACTGGCTAACATCTTTGCGGCGCAAACACTCGTGAATCTTTTTTTCCAAGAATAAAAGAATTCTGAAAGCACTTTGTCCAGGCAATCATTAATACCTATATGCCCCAATTTATATGAAGCACGTGATCAATCCACTACAGTCGTTCGGCTGAATTAACAGTAGACAACTGGACAAAGTCGGCACACAGTTGCTCCCCAATACATGCATTCATACAAGATTTGGTTATAAAATAAAGCAATATAAAATGGATAACTGTAAAAACAGTCTAAACTAACACAAGCTGTGAATGTGAAGGGTTAATAAAGCTGTATCCAGCTGTAGGTCAAGTTATATGGGATGGTGGGGCCTGGGCTTCCCCTCAGTTGTGTTTCCGCTTCAGTACACATCACAGGTAAATATGGGATGTTCGCTGGGTGGGAAGTCTCCCAAGATCATTTAGCTAAAATACAGGCCATACTGACTAATACGAGACATTTATGACATCTGGCAAGCTTACTAGACTACACAATTGTCTTTCACTACACTCTTTATACATTGCTACATTTCTTCTTACATAGTAAAATAATTTAATCTCGAATCAATATTTCATGAGCAATTATATATAATTTTGGTAATTAACAGTGTACTTAGCACATTAGATCCACGTTGGAGTTCTGATCATACAATTCCTTATATTAAAGAAACACAGATGAAATATTAGGATCAAATTTGTTACTTACCAGTATGTCTAATATAGTTGGCACTATTCCATATTTCAATACAAGTTTCTTTGCAAAGCAATGTTTGTTCTTAAAAGAATCCAAAGAGAAATATGCCAAGTAAACATACACTCCTATATTCATCTTTTCAGGAACTTAGTTAAAATAAAGCCACTTGTTACTAAGGTTGGGATCCTTCAAAAGGCTATGCAGAGATGCATTTTTCCACAACCAAGAACACAACAGCATCTGGGGACCTTACTTGACATCTTAATTTTTTGTTGGTTAAAAGCAAACAACAGTAACAATAGTTCCACTTTCAGTGTTGGAGTGCCTCAGCTGCAATGATTATGTATGTTGTGGAGGTGGAGCTATTCAAATGACACTGCACTGTGATGTAACAATATAGCCGAATTTGAAACAAGTCATTTTTTGCAGAGCGGAAACAATAAATGCTCTTTTTTTTGGACTGAAGAGGAAGTTTTGAGTTCTGAAACTTATGTTTTTATAGTACAATGACCTCTTATATGTCAGAATATCAAGAAAAATGTTATTCCTCAAGACATGACCCTTTTCAGTTACTCAGCTAGGACACCTGTGTGAACTTGAGGGTAACTTCACACATCCAATAAAAATCAGTTTGACGTCAGTTGCTTAAAAAAACTGCAAAAGCCTGGCTCAGGAAAATGTGAGATCTGAGAAAAGCTGAAGTATCCTTTGTTTGCGAATGCTCATGCAATGACATTCAGACACTTTTATGTGTAACTTAATGGTCCAAAAGTGTCCAAATACTTTTTGAGGCCACTGTATAGAAAATAACTTTCATGTAGTGCATACACAATATCATAGGGGGAAAAAGGGACAAAAATGTTGGTGTTATTTGGTTCCATGTTGGTTAGGTGAAATTTAGTAGTTGCAACAAGTTCCACCTTGCATTCTTCTTTGTCTTCTGCTATTTTTAAATCAAGTCCAGCAGTAGTATTTTGCCCCTATAACTTTTGTACAAAAGTTTATCAGCTCTGTATAAAGCATAGAAATACAGAGGTTATGATGATGTAGTTCTTGGCTTCTAAATATGGAATTCTAAAAAGGCAGTTCAGCTATCCATAATGATGCAATCCACCAGGAAGTTTATAGTGTTGTAACTGGATTAAGCAGAAGTACATTCAAGAGCTTATTTACAGCAAATTTACATTAAATGTGCACTTTGGTCAGATGAGTTTCTTCTGAAAGATGCAATGGGAATGCTCTCCTCTCTTTTCCTCAGCATTAACTTCTTAATGCTGCTTTTCTTTCTCTGTCTTTGTTCTGAAAGAAAACAACAAAGTGATCAGAGAATGACTTTAGAATGGTCTTTATACATCATGTACATTCAATCATTTTATAGACACATAAAAACAATTATCTCATTAGATTTATAAACAAATTAAGACACTGATGTCTTAATTTAATGTCCGGGGGGATTGTCCCTCTGACCGTCATTATTAACAGGTCAGATTTATTCAGATGTCTCAAATGTAATCAGTAGCATCTCAAAGATAGACCTCTTTTAGGAAATATGATCTCCTTGGACTGTAGGGGTCTTGCTATAACGTCATCTTTGGGTGCAGATCACCTAATTTTTTCCACCCACACAGAATGCAGAGTGACCCACCTGATACATATTAATTAGTACATGCTTCTGAGTGTGTGTGGCTTAGTGCCACTACAGTGGCATGTTGGTGATATGTAATTGACTGATGCTACAGTAGGTACATAACATTTGTTCCATATCAGCATACTTACACTGACTTTTAGGGATTTTAATGGCTCTCTGGTGATAATACAGTTTATGTACAATGTTTATGTGCATGTGTGTGTGTGTGTGTGTGTAAATGAAAATGTACATACTTAGCTATAGTATGGGTACAGAATTGTCCATAAAATTTAGCTAAATCTGTCAAAATCTCCCTTTGAGAATATTTAGAGATGTCCTTATTTAGGGTAATTCTTAAAGGGTTACTTCAGGATTTAGCATTAAGCTTTGTATCAGTAGAAAACCAGTAGTATTTTCGAATTACCGAGCTCCCCCCCATCATATCTTCCTGAGACGAGAGATTTATGTATTTTTAGTCTGGAAAAAATCCTCCGATGACACAAAAATCATAATTTTGCGTCATCGGAGGAGTTTTCGGCCAGAGGCTTAAAACTACAGCCAGTATTAGTAGCTAATTCCACATGTTTTCACCACGCCCATATGGGGCGGGATCTCACTCACAGAATGTGATGATAGTGTCAGCCATCTTTCTGTAAAAGCTAAGCTAACAGGCTCTTGCTCTGTGTAGAAAGTTTGTATACAAGTAGGAAAATCACGATGGCGGAAGGTAGTTTTGAAGTTGAAATGGCAGAAGGGGATTTCGAAGATCTGTTGCGAGAATCTGATACTCGCGGCTACCTGTACGAGCCGCAATACAGCGATGAACAGTTGCGGGAGATGGAGGAACAAGAGGGTGGCTGGAGCAGCTGCTGTAGCAGGGGAGCGAGACCTGCTTGGCGGTCAGGAGGAAGAGCCCGGCCAGACTCGAGTTGGGGCGGACTGGTTGTGTCAGTGCTCTCGCTGTGCGCCTATGGAAACAGATAGAGTGTCCTATTGCTGTCGCGAATTTCAGCGATGCCATTTTCTTCTGGACGAGATCGCTGAATCCGCTGATGAAACTGCACCGCTAACTTTAGCATGTATAACTGAGCACCCAAGTTTTGTACCACACATGGACAGGGGAGTCCTGGAAACTTATTTTAGGATCCCGAAGATAAATTGGAAACGCCAGCCAAAGCCCGCAGGGACAAATGGACGGCTTAGTGTAAAGTGAGTATTTTGTTTGTTTTTCTTTTTGTTACTAAGACGTCACGTACAGAGTTTGGACACCCGGAATTATCATAATGTTCTTCCCGCGTAGTCAGTCAATTTATCAACTAACTCATGATTTATAGAGACACGATGTATCAAAGCAAGCCTAGTTGTATCAAATTTTCAGATACTGCCGCCTGTAACCGGTAGGGGTGGTTTGGGAGTGGCCTCGTAAGGGCAGCAAAGCAAGTGCATTCTGGGAGTTGTTGTCTTTCAGCCACATGAGTAAAAAATACATTTTCTGCCTTTTCTCAGTCTAGAATGCTTCAAATTCAAAAATTATTTCACATTTATACTATATAAATGACCAATTTTAAATACACATTCATCTTCCCAGAGGTGAAGTATCCCTTTAATAAATAAAAATGACTTTTTTTGTTGTTGTTGTTGCTCTCAGAATGCAAAAAAAGTTTTCTTAAGGGGTTAGGGTTAGTCTATAGTAATTCTAATGAACTATATAAAGACAAGAGAAATCTTTGGGATTTCCTCATTTAGATTTATGCTGTTTAGGACCTTTGATGAATCATACATTTGTGCATAACAAAAAAATAAGTGCTCTCAGCTGATAAAACAAAGTCCTTTAAATGTTTGGCTTTAAACATTGAAATTGCAAGTTTGAATTCATCAGCTCTCATTAATTGGTCACAGCCGATGAAAATTTGATTAATAAATAAATAATCCTCTATGAAACATGGACCTAATATTTCTGCAACAGCATATGAAATTCTAGATGAAAGGATGAATCGAGTGTTTTCATTAAACCCGGGTGTTTAAGGGGTCTGTTCAGGATTAGTCTCCATAATGATGATGAGGGTGTTGAAGGCTTTGGTGGAACATAGGACATACGTGAACTGCACAGGAAGACGTTCAGGTTGTCATGGGAATAGACCAGATGTTTCTAGTGCACTGCACACCCACAGCAGACACATAACAGCTTGTGCACAATGTGTTTATGTCATTTTGTAAAAACTCTTGCACATTTCAGAATAATTTTGCTTGTATGCAAACTGCTCTTATGTCACAGTACGTCACTGAAATTTAATATAACACTTTCAATTTAAAATATGGTAGATGATGATTTATGTGGTTGCAGACAAACCAAGCATTTAGGGTTTTGCCAACTTTCAGAGCCAGAATAATCTGTATTTATGATCTGATGACATCAAGAAATTATGCTAATGTAAGCTCAAAAAGCTAGGCATAAATATCTGCTTTCCTGTCAATTGCACTCATAGAACTTTTCATTGTTTCAGACACTATAATATTATTTAACAGTACTATTCTACATTTTCTTACTTTACACTAATTACAACAATTACAGTAATTACTAGGTACTAAGCCTAAACTTAACCCAATATTAAGTACATGTAGTTACCTAATATTACTCAGTACTTTCTTGGGTAAGCACACTGTAGGTATACTGAAAGTACACGTACTGTACAATAAAGTGCAACCAAAGATAGGCCAGTATTACATGACTGAATAACATTGCTCTGACCTGTCAGTTAAGAACAGTATGTTAACTGTAGTAACATTGTAATAAACAAGTAATAACATGTAGCTACAGAAACTGCTGATTGAACAGACAGAGAGAAAAATTAATTATATTACATTGTAAATCTGTAAATGTTTATTTTTATTTTTTTTAAACTGGCAGCTGTGGTTGCCAAAACTTTACTGTAAAAATCTTGTGAAAATATTTTAGGCATTACAAGATGTCATGCTGGTGCCTGTATATTTTACACACCACCTAAAATACATTTTCAGTGATAATTAATACATTTTTCTTGTAGAATTATTATTTTTTATTTAATTTTTTTTTTTACTATATATTACCGTAGCGTAAAATGTATTGTTTTGTTAACTAGGCTATAAATTCATATATGGTAACCAGTTTACCAATGACCTTTTTTGTTTACATAGCATTTTTACACTCTTTTACCATTAAAATGACAAACATCTTTACAGTGTATGTAATTTATTACAAAATACCCTGGAATGTTCTATTAATATATCAGTCAGATGTGTACCTAACTAAGCACTCATTCAATTTGCAACTGCATTCAAGCGAGGTACTCACCAGGCGTCTCTGGTTACTGAGGCAGAAGGTGCAGATCTGTCTGGGCTGGGAGTTCTCTGAGTCTGGGCTAGGCGTTGTGCTATTCTGGAGGTTGTGATGGTGATGATACAAGGCTCCAGAGCTCCTGAGACAGGGCTGGCCATCTCCACACTCCTCTCCAACCAGCAGGATGTTCCCCAGATGAGAAATATAGCTTGAGGCTAGCCGTAACGTTTCAATCTTGGACAGTTTCCGGTCGGCTGGTTCGGTAGGTATCAGTGTCCTTAAAGCAGTAAAAGCAGTATTCACGCTATTTGTGCGATCCCGCTCTCGAGCATTTGCTGCGTTCCGCTGTCGCACCTCAGTAATCTGGGGACGGAAATCTGTGGGAATCTCTATCGATCGGCAGCTGTATCTCTTTTTGTGAGCACCCAACTTAAAGGTGTTGTAGCCGTTGCCAGCCATGCAAAAGGATTTGTCGTCGGATCCAGAGCCCTCGCTGCCATTATCATCGTCCTCGGAGAGCATGCTGATCTCAGAGCACAGGAAGTGACCTGGAGTTGGTCGCACCATTGCAAAAGACATGCTCACCTTCTTCAGCACCTCACAGGTCCCTGGACCCTGCTTTTGGTCCTCACAGCACAGGAATCTAAATCTTTCAAGTTCAAGTCTATAAAAGCATAGGGATCAACTTGGTCCCTTTTTCTAATGGTATACTAAGCACGTGGACACACTATTGCGTTTTGCTTGAGTCTACATGCAAAGTTATAAAGTTCTCCCTCACACATTCAGCCACAGTCCTGCTTTAGGAATCCAGTCCCGCTCTCAACCAGTCCAGCATTGCTTGACTGAGTTCTGACTCATTCATAAAAAAATTCTCTTCTCTCCACTGTCACCTGTTATTTAGGGTAACAGCGTGCCAAACAGCCTCCCAGAGTGTGTGCTCTCAAATGTGTGTGTGTGGGAGTGAATGAGTGTGTGAGCTCCAGATCCTTCACAGTTCCACGTGTGATTTTGGCTGAGCATTTCCTTATGCCTTGGATTTATAGTCAGGGGGTGTGGCTGGGGTCTGCTAGCCCTGCAACTACCGTAGATGTGAAATCCAGTGAGTAAGTGGGAGGAATGAGAGAGGAATGGGGGGACCATTCTCTCTCTCCCTCAATTTCTCTTTTTGACCTCCCTTTTAAAAAAAAATACCCTTGACCCTGAAGTTCTTCCACTAAACATTAATCATTGTGATAGATTGGTTCTTTGCTTTCAATGTATTGGACTTTTGGATTTTTTTATTTAACACAACAATTTCAATGTCAATCCATTAAGTTAAAAAAATGATATGCCCTCTCATTCTTTCTGTCACAAACCAAGCTCACTAGAGCTAGATGATCATGAATCAATCCAACTCTAAATCTGAATGTGGTCCTCAGTCAGTGGAAGTTAGCCCAGATCATTTTGCCTTTGGCACCACATTTCAAGGCCAGAAAAATGATCGAGCAGTTGCTAAGGGGTAATATCACAGGATATTATGCAACACACATAATATTAATTCTTCATCACTGTTATTCATTCATAATATTGTGTGTGGAGTCTGGCCACGAGCAGCCCTTGTTCTGATTAAACAGGAAGTGCCCTGGGCTTTGGAGTTTTTTTTTTTGTTTTTAAAGTAATCTCAATATGAAGCTCATAATGGTTGTCTGGAGGCGAAACAATATGATATGTACTTTGGGACAAGTTTGAAAATCTTTATGATAGTCACACTGATATTTTCATTTGCTATTCTTCTCAAGCTTTACCAAAAATGCTTTGCCTTATCTTAAAGGGAACGTTCACCCAAAAATTACATTTCTGCCATCCTTTACTCACTCTCATGTCTGTCCAAACTTAAACAGAATTTTAATTTCTGTAGAACAATAAGGGCATGATAAGCAAAAAACCGATAGTGTCATAAAAAGAAAATTTCATCTGAAAATCTAAATTTCTGAAACAACTACATTTAAAGTGCAAAATATTAGTAACTGTAATCCACTACAGTTACAATTTAAATAATTGTTAATTAGAATACAGTCACATTCAAAAAGTTTTTGATAACTGAAGAGATTACTTTGCATTTTATTGTCATTTGTTTAATTTAATTCAGATGGTAAACATTTATACATATAAACGATCCAAAGTGCACATGAACATCGGTGAAACACTTTCTTATGATGTGTCACATTCATACAAGCAGACAGAGAAATAAAACTTAAATTATCAGCTTTACACTAAGCTAAAATTCTATTTTTAGCCATTTTACCAGACACGATCATATTTTTTTGTCAAGAAAATTCACGTTGGATCATAATTTCTTTTTTTCTAGTAAGAACTTTGATATTAGGGCAAAAAACATATTCTAGATAATAATTTTTGTATTGTTTTCCTGTAAAAATATTTAAAAATCCTTAAAACAAGATAAAATATGATTTATTTTGTTTTAGAAACAACACTGCATTAGATATTTAGGTTTTTCAGAGAATGTATTTTTAATGTGTATTTTGTCTTACTGTACTGCCAGTAAATTTTTTTATAGTCAAAACAAGTGAAAGACTCTACCAGTGCTGAAGAAGTAATCCAAAGTATTTAGATTATGTTACTGACCTTGAGCAATCAATTGAATGCGTTACAAATTCAATTTTACAGTATGTATTCTGTAATATGTAGTGGAGTACATTTCAAATGTAACCCTCCCAACCCTACCCGTAGGACTCATAACTCGAGTTCATTAAAACTTCACGTTGTGGATCGTGGGATATTTCGGACCTTTGAACATATTTTTTTATTTGAAATTAAATCATAACACGCTCAGTAAACACAGTAGCCTACATAACATATCATGCTGGTGAGATGTCAGCTGAATGTGCTTTCTTGGTGATCCCTGACACAATTGTAGATTGAAGTGGAAAAAAGGAGACCAGCAGATCATAAGTGCTTGTTTTAATTTTGTACTTTAGCACACTATCACAGTGTATGCAGAAAACATAATGTTCATTTACAGCAAAACACTCCAACACCCACCCACTGTATAAACTTGAAGCCAAAATATCCCAGAAACGGGCGCTGCCATCTTGCACAGATGACGTCATTCTGAGCCAGAGTCTGCACAGTAGTGATAATGAGGTGGAGCTGTGGTATCTTTTCCCATATTATTTTCTAAATTAAAAAATTATTAGTAACTGCTAACTACCGATCACCTGCTTTTTCCTACATAGCTAACGTTAGACTGCTTGCTGTCTAAGCTGGCCAGCTAATAACATTCATTTTCAGATTAGCTGACAAAGTACAAATTTAACTTACTGTAAAAACAGCAGTGATACCCAGATCCCTTAGGTCGGTTAGTACAGTTTACTGCAGAACAACTCATTTTGTCGGTTTGAAACAGACAATCACAGTTATGGAAAGTTAAAAGTTCAAGATAATGCTTCAATTCCTTCCGATGTTCCCGGAAAGAAGTCCGCAGGTGCCTCTGCGACTACTTCACTCAGAGAAGCTGTCAATCACAGCTGTCAATCATGATGTCACACCCCCTTTTTATAGCATTAAATAACTCATTAAAACTAAACTTATCAGAAAAATTAACACTTGAACATAAATCAACATTATAAGAACTATCTAAAATAACAGAAACCATCTTTGGGAAAAAACATTTTTGTGGAGTACTTAGATTTTTTTGTTTGGCTCATGTCCCATCCGTTAACATGGAGGGGGCGTGGTTTATGACCTATACTGCAGCCAGCCACCAGGGGGCGATTAAGATGTTTTGGCTACAATTTTGGAGAGCTGTCATGTCGTCCATCTTTGGCTGCATTCCACTTTGCTTTTAAAATCCACTAGCCAAATCTCCTAAGGACTTCCCGCCATTTTGGAAGTCCGTTCCACTTGTTAAGTGAACGAGGGAAGTTTCTACTGACAGACCCTGAACCCCTTGATTTTGACCAAGGGAGCTAGCCTACTCTGATGTACACATCAGGCAGCTCCATATCCCACAATGCAACTCGATTGAGCATATCACACTTCTTCAACCCCACCTCCACACAACTCTAATGAATAATGAAAGTGAAGTTAGATCAGTCAGTTATATCGAGATTTAACAGCATAATACTTGTAGCAACCTTAAATTATCTGTTTGTCACACAGTTAAAGCCTATGTATTCATTGTTATGTTACCGTTTTTGTTTTTGTAAAGCTTGAAAAAACTTTACCTGAATCTGTGATTGCATTAATCTCTGAAAACTTTGTTTTCTCAGATGAAAAAGCACTAAATAATTCCACAAATTGACATCAGCCTTCAACATGCTGTAAGTGATCAAGGGTTTAGGGTGTTCCAGTTAAACTCACTGCACAGGTTCCGCCAGTAGTGGACACATGTACAACGTTAGCAATGACGTACATCCGAGTCCATGAGATGGATGGAAGTTAGCGAGGGAAGGGCATAAAAATTTTATGTGGAATGCAGCCTTTAAATACAGTCTATGCCCGTCTTATTCTCTGAAGTGGACAAGAAATGTCATGCTGTGAGAAAGCAGTCTCCAGCAGATGACTGTATAGACTGCCCTTTCAAAATCTGCTGGCATTGTTACTCAACGCATTTGTCCTGGAATTAATTAATTGATTAAGCTTTATCAATCAAATTATTAACTACGATTAATCGATTAATGATCAGTCATTAACATCCCAGACAGTGAGTCATGTAAAAATCGCTTGGTATGAATTTAGATATAGTAACTTGTTTCTATGAGACCAGGTTGGTCATATGAGTTTGAAACAGATAAGGCTGAATAAATGGAGAAAGTATTTTCATTTTTGGGGCAACCTTTCCTCAAACAGCTTTTGCATTCGGATTCAACTGTGTAATCACATGAATAGGTCTTCTGTCTTCTGTACTGCACTAAAAATCCTTGTGAACTATCGTATGCCCAACGTATGCATCACAGAAATAGTCCTCATTACTGTGCATGCTGTCACTAGATGTCTTTAAATCAGAGCAGATCAGTAGTTCTTCCCTTCATCTGATTATCATTGCCTTCTCTGGAACATCTGTGGTGAAACATCATCCCATCTATGAGCCCTTCTCCTTGTGCCCTGTGTAGTTGAATTCTTCTGGTATGGGTCAGGAAACTGTCATAATTCATCAATAATTCTTTGCTCAGGACTGCAGACGGTTCTTATGGATGTCTGCCGGACGCACGTCCAGTCAAATATCAGGGGACTTTGCTGTCTAGCCACAGTTGGGGACAGGCCAGTAGTCAACAATCATGTCTGACAAACAGGGCCTCCACAGCTGGATAATTTAGTGTAAGAAGAGAAGGATTTTGGGGCGGAGAGAGAGAGAGAGTGAGAGAGTGAAAGGGAGACTATCAGTTGTATCATTTTATGTGCAAATTAATTTACTTGTCACATAAGAGGTCTAATTAGTAATTAATTATGACATCATCAGTTACATGTATGAAGTGGGGCATTTTTTGGGCAATGGCTAAATAGGCAATGCTGCTTCAAATAGGTCAAATAAGCTCAGCACTAGGGATAAAATAATTTGGCATCTAAGTCATCTCTCCACTGCCGACTTGTAATTGACTTACAGTGCCCTATGCTTCTGACTTCATTTCTGCTCCTGAAATAGAGGGGTTGGAAGTCAGTCTTCACTGAAATTCCATGCTGTAATCATCTCTTTCCTTGGAAGCCAAAAAATTCAGACGGCAAGCAGGTCAGTGGGGTTGAGAGATGGAAAAAGTGAACCGCTAAGAAACTTCTGGAATTTTGTGCCCTTCAGAGCCTCTCTAACAGATCTCAACTTTTATAACCCAGATTGCATTTAACAGACGTGATTAATTTATAGTTTTATTATGTGTACTTTCTGCCTTAAATTTAAGACAGACAGATAGACTAAACTTAAGTAGAAAGTTGTATTTTTGGGTCTTTCTGAGTGGGCATATGGAACCTTGCCATCATCACATGTGTGACAGGTTTCCCTAATACACCATTAGTCAATAGGCATTTTTCAATAGGCAAACACTGCAGTGTGTCACTCAAAATAAGTCATTACAATTGAACCGTTATCCATGTTGCTTTACTCACACTGAGTATCCAAAGCAAGGCGTGTAGTGTGTGGTGTGGCAGTGGGGGGATAAGTCAAGGCCTTATCTTTGAAGTTTGCCTTGTAAAGCATGCAGCTGGTAAGGGCAATCCCAGTGCGGCTCTTCGGCCTGAGCTTGTAAAATCCACCTCCGCCCCTCCTAACTGGAACCCTGGGACTAACCTGTGGCCCTACTAACAATGGCTTAGTGCTAATTTAGTGACTCTTTAAAATCAAGCATTCTCCGCTTTGTTTGCTTTTCATTGTGGGAACATTTCATATTTCTTCCTCACGTGACAGCACTAGGATGTAATCACCTCACTGGTGTCACACACTTTCAAAGAGTTTAATTCTTATTTTTTTTAAGAATTAAACTCTTTTAATACAAAAACAATGACTCAAGATTAAAGAGATAGTTAAAAATTTTAACTAATTCTGTCAATGGGTTTGTATAACAAGAGTGTTCCAAGCCCATGTGGCTTACTTTCTTACAAAATAGGAGATTAGGCACAATGTTAGTATCAGTCACCATTCACTTTCATTGCATCTTTTTTTGTATACAATGAAAGTGAATGGCAAAATGCTGCCTTTTGTGTTCCACAGATGAAAGAAATTCAAACAATAACTCGTTTGTGAATACTGCAAAATATGACATAATTTTCATATTTGTTTGAACTTACACTTTAAATAATTTATCAATTCTTAATGAACTATATATGGAGCTAATTTATTAAGTAAATTATATTTTCAAGTCCAGTTGTGTACTTGATGGATACATCAAGTATAAACAACAGGTTTAGACAAACTCTGACCTAACCAATATGTACAAAATATCATTTTATTACTACAGTAGTGAATTTATAATCAACAGCTCCTACACAAATTTCTAGAAAAAGTGTGATTTTAAGTGGTTTATAACATTTCTTGATACTCGCTCTGATAATTAATTAAAATGTCAGATTGCACAGACTTCAGGGAAGAACATTTACACATTTAGAGGGACAAGTGCTTCCCAAGTGGGCGGCTAACTTGACAGGAAATTTGCAATTTGCAGCTATTATTTTTTATTAATGGTGATTTTACTGTGACAGTGCCAATTCCTGTTTGACCAAGGCAGAATATGTCATAGGGCAGAAGGTCACATATGTTTTCTTTACAACATTCAGCAGCATAGCTCATGCTTTGAAATATGTTCATTACACTGTACTGCACCTTGTGAAGTCTGCTGATGGTGACTTTAGTGCATTATACAGTATTGACAGTATAAACCTCTCAGAAACACACAAGGAACAGTAAGTTAACATGTAGAACCTTCAATGCATGTGCATCTTTCTCAGTGTTAATTTCATGTTTTAAGTAAATACATATGTATTTAAATATGTTAGGGATAACATACAGTCACCAGTTATTTTTACAAAATCAACACTAACGGGGTGATCAAGACTACACATTGAAGAGGGTCTTGCGTCACCCTGAAGGGGTTATTTTGAGATAATGACTAGCTGACTGTACATTATCTCACTATATGGCTACTTACCAAATAAGTAAATAAATAGACATTGAAATATTGATTTGAGTGATTGTATATGTAAAAAAGAGACTGCAGAGTGATACAAGAGACATAAAACTAGCACACTAGAGGTTTGCTGCCAGTGCCAATGGTCAAATATAAAGTTTTGTGGCCATTTTTATACCAAAACATTTGACCAAGCAATGCTGTGATTGACCAATCAGAATCTAATATTTTTATAGCTTAAACTTCACAGTTGCTCAACTCAGTAGCAGCAGTAACACACACACAGACACCCCACACATATCTGAACGGAAATGGACCTTAAATGGAAACTGGAGGTTCACTCCATCATGAACTGACTCCAATTCCATTTCATATCCATCAGCCTTGCACGCCCCATTCTGCTGCTTGTGGTCATTTGTAATGTAAGCAGTAGCTAACAGGCTGCTTATATAATCTTTGAGACCAACAAGCTCATATATCTGGCTGTATTGTCATATTCATGTATTGCATTCCATGATTAGGTCCCAAAAACCAGTCATCCATTTTGGGTGTGGGCGAGTACATGCAGATGGATTTTTAGAACAAATATTTGCTGGCCCCTTTCATGATGTATGGAGTAAAAACCATCATTGAGTGTAATGTAGAGTTGGGTATGCTTTGTCCCGAAGCGTTGGCTCTGTTATTTATTTTCTTTATAGTGTTTGGCAGAACAGTTCACCTGTGGTTACCAAATCTGAAATAATATTAAAACCCCAATGCAGACCATAAAAAGTTAAAATTGTTTACCAATCAGCCTACGTAAATTTGGCGTTGGAGCTTACATAGCTTTCAAATGTGTTGCTGTAATGGAAAAGATCCATGTATGAAGACTAACAGGATGTTTTACAATTTATGATTGTGCTTTAGTACTTCTGATCAAGAGGTCCATTCATAATTTGAAAGCATTACTAAGTGTGTGTATGTGACAGAGCACATACTTAGCTATAGTTTTGGGGCCATAGTATATATATATATATACTATGTCCCCAAAACTATAGCTATATACTGTATATTATATTAGTATTAGTTTGTAGCAACTATAGCTCTATATTGTACAAAACAATAAAAGTAGGGTATGTCCTCATTTAGATAAATAAATAAACTAAATAAACATGTGTGTGTGTGTGTGTGTGTGTGTGTGTGTGTGTGTGCGTGCGTGCGTGCGTGCGCGCGCGCGCGCGTTTGTGTGTGTGTGTGTGTCTGTGTGTGTGTCTGTGATGGAGTTCGAAGTATTGTTAGGACATTTGCTTGTCATTATCCATAAAGGAAAAGTTCAGAGTGTGTGCAAGGGAAATCCACTAGGCGTATATCAGTCATAGACTGGCAGATCATTTGCCCTCACACATCCTTTATCAAAATTATGTCCCAGATATGATCCAAATACAAGTAACTGTGGTCATGCCGCTATCTGAAATGAATTGCCCTCTTATTGATGCCTCATTTCAGATGAATTTGTGTTGCTGAGTTATGACTGAAACTGGCCAAAGACAGATGTATTGGCAGATATTAGCAATGATCTTTGCTATCAGTCCATTGGGGTGGAAAAACGTTTAGGTTACTATTGTAACCTCCATTCCCTTATGGAGGGAGCGAGACGTTCTCGAGTGAAGCGACACTAGGGGACTATTTTCAAGGCCTCAATTACCTCTGAACTTGAGAAAAGGCCAATGAGAAATTGGCAGACAGAATTTGCATGTCCCTCCATGACTTACGGGTATAAAAGGAGGGAATCATGCATCTGTCCATTCAGGTTTTTCACTGAGGAGCCAAGAGTAAGGTTCGGCCATAGCAATGACTCGGTTCAGCGTCGTGGCCAGGGGGACACAACGTCTCATTCCCTCCATCAGGGAACGGAGTTTACAACATTAACCTAGATGTTCCCCGTCTGCTGCTCACTTTGACGTTGTGTCGAGTGAAGCGAAACTAGGGGTCCCTATTCAATCATGCCATGCGCTGAACCAAGTACGTGTGCTGCTTATGCAGGTGCGGGCAGGCAGTTGCATGCCAAAGTGACAGGCTACATCAGACTTTTCTCTCTCTATGTTTCTCGCATAGCATTAAAGCGGCTGGGGCCATCTTAACTCTATCACATTCATCAGGGAAGACGTTCTTTTCCAACACCTATTCTTTCAGGGTGAAAAGACCCCATGGAGACCACCACCTGCCCAGGCTAGGGGGAGGTAAAGAGTGGTGAAATATATCAATGGGTTTTCAGGCCACATGTGGGAATGGCACGGTGGTAGATCCTACCTGCTACGAGGAGGAATTGCTACAAACACGGTGACTTGGTGACAGCGGGGACTGCCCGTAGGGGGACCGTACCATGGAAAATACACACAGGGGGATTAATCCACAAGGGCCCATCCTATGGAGCACCTATGGGGGGGCCTGGTTGGGGAATTCCTCCACTGAATTCGCGGACCAGGTGGCTAGAGAGGAAGAAAATCCAGGGAGCGCGAATCTAGTGGACTCTCCTGGGGAACAGAGAGCACGTGATCACCTCAGTGGAGGGGAAGGGCACTATGTGCAAGCGGAAATGTTCCGCATTCCCGAGTGCTTGGACCTGAGAGAACACTAGACGAGACCGACTCAACTCTGAGATTGTAGAATCTCGTAAAGATATTGGGTGTTGCCCAGCCCGCTGCTCTGCATATGTCTGCAAGGGAGGTGCCGTTGGCCAGTGCCCACGAGGATGCCACATTTCTTGTTGAATGTGCTCGAACCCGCAAGGGGGCAAGCATGGCCTGGGTATGATAGGCCAGTGCGATGGCATCAACAACCCAGTGGGAAAGCCTCTGTTTGGAGACAGCCTCTGTTTGGAACATCTAAAGCTCTGCGTGCGGTCCACATACGTACGCAAAGCATGAACTGGACACAGCAATGACAAGGCTGGGTCTAACTCCTCCCGGGGCAGCGCTTGCAGGTTCACTACCTGATCCCTGAAGGGAGTCATAGCAATCTTGGACATGTAGCCCAGTCGCGGTCTTAGGACGACAAGGGTGTCTGCTGGACCGAACTCCAGGCAGGTATCGCTGACAGAGAATGCTTGCAGGTCCCAACCCTCTTGATGGAAGTGAGCGTCTTCAAGGAGAGGGCTTTGAGCTCGACTGATTCAAGTGGCTTGAAGGGGGGTCTCTGAAGGCCTGAAAGGACCACAGAGAGATCGCATGAGGGGAAATGGCATGGCCTGGGAGGATTAAGCCTCCGGGCACCTCTAAGGAACCTGATAATCAGATCGTGCTTCCCTAGGGACTTAGCATCCACTGCGTTGTGGTGAGCCAATATGGCGGCTACATAAACCTTTAAGGGGGAGGGGGACAGCCTCCCCTCAAATCACTCTTGCAGAAACTAGAGCACTGACCTGACTGCGCATCTCTGTGGGTCTTCAGATTGGGAAGAACATCAATGTTGCTTGGGATGTGAGTGGCGCACAAGGACCTGAGTCATTACTGGCTTCAAAGGAGGAGATGGTAGGCGAGCTGTGACATATAATGAGAGTGCACGCCGCCTTGGTGATTTATGTATGCTATCGTAGCGGTGCTGTCTGATCAGATCAAGACGTGCATGCCCTGAATTTGTGGGAGAAACCTCTGCAGGGCAAGGATTACAGCCAGCAACTCTAGGCAGTTGATGTGCCAACACAGCCGGGCCTCATCCAGGAGCCGGCGGCTGTGTGCCCGTTGCACAAGGTGACCTAACCCTGTTTGGAGGCATTTATGGTGAACACAACATGTTGGGAAACCTACTGTATGGGGACTCCTGTCCGCAGAAAACAGAGGTCTGTCCAGGGTTTGAAAGTCTGGCAGCAGGCGGGTGTGATGAACACACGGTACGTGCTGTGGCGCCATTTCGGGACTCGAGTCTGTAGCCAGTGCTGAAGCGGTCTCATATGCATCAACCCCAGTGGCGCAACAGCCGTGGAGGATGCCATATGCCCCTGGAATTGATTTAGAGGGACCGGTGTGCCTGGCTTGAATAAGGTGAGGCATTTCGGCACTGACTGAGCGTGCTCATTGGTGAGGCGCGCTGTCATTGAGACTGAGTCTAACTCCATGCCGAGAAAAGAGCGTGGTTGTGAGCCATGATTACTTTATTAAATGAGTGAAAGTGTCAAATAACAGGATGGTTACTGAGATTAAGCAAGTAGTATTCTGCTGGTCATGTGATCTGCTCTCCATGTACAATAAAACAGCTTTCATAAGGTTACTGATATGACTGTCTTCGTTCTATTGTGAGTGGTCATGATTTCCTACATATATTGCAAAATTACAATTCACAACTGTAGGAGTTAAACTTTTTAATGAGGAAAAAATGACCTCTTAGTAGACTTAGTGCACCTTTAAATTGGGTGACAAATACAGCAGAGTAAGGAATTTTGTAAGCGTTGCACTAGAATTCCATGAAGTGAAACTAATGTTAATATTTTTAACACAACTAATTTGATTACTCACCTTAAAGCTTGACAAAGCAAGGAATATAATGAGTAAAGCTATGAGTTAAAGCTATAGTAGCTGCATCAGTTAAAAGGGACAAGCTTTATCATTCAGAATTCAGTTAATGTGAATTAATATTGTGGTTTTTGTTTCAGTGTTTTATTTACAACTGAGACCAGTTACTCTGAAACAGACATGTGGAGACAGAGAATAAAGTAACTATTTAAATTTCTTTCAAATTTGTGATTAATTCTCAGTGATTTGAAACAATGAGGCAAATAAAAGCAGAACCAACAATACTATCAGTTTCAGCACATTTTGCTCGAAATAATCGGATATCGGTACCAGCACACAAATTTTGGAATGACGCATCCCTACTTGAGATAAAAAAAAATATCTGTCGTAACTTGCGCATCTAATCAGGGGCGCCATAATGGGGGGAATATTAGGACAATTCTAAAGAGCCTGGACAGACATGGGGCCCAGTAGAACCTCCAAGACTTTTCCTGTATGATTTTTTTTTTTTTTTTTTTTTTACAAATGGCCACTTCGCACTGGTTAGCGAAAATGAAGACTGCTCTTAGTCTTACTTGATAATAAAAGATGATCTAGTGTGTGAAATCACCCCTAAGACATTTAGTGTTTATCCCAAAACTGCTTTTTAACCGCTAAATGCGCTTCCCATCTGTACAGCTATACAACTGTTCACTCGCGTGCATCCTTGCTCTCGACAAGTCATAAAATGCTTGACTGGATCATGCAGATCACTAAACAGTGCAGAACAAACCACAAAACCTGAGTTAAACCGACAATTTTCTACTTTGAGGCACTTTGAAGAATGACAAAAATCTCATAAGTCCAGACAGACCCGACATTCTGAACAGCGCTGACGAGAAAACATAGTGTGTGCCATTACTGTAGCATCACCAACTGCAGGTCTGATTAGACAGAAAAATTATAGATTCATATTAAAATGATAAAAGGTGAAGGAGAATTTTACTTAGTTTTATTATAACAACGGCAGTTTTAATTATAGATTTTAAATGGTTAGGTTACTGTTCTCTTTCCAAAACAAAAGGTTGTTTTATAGAAACCATAGTTGCATTGAACTATTCAATAATGATGAGCCATCCATGGTCAAACCTGTGGTAATTCTAACAAATAAAAAAGTTAAATCAAGGGCTTTAAAGCCTGACCCTCTTTGCATTATGGGTCAAGCTGTCAGTTTTTCACCTGTTTAAAATATGTTATTCTATGCAACTTCACCCCCCTTATTACATATATGGGTAAAAAAAAGACCCAGGTGAAATCTAGATGCTTATATTTTACAAAACGACTTATTTTTTCAAGGTAGTTTAACTCGGATGATATTTTAAGTCATTTACATTTTTAAATAGTTTATATTGTATATCTTTTATTCAATTTTGAAGACTTTCAGACACAGTGAAAATTAAATATACACTTTTGGGTGAGAGTCTTAAAAAGCATATATATCAGAAATATGGGAAATTTGGTGGTAAAATGGTAAGTGTCTCACCAACTCAACCACATACATAAGTACAATGGACAAAAAACAACAAAAGAAAATTGCTATAAACTTGTGAAATTACAACCGTATGTACTCTATATTGCCATATGACACTATATTTCTATATTAGTCAATAATCAATCAATATATCACAAAAATAACACCAGTGTTAAATTAATTGAATACCATAGGAAATGGTATTATATAGGACTATATAATAGGTTATATAGGACCCACACATACTTTCCAGGGTTTGTCATGGAAATACAAATAAATGTATAATAAAAAAAAATGTATTCAGCTAACAAAAGTATGTACACATGAATACCTGGAGTGGCAGATCAATAGAACACTTCATGTAAAAATGATGTCTTAAAAACTATATGCTGAGACTTTTTGACCCACAAATGTGTTCTAGGTTTGAATCAACATAAAAAAAAAATCAATATTTCCACTAGAAACAGTCCCAACTCACTAAACTGTCATTCATTTATTTGTATAGTTATTTCAGTAACATTTTACAATAAGGTTCCATTTGTTAACATTAGTTAACATGAACTAACAATGAACAATACATTTACAGAATGTATTAATCTTTGTTTATGTTAATTTCACAATATACTAATAAATTTTTTAAATCAAAAGTTGTGTTTGTTAACATTAGTTAATGCACTAGGAACGAGCATGAAATAAAAATGAACAATTGTATTCTTATTAACTAATATTAACAAAGATATACTGAATACTGTAAAAGTATCGTTCATTGTTAGTTCATTATACATAATGTATTAACTAATGTTTACAGATGGAACCTTATTGTAAAGTGTTACCATTATTTCTATTAAATGCATTGTTATTTTGATTAACTTTCAAACTCAAATTTGTTTTTAGTGTCTCTTATTGAATGTGCAATCATGATTGTATTCACATTTATTAATAATTCTAACATTTATTTTTTTGTAAAAATTGACAAGTTGCCAAGAGTGCAAAGTTGTCAGGGGGCACAAAAATCCTTACTGCACCCCTGCATCTAATAATAACTATTACGTCAGTGGAGACTGTACCAATCATACGTTTATCTAGCATAACTAAAGTTTTATTTTTTCCAGAACTTCATGTGGCGACACACATGTGGAAAACAGATCACAGAATAAAAGTACAAGATTTAGATTATCTTTGATTATTTTGAAATTTTTCATTTCACTGCTACTTTTAACTTAATCTGATCTGTAGTTTTTTCCCTCAAAATGAGATGAAATGGTGCCTTGTTGATTTAACCTTTGCCAAAAACCGTGTTCCAAGAGCATCATGAATAAGTTGAGCTGAAATGTCCTCACGGAAGCCTGCAGAGATAACAAATGTGTTTGTAATGTATGGGATCAAAATCCCATCAAAAGTATTGCGTCACGGATCCAAAAATAATATGTGTGAATCAAAATAATAAGGGAGCATTTTGCGTCTATATTTTTTATATATATGCAGCCAATAACATATAAACAGAAGTCTTAAATAATGCATAAACTAAAGACTCTGCTAAAGACTCGATACATTCTCGCACAACACATTGTTTCCTAGAGCTTGCAGAAAATACTCAAAACAGACACAAGCAGCGTATCTATCACCCGCAAATAACAGCAGCCATCAAGAGTCGCATTAGAGTGATGTCACATCCCCTCTACAAATAACTGGGTAGAGGAGGAGCTGTCGATCAAGAACTGGTGGACCAACGGGGACACAAAACACCCCCTGATTTCCATGAAACTCTACTCACAAGATTTGGAAAACCAAGCGCAGAACTTGGAAACAAAAGCAAAGGAAAATATAGCGTAAGCGTACAAAAAAATTAAAATATGAGCAAAATTGTCAGAGAGCACAAAAAACAGTAATATAACCAAGGAAAACATGATTTTGATTGCAATTCTGATGACTTTGTTTTAAAATTTTTTGCAGCATATTTAAATGTGTTTATATAATTACGATTCATGCTTGTTAATTTTTGTCAAAATGTTTTGATTCACGCTTGTTAGTTTTGGATCCGTGATTGCAATACTTTTGATGGGATTTTGATCCCATAGTTTAGCTGTAACAGTTAACAGCTCAAATCCTCTGCACATTTGATGAAATACAATAAATTACCTCCCAAAAACCCAGCTGCTCTCTGCACGGGAACTTGAAAAATATTTTTTTTCTTTTCAGAAGTGAAATTCTTATTTTATATTTAAGTGCTGCCTGGACTGCTTTAGGACTGAACTGAGAGTGTTTCATAGCAACTAGATAGACACTTAAAGGAATAGTTTGCCCAAAAATGATAATTCTTTCATCATTTACTCACCCTTATGCCCTTATGTACTGGAATGACTTTCTTTCTTCAGCAGAACACAGACAAAGATATTTTGAAATACACATGATGTTTTTATATCCATACAACATTTTCAAGCTCTCAAAAGGACTTAAATGCAGCATAAAGGTAGTCCATTAAAACTCAAGTGGTTTAATTGATGTCATCCAAAGTCTCTACAGCAAGGATACTTCAGATGTCAAGATTTATAGTGAAAAAGAAGTTACATTTTGGTCTGTTTCTGGCCGATCATATAGTTTCAGAAAAGATGGATTAAACCACTTGAGTTGTATGGATTACCTTTATGGTCTCTTTTATGTCCTTTTTGGAGCTTGAAAGATTTGGACCCCATTGACTTGCATTGTCTGGATAATAGGAGGGTTTCTGAGATGAAATTATTAGTATTTTGCCAGTCAAGTGATGTCAACATGACAGCCCCCATGAGGCAGCCCATGTAGAATAAACAGCTTTTATAGAAAACAGCTTTTTTCAAAAGTACTGTTTGTTTATTTAGGGACAAAAGTTTTTTTTTACTGAGTTTAATATGAATGTGGATCCAAACCTCTCAATGCTACCCTTAGGAGTGATTTCTGTGGTTAGTTTATGCTTCATAGTGTAACATGTTTTACTTACAGCAACACTGCAGGTTTATTAGACTGCCAGGCACCATTATGAAAGTATGATAGTATATTTTTTCTTCATTCTCCTAGAATAGCAGCTATACTGATGTATCACTTTTGGAATAAAGGGAAGGACAGGTCTTCCACTTTGTAAGAGGTGCTTGTACAGATTGAAAAAAAAGAGTTATATGAATGAGCGCTGGGGCTCTAAAAGTCAGGACCATCATTTGGTCTGACTGGTTTGACCCTGCAGGACCCCTTTCACTGCATGCATGACTAGAGCCATTGTACCACAACAGAAGATGAAATTCACTCCTTATCTAGGTAAGCAGAGAGATGGCAGGTTTGGAAAATATTTCAAATAAGTCATGAGCTAAGTGGCCTCAGAGCATCTGAGGTTCCCGTTCTATGACTGTGGACATGTTTAGTTTCATTCACCATGTCAAAGCTTGAGCTGACAGAGGATGGAGGGTCTTCCAGCCATAAAATGTGCTTCTGCCACTTTTGTCTTGTGTGCTCATAAAGTTCAACCGCATATGTGTGGACAGAGGCTCCTTGTGAAGAACAAGATGGCCATACATAGATACTGTATGCCAAGAGAAACATAAGTAGACATTCTTTTCTTCATGGCAGAACCATAATTTTTGAGTTCCACATTGTTTTTGTCTGAAACAATATGTGGTGTATAATAATGTGTTGGGTTTGTGGTGTTTGTTTTACCTCTTTTCTCCCACTCTGAATCTGATATGGACCTATAGTGCTGATTGACTTGTCTGATATAATCTTTTTCCTAATGTGTGAGTTGGTAGTGTAATGCCATCAATGAAATGCCAATGCTACACATGATACATGATTAAGAGATACCTCTGGCTTTGGATACTTTTGCAATAACATTGCATTGAAAATATAATGTTAACTGTCAGTTCAAGTGTCCAATTCAGAATGCTCCATTTACAACAGGGTATCGTTATTTATTAAAGTGAGACATTTGATTAATTGTGCCTTTTTTGTGTTGACATATGGGCAGAAAACTTAAAGATACAGAATGTAATGTACAAGCCCACATATGTATATGTGTGGTTTTCATGTCAACAAGGTTAATATCACTCAAAATGTTTTATGATGAATAATTTAGATGCATGGATAACTGTCCTGGCTCAGAGTTTGCATTTCCAGCTCATTTTTCCCTCTAGTATGGTGTAGTAACATCTGACTTGGCTTCAGACAATGGAAAAGCCTGATTTAACACCCTCTACTTCAGAGAAGCCCATGTTTCATCAGTGTTACAATTCAGAAATGAGATTTAACAGTGATAGGATGCATTACTCGTAAATAAATTTGTTGCATTTTCATATAATTAAAACAATTAGTGGGAGGTTCACATAAGAGCGGCAACAAAGTAGAGTTCGACAAGTCTCAAGTCTGGTCAATTTCTATGATTGAAAAACAAAAAACAAAACTTGAGACAGTTATTATTAGGTTGTTTTTATTATTGAAACCTCTCTAAATTAGTGTTTGTCATGGTTTTGTTTCAGGACCCAGATTTGTTTGATGTGTATACAGGGGCATAGGAACCATAATAACTGAGGGAGATATGTCCCTTTCACTTTTTAAACCCTTTAACCTTTTCATGAGTAGTGTCTAAATTCCCCTGCAGTGCCACCTGGATTGAGTTATTTTTACATGTGACACTGCACAGGTGTGGGAATGTAGAGAAGTATTTTAGTATATAGTAAACATGTGAATAAATGGGTTATGTCTGATGTACTGTATTTGTTTTGTTTATTTGGTTTTACAGATGTAAATACAAATGAACAAATAATATCAGCAGTCCAGTTTGCTTATATGCACTGTTTGACATCTCAGACATTTTGTGTGTGTGTGTGTGTGTGTGGGTGTGTGTGTGTGTGTGTGTGTGTGTGTGACAAGCACTAATATATATAGACGTGGCTGCATGCATCGGATAATCATGCTCGATCAGCATATTTTCACTGTGAGTATACAAGTTTTGAACTGTAATTGTGGTGCTTTTGTGATAAATTGGCTGTCCGTTTCAGAAAAAAATACGTACAGTATTATATGTCTGAAAAGTCTGCTTGAGTTGCTGTTTGTGTGAATGAAAACTGCATCTGCACCTAATAAGTAGACGTGGCTGCGTGCATGGGAAGATCATGTTTAGATATGATGGCTGTTCATTTACAAGCTGTGAACTGTTATCATGTTACTTTGGTGACAACAATGCTGTTTGTTACATAAAATAAACAAATCATGTGGTTGAAAAGACACAGAGTATCTGTTTGTTTGATGAATGACAATTGCTACTAATGTAAACAGATGGCAGCATGCATTGGAGAAAGATCGCATTTGATGAGAGCAGTACATTTTTTAGCGTGGTACTTTGGTGAAGAGTTGGATGTAAGTACATAAAATAAACATATTATGTGGTTTAAAAGACTGTATGAGTGGCGGCTTGTAACGTAACTGGCTGTTGCAGAAACTCATATGTGTGACGATACTCTGCGGGGCACAGTTATTAACCGTCACATATGTGTGATGTTACGTATGAAGGGGTTAAGACCCAGCAGAAGCCTCTGCCAGCTGGTTGCTTTGGCAGTGGGTGGAACTAACTCAAAAGGGGCAGTCCCATTGACTAGCTCTCACAGTCCACATTTTGATTCAGCAAATCATTGAACACAGACAATGTGATATTCATGAGCCCAACAGCCCGCCAGCAGTGACAGACGCTAAGCTGCAATCTGTACGAATTAAGATGTGAGCAAACAAAGAAGTCATCTTTGACTATTGTAAGTTAATGTTGTTAAACAGATGAAAACATTTTACATTTGGGCAAATTTCAGCAAGTTTTAAATCTCTGGACTCTTTATTGTTAGTCTTTTTCACTAAAACACTGAGTAAACAGTAATGTTTTACAACCACCAGCCAAAAAACTGAAGGGTACAAATATTTGGGATTTCTTTCATAGAGTCATATATGTGACAACAATAATCTTATGTCATAAGATTCTTAACAATATATAGTTCTTAGCCTTTTTAATTTGTTTGGCTATTATATTTAATTTAGATTAATGGTAGTGTTGATGTTTGACTATTTAACACAGATATTTGTCATGTCTAGATGTGTTTTTGTTTATGTTTTGTTTTCAAGTCTTTTATGTTGAAAAGTTTAGTTCCTGTTCATGTCATCTGTTTCCCTAGTCATGTGATGTCCTGTTTTACCTCCATGTTCATGTGTCTTGTTTTCATTGGTTTATTGTTTAATCATCTTGTTTAGAGTTCTGTTTGTTCATTGGTTTATGTTCCCCCATGTCATGTATTTAAGCCATCATGTTACCATTGTCCTTTGTGGAGTATTGTTAATATAACACTATTGTTTTGTTCAAGCCATAGACAAGCCATAGTCTCATGTATTGTTTATGTCAAGTCTAGTCTAGTCATTCATGGTTTTGTATTGATTCACATTTATAGACAGGGTTTTGGATATCACGTATTATAATAAAACTGCACTTGGGTTCATCTTCATGTCTTCGTCATCGAATTCCTTGCTAGCAACGTTACAGAATACTCCACCACACAATGGACCCAGCATTTCAGCTTCTGAGCCTCTGTCAGGGGAGTCATCCCCTGGAGGATTACGTTGAGGACTTTTGTGCCCTAACCTGTCAGGTGGCTTTTAATGAGCTCGCCCTCAAGGATATTTTACGGGTCGGACTTAATGAGTCCATCTCCTCCTTGATGCCTGGTGGTCGCAGACCCCTCAATCTGGCCCAATATATCGACCTCGCCCTGCAGATCATTTGTTCCACGTTCACTTGTGGGGAGGCGGATACCGAGCCATGCCCACCGCCGAGCCAGAGTTCCTCGACATGGCCACCGAGCCAGAGTTTCACGTCATGGCCGCCAAGCCAGATTTTCACGTCAAGGCTGCCGAGCCAACGCCCACGCCTGCCATGGCCGACGAGTCAATGCCCACGCCTGCCACGGCCGATGATTCAACACCCACGCCTGCCACAGCCGACGAGTCAATGCCCACGTTCAGGTCTGGATGTGTAGAATAAGAGGATTAGAGGAATCGTGGAATGTCTGTATTCTTTGTTAGGTCAGTCCTTCTGGAACGCTGGGTTCTTGGAGTGGAAGAGGAAGAGAGGAGATGCAGGAGTAGAAACTTTCAATGATTTAATAATACACGCAGGAGTGGAACAAATGCTGGAGTGGATCAAATGCTGGAGTGGAACAAACTATAAAGCTAACATCACAACATAACCATTAAACATAACACATCAACCTTACAATGTAACACTTTAAGGTCTGACAAAGGACTGAACAAAACAGGAGGGTGTATATATATATATATATATATATATATATATATGCAAACAATGACAGATGATGGAATGGAGGACAGGTGAGGAGGATTGGAAACAGATGGAAGTGATGAGGGAGATGTAGATTCTGGAAGCTGTAGTCTGGAGGAAATCTTCAAAATAAGAGTCCTTGAAGAACATGAGGGAGAAAGACTGTGACATTACCCCCTTTAAAGGGCGACTCCTGGTGCCCAAAGACGGATGAGGAGTGTAGGGTGATACAGAAGTTGAAGGATACAAGGCGGACGATCAGGAGGCCTAGGGGGTGGCCAAAGGGCAGGGACTGGGTCAGGAGTCAGAACTGCTGGAGGTAGAGACTCCGGGGAAGTGGGCGGAGCCATTGAAAAGTCTGAGGTTGGAGCTAGAGGAGGCTCAACGAAGGCTGGTGGAACCATGGAAGGCTCTAAGGGCGGAGCTGTGGGAGGCTCAAGGGACGGGGGCCATGGAATGTAGAGCCGTGAGATATCAAGGGGCAGAGCCAGGGAACTTGGTTCCTGGAGAGTAGTGGATGGCTCGAAGGGCCAGGGTGGAGCTGGTGGTTCAGAGGACCGAGGTAGCACTGAAGGCTTGGAGGACCGAGGCAGAGCCGGCTGGCTAGGAGGAGGAGGAGGAGGAGGAGGAGGAGGAAGTGTCCTGAGTGGAGCCAGCAGAGGATGAAGGACTAGGGTACTGGACAGAACTAATGTGACCATGATGTTGGGTAGAGCCAGTGGAAGACGAGTACACTGGGTGGGCATATGGGTGGGAATAGAATCTAGGACAACAAGCTATTTATATTGGGAAACAAGCCAAAACAAAAACAAATAAAACATTTTATTTTGTTGCAGTGTATTATGGGGCGAAGACTACCTCTCTCGCCTTTCTGTTCACTTCAATTCATCTTTCAATCACAAAAAAACTCTCTTGTAATAATAAAGCTGTATATTTCCACTTTTCATCATGATAAGATACACACAGTGACACATATATTATGATTCAATAAGTCATGAGCCATCACGTTATAATCTAGCTGCATTAAGCGTACCCGCTTGAGGGGTGAGAGTCCCCGTGCCAGAGTGTGCCTCAGTTGGGTGCAGTTTCAATCTCTCCCCCTTAGATTGGGACTTTTACGCAACTCATAGAAGGGGCACTGACCGCACAGAGAAATCACAGTTTTGGAGTTTGTAGATACTTACATGATCTGCTTCAGTATTATTTGAACTTTAATAAAGCTGTAACGCATTAAATAAAACTGCATTTAAGATGTAACACTGGGGTGTTTCCTTTAAAGAGCTCCAGCTCTGTTTATTCCACAATGAGAGTGCTTCGGTATTTACTCATTTTGTACTTTTGCTTTATAATTCCCTCATACTTTGCAATCTACATCACCTGATGCTATTTTAGAGTGCATCTGGACTGTGAACTGTTTTCTTCCTCTCCTCATTCATCCATGAACTGTAGTGCTGCTCTCGTGCTTCATTCTTAGAGTTTAATGTGATCTCATGTTAGGTTAAATGAGATCAAATGACAACTTAAATTTTTGCTGACAATTTTTTACTGTAAACGTTGATGAAGTTGACTTAACGTTTCAGCCTTAGTTTCCTGTGTAATTCATTTTCTTATGAGGATATCCACCCAAGTCACTGTAGCTGTCAAATACTGATCATGGCAACCATAGTACAAAAACTTGTACTGCTTACCTTTATGATTACCCTTTTTGCCCCTTTTCTCTATCTCTCTTCACCTTCTTCATAGGTGTACTTTGATTTATCCCTCCTCCATTCTCAAGCGTCAGCTGTGTATTGACCTTCAACACAACAGGAAACCCCCAGAGCTCCATAAACCAGAAATCCTGAGTCCTTCACTGGAAAGCACTTCTGTGTCTCTCCCTCTTTTCTGTGCCCTGATGTCTTTCTCTCTGTTTATCTCTGCTTATCTCAGTTTGTCTGGCTCTCTCTCTTTGTTTATTTGTCACTCTACCTGTCTGCCAGTATCTCTTTCTCAGAGATGGTTTAGAATTAAGTGATCTCTACCAATCCATCGTGATGTCCCCTTGTTTTGCTCTTTAAGGTAGATACATATGCAGTATGGACATGATGTTTGCTATTGCAGTATGGACAATGGGCTGATGGTCTGCACCATAATAAATCTCATTTTAGGCTCTTTTGGGTAATGCAAAATCACCATGAAATGAATCCCCGGTCGTCTTAGTTTGAAACACATGCTTGAAAAGTGAATTACTACCAACAGACTGCATTAGGGTACTCTTGGTCCTAGATATCAAGAATTCAGCAAGGATACTTGGAGGCTAAACAGTCTCTGATCGGAACAGAATTAAAAGGAATAACAGTAACACTTTACAATAAGTTTGCTTTTGTTAAAATAAGTTAATGCATTATGTATCATAATGAACTAACAATGAGCAATATATTTTATTTTACAGCATTGATTCATTTTGATTAATGTTCATTATAAAGATACAATAGTTCATGATATCTAATGCATGAGCTAATGTTGACATATACAACTTTTAATTGAAAGAATATATGAGTATATGTTGAAATTAACATTAACCAAGATAAATAAGTGCTGAAAAAGTATTGTTCATTGTAAATTCATGTTAACTAATTTAGTTAACTAATGTTAATGAATAAAACATTATTGTAGTGTTACCAGAATAATAAACCCATGATGCATACTACTACAATCTAGAAGAACTAACATAAATTATGTAATTGTTAAGGTAAAGTGTGTATTCCAAATGGAACTAGATAGGTTAAGTTTGATATGACAAACTTTGATGTTGGCTTGACAAAGTCTTGTTTAAAGGGTTAGTTCACCCAATAATGAAAATTCTTTCATCATTTACTCAGCCTCATGCAATCCACTGATTTTTAGAGCTTCAACATTTTTGCACTTACATTGTATGGACCTAAAGAGCTGTGAAATCATAATCAAAATCTTAATTTGAGTTCAGCAGATGAAATAGTCATTCACATCTGGGATGGCATAAGGGTGACTAAATTATGAGAGAATTTTTGGGTGAACTATACCTTTCCATTGTTTTAAAAACGTTTAAAATTTAAAGGTTGTATGCCTTACAGTCAGACACACAGACAAACAGAAAGTCAGTCAGACAGACCGTGAATTATTTAAGGTGATCTTGCTGGTTGTTTGGCATTGCCAGAATGTTCTGTGGTTGGTTTCCTAAAAGTATCGTTTGCCAACTGTGGTTGCATTTTCCATCATTGCCAACATAGTTCAACGATTTGGTGTTTCCCGAGTAACTGTAGTTCTGGAGTTCTAACGAACTTTCGTAAACCATCGCAAAGTTGTGTGGTTGGAACAACAGCTCTGGAAAAATTTTTTGGTGAAAAACCCTGAGTCTGAGCAAAGTCTGTAGGATACATTTTTTTTCTTTGTCAAGCCACCTTTATATAGACTGGTTTCCAGAACATTCCCCCACTGCCATAATACACTTTTTAGGCAAATCAGCCTACGAATGGATTAATAGTTGTCTCTGCATATTAAGCTGATATAGGGAAAAGTCTTTTAACAACCAAAGAATTAATGCTTCACCTGATAAGGAGAAGTCTTTATAAGCTGATAAGGACTTTACAATCTAAAATGATAATTGAGGAAATGTCCTCACCGAAACAAGGATATCTGAACAGTTTAACATGAACCTCATAGGGTTGAAAGATTTAGGACCTGTGTGTTTCTCCCATGTCTTATATGCAGTCTGAACATGTCCTTTGTGGATCTTTAACTATTCAGGATTTCTGTCCTAAATGCTTGCCAAGCACACATGAAGCATAAATTCATACTTCCGTTTTGTAATAAAGTATCTGATAGTGCCAAAATGTATACAAAGCACAGAATATTTCTCTATTTCTCAATTTCTCTTCAGTCTTAGCCACACTCGGTTAATTTAATTCATTAAAAACAAAGAATAAACTGTGCATGGTGCTGAAGAAAAATACTGATTTGTGGGGGCACCAAACCACTCAACTCAACCATCACCAGTGTGCAGCATCCACCTGGATTATGGGTGGCAGCCATAGTGTGCCAGTACACTCCAATTCATGAAAGGGGATTATTAGGAGGCCATCACTGAGAAGGGCCAATGGGGTTAATTTTGCCCGGACACCAGGTTACACTCATACTCTTTACGAGAAATGCCCTGGGATATTTAATGACCACTGCAAGTCAGGACCACAGTTTGACGGTTCCATTGTTTACAGTACAGTGTCCCTGTCACTGTCCTGGGGAAATTAGGACCCACACAAAAACCACAGGGGTGAACACCCACTGGTGGCCTCACTAACAACTCTTCCAGCAGGAATATGCGTTTCCCCAGGAGGTCTCCCATTCAGGTACTGACCAGGCTCAACCCTGCTTAGCTTCAGTGGCTAACCAGGTGAAAGCTGCAGGGTGATATGGCTGCTGACAAATATGACACCAATGATGACACCAATGATGACGTCCTCTAACATAAGAGAATAACGAAAAAATATGTTTCTTTCAAAACAAAACCCCAAGGTTTTATAGGGTAAAAACAGCAGGGAAAATTAACATTCAAATTCATAATTCACTGACTACAAGCTCCACAACAGATACGATTACAATGTTTAAAGATTTCTGAGAGTGCCACAGTACTACAAGGCACCCCTCAAAATTGTATTTTAAATAAACTGCCATAATTATGATGGTTTCAGTCATTGAGAAGTTGTTATTTTCATGGGTCAGCAGGTAAGAGTTGCACTTAGACTTTCTTGGGGATTCAACCAGCAATTAAGGATTCGCTATTCAAACATTATCATGTATCATCTGACTCATCATCCAACACATTTGAGCTCGGCACTGGTATGCAAAGACCAACCTGAAGTGGCCAATCACTCGAAGAACCAGAATAAATCTTTATTCACAGAGATTTACCGATTTACAAGCTGGCGTCAGTGTCCATGACGAAAGACAGGAGTGGGGTGAACTCATATTTTTGCAAGTGTTGAGTATCCTCAGGAGAAGTAAAATTGTAGTTCACAGCTGTTCAAACACAAAGCTATTTCAGCGTGCTTAATTAGAAAAAGCCACAAGGGCTGTAAAATATCGTGTAATAAAAAGCTGTGTATGTGGCAAAGATCCTAACACTACACATTAAGCATTACTTCTGATGAGCTATAAGACCTTCCGAAGTCAGCAACTGACACAAATTAACATGATTTTTTATTAATTTATTTTTTTTAAAAATATGTTCATATTTAAAAAAATGTTTTACCCTTTTTCTTAATCATTTAATATGTTTGCTATTTTGTTATTATTATCACTGATGGAAATGTAAAGGATAGGAAAAATAAATATTCTGTCATTATTTTAATTGGCCAATTGTCACACATTATACATACATACATTTTCTGCATATATACAGTGAAATTATTTATTTTTCACATATCCCAGCTATGCTGGGGTCAGAGTGCAGGGTCAGCCATGATTCAGCGCCCCTGGAGCAGATAGGGTTAAGGGCCACACAGTGGTGTCTTGTCGGTGCTGGGGCTTGAACCCCCAACCTTCTGGTCAGTAAGGGCCACACAGTGGTGTCTTGTCAGTGCTGGGGCTTGAACCCCCAACCTTCTGGTCAGTAATCCAGAGCCTTAACCGCTGAGCCACCACTGCCCTTTTCTCAGCCTCATTTTGTTTAAAATCTGTATGACTATCATCCAAGGAAATCAAAAGGAGACATCAAAAGGCAGAATGTTAGTCAATGCCTGCATAATGCCTCAGTCAACATTCACTTTCATTGTATGGAGAAAAATGAGCGGCATCACCATTATTAAAGAAAGTTATACAGGTTTGAAACTTGAGGGTGAATAAATAGTGACAGAATTTCATCTTTGTCTAAACTAGCCCTAACTGGTTGATTTTCACATAAATTTTTTGAATTAAAGTCAGGGGTGCAACTCTGGTCTGACAGAAGAGGGACCAACACTGAGTGGTTATATCTAAGGCTACAAACACATGCTTTGACAAAAATTGCAATGTGAGTTTTGCTACTAATAAGGTTTTATTCATAATTCAATTACTCAACAAAGTCATGTTAAATGGTAAATGGTCTGCACTTATATAGCAATTTTTTTTAACCTTAGAGGTTACCAAAACACTTTACACTGTGTCCCAATCACCCATTCACACACACACATTCATACACCAATGATGGCAGAGCTCCAATGCAAGGTGCTAGCCTGCCATTGGGAGCAACTTGGGGTTCAGTGTCTTGCCCAAGGACACTTCGGCATGTGGAGTCATGTGGGCCAGGAATCATCAGAGTCAGAGCCGCCCTGTTTCCTGTAAAGTATCAGGTAATACCATGAGTGCTTTTGATGATGAAATAATCACAGGATTTGCCAAAGTTGACCAGATAAGTGACAGCAAATCTTTTAACCTCGAGACCCCCACACGACTGCTGTGTGCATTTTTCATTTCCTTTTTTGATTTGCACCTAATAAAAAAGCTAATATATTTTAGGGCAAATAGTTTTCCTAAAAATTGTTGTCCACTGTGAGGGTGGTCGATAAGAAGGACATGGGAGGCGGGTTACTCCCCTCACCAGTAAGGATTTTAATGACCACACTTCAGCGCTCACAGCGTCACACAATAATCTCTTCAGCTTCACAATAATAAACTTTTCAGCTTCACAATAATAACTTTCCAGACCCAGGGTCTCTACTGGTTGTGTGGCTGCTTTTATGCCACTCTCCCCATGATCACTGGAATTAGAAACAGGTTTTAGGCATAATTTAGCTCCGGTGTAAGTGCCCTTACTGCTTTCTCTCCAGATGGGTGCTTGACCATGCCCCTGCTGCCACATACACATATGTGGACAGCAGGACTCAGTTGTGAAATTTTAAGTAATACCAAGCTATGGAAAGTCAGATTTATTTCTGAAAATGGTTTATTGTGTGCAGGAGTGTTGATTATTCATATTTTTGAGACATTATATACAGTACAGCTGATTTCTATAATTTTATTTCTGAATTTCTTTTAATTACATGGGACATTCAGAGCTCGAAGAGTCAGCTCATATCAGCGAACGCCACACGTGTCTGAGGGTGACATAAGTTTCATGGCCACATGTTCCCACAGTGAAGTTTCTTTCACAGAAATAATGACAACATGGACAAGCCCAAGGATAAACATTAGATGTAATAACTGTTGCATTGTTTCTGTCCCATTGAACTATTATTAATTTTAAGCAGGTTTCAGTTTCTTGCCGTTAATGTTGGTTTCAGATAGTTTATTGAGGGTAAAGAGTGAGCAGTTCTCTCTTTTTCTTATTATTTTTTTATATCATTGCTTGATTCCTTTCAACTAACTGTGTTTGTATTTGTGATATAAACTCTGGCTAATGAAATTAGTAAATTCAGTGTTCTTCCTTTTGTTCAAAGTAAAATTAGCACCCACCAACCCACCAAATGTGGATATTTTATGTGCAGTGTTGGGTTATTTCTGTGGCGGGCGACTTAAAAAAATCTTGGAGTGACGTGACAAGAAATGCTGTCAGACATAAAGACGTGCATTTGAAAAAACACATTTGATTATATTTTGAACAGATGAAAGAAAAGATGTTGATTCGTTGGGTATTCAGAGGCACTCACAAGTTCTCGTTTTGAATCAGTTTGACGAATCCTTCAGTGAATGATCTTACTGAATTATTCTGGGGCTGAATGAATATGTAACTTTCTACAAGTTCCTCTCAGTCATGTCGACATTTTCTATGTACAAAGTTGATAAAATATGATAACATTTTGTTAAAGATAATTAATAATTTTAATACATAATTTTAAAAGTAATTTAAACTAAGTTAAAGAATAACATATAGACAACTTAAAGTATAACTTAAAGAATAACAAGACATTTCTTGTGGGCAGAAGTTTATATTTATAAATAATATATACTAGTATATATCATTTATAAATATAAACATACTAATATATATCATTTATAAATATAAACATACTAATATATATACTTTATAAATATAAACATACTAATATACACTCACCTAAAGGATTATTAGGAACACCTGTTCAATTTCTCATTAATGCAATTATCTAATCAACCAATCACATGGCAGTTACTTCAATGCATTTAGGGGTGTGGTCCTGGTCAAGACAATCTCCTGAACTCCAAACTGAATGTCAGAATGGGAAAGAAAGGTGATTTAAGCAATTTTGAGCGTGGCATGGTTGTTGGTGCCAGACGGGCCGGTCTGAGTATTTCACAATCTGCTCAGTTACTGGGATTTTCATGCACAACCATTTCTAGGGTTTACAAAGAATGGTGTGAAAAGGGAAAAACATCCAGTATGCGGCAGTCCTGTGGGCGAAAATGCCTTGTTGATGCTAGAGGTCAGAGGAGAATGGGCCCGACTGATTCAAGCTGATAGAAGAGCAACTTTGACTGAAATAACCACTCGTTACAACCGAGGTATGCAGCAAAGCATTTGTGAAGCCACAACACGCACAACCTTGAGGCGGATGGGCTACAACAGCAGAAGACCCCACCGGGTACCACTCATCTCCACTACAAATAGGAAAAAGAGACTACAATTTGCAAGAGCTCACCAAAATTAGACAGTTGAAGACTGGAAAAATGTTGCCTGGTCTGATGAGTCTCGATTTCTGTTGAGACATTCAGATGGTAGAGTCAGAATTTGGCGTAAACAGAATGAGAACATGGCTCCATCATGCCTTGTTACCACTGTGCAGGCTGGTGGTGGTGGTGTAATGGTGTGGGGGATGTTTTCTTGGCACACTTTAGGCCCCTTAGTGCCAATTGGGCATCGTTTAAATGCCACAGACTACCTGAGCATTGTTTCTGACCATGTCCATCCCTTTATGGCCACCATGTACCCATCTTCTGATGGCTACTTCCAGCAGGATAATGCACCATGTCACAAAGCTCGAATCATTTCAAATTGGTTTCTTGAACATGACAATGAGTTCACTGTACTAAAATGGCCCCCACAGTCACCAGATCTCAACCCAGTAGAGCATCTTTGGGATGTGGTGGAACGGGAGCTTCGTGCCCTGGATGTGCATCCCACAAATCTCCATCAACTGCAAGATGCTATCCTATCAATATGGGCCACCATTTCTAAAGAATGCTTTCAGCACCTTGTTGAATCAATGCCACATAGAATTAAGGCAGTTCTGAAGGCGAAAGGGGGTCAAGCACAGTATTAGTATGGTGTTCCTAATAATCCTTTAGGTGAGTGTATATAATTTATAAACATACTAGTATATATAATTTATAAATATAAACATACTAATATATATATAATTTATAAATATAAACATACTAGTATATATAATTTATAAATATAAACTTCGGCCCCCAAGAAATGTCGCTTGGTCCAATCAGGTCTGTGACCCCAAATTAGTTTGACCCCCCTGGTGTAAAGAGTCTTGCGATCAGTATTCGGTTTTAATACATTTAAATTATGCATTGCGTATAATGTAGCCAAAATACAATGTCCATACATGTGAACGCAGGTTGGCACAAGGTTAAAGATATATAGATTTTCGTTTGAGGCACGGAGTAGCAAGTAATGCAGATATCCATGAGCAGAATTTTACATTCTTCTTTGTTTATTTAGTGATGTCATTGAAATAGTATGGGCTTATTTTCTGTACTGTACATAGACTCTTTACATATTTTCAGTTATCGTAGAGACTGCCGCCATTATTTTAACATGTTTTTTCCATGCGGGTCTATTATCATGCTATATATCTCAGATAAACCGGCCCTTAACAGCATACTGGAACAATATGAACTGTAATTGATGTCAGTCAGGAAGTTGGCGTTTCTTGGTCAATTAAAGCTGCAAAAGCCCTAGACCTATTACCGCAGTCAAAGTTCTTGCTAAGCGAGACTTGATGTAACCAGTCACTAAACCAGCTACTTTTTATTTTTTTTATAAAGAAAGATCTATCTATCTAGATATAGGAAGAGAAAAAGAGACTCAATGGGGAAATAAAAGAATTCAGACACTCATCCCACAGGTCACTTATATGACCTCATTATAGTTACTTCATTGTTTCCTCAGGAGCCAAATTCCACCTGAAAATTCCACATTGGGATATTTTACATCCAGTTTTATTCACATATTTTAAATAAATGACAGTGACAACACAATTGGATCTTGGAGAACGTGTTGTTTGGGGCAGGTTCAATGTGATAAATCTGGGCTGTGGAACAGAATGTTTGAGCCAGCCAGAAACTTTCAGATCTCTCTCCTGTGTTTGTGGACTGTATTAATGTCAAGAACATGAGAGCCAATTGTAAAAGTTGAGACACTATTGGACAGCAATGCAAAAGCATAAAGGTTGGTTGAAACCATTCAAATGCCCAGCAGACAAACACATGCATATACTCTATGAAACACCTCATGTTTTTGTCTGAATTGCATGATGTATTTTTTGATCCAAGACTCATTTGTTGCCAGACTCTTGACACGTAGATGCCGTATCAGTTTTCACATCGACTTCAGCCTCAATGCCCTCATCACATGGATCACTTTACCAGTCAACAGCACTGGATTCATGCCACAAACATTCAGCAAATAACACAATCTGTTCACCATCAAAAGAGGACCAATGAGAACCCTGGCTCCAAACCTTGCAGACAGTTATAATCCTGTGTCTATCATTAATAAGATAATTTCCTCCACATCCAACCAACCATCAGTGAGTGTGATAACAGCCATATGACATCATCACACAGGTAATCTCCAGCTGGAGATATTTGACTTGAAAACAGTCAAATGGAACTCTAGATTTCAGACCTCTGGGCTTACATTTTCTTCATAACAGCAATAATTGTGTCAAATCTGTCTAGTATAAAAAAAACATTAAAAGGCTGTTTTTAAAGCTACTGTCAACAAATGCATCAGCTGAAATTACTTGAAACCAAGTCCTGCCGTATGTCTTTTTACCTTCTGTAACACATTTTTAAACACAGATTTCACATTTATCAAAATTAAATAAACTGACAACTGACCCTGAGTCAGCATGCATTATCGACACAATGTGTCCTTTGATTAACTTTCTCTTTTTCTTCTTCTTCAGCATCAAGATTTTAGGTAAAAAATTATGTTAATATATATGGGAAAATGTATATCTTATGTCCTGTAACTGGTCTAAAACACTGCGTCAGAGATCTGGTCTCAGATCAGGTTACATTCCTGTCTGCACTGATCCGTACAACCCTGTGCTAACAGCAAAACTCACCCTGAATTTGTGCTGCCGTTTGGAATTTTTTCCCTCCACATGTGGTCCTGATTTTTATGCCTTAAAGCCGAATGTAAATGGTAGATTTAGAGCATTGGCATGTGCCTAACCTTTCTATTACTGCGATTCACCTCTCGTTTCACTGAATATAAAAATATTAATTCTAGGGGTAATGACAGAGCCACAGGGGCTCTGAAATTTGTCATGCCATTAAAGGGAATGAGTGCATTACAGACACTCCTTTATGCAGTGAGGGACTCTTTTACCTACAGTTATTTATGTACATTTCAAACTGTGCTAATATAACGTCAGACCCGTATATGAATCTAACTGTTAGATTTATCAAGTGTGTAAATGTTATATTAATTATTGATCTATATTATAGCAAACCAAGGTGGTTTTGCATATTTGGATAGCAAAGAAGTCTTTCATTTACACATGAAAACCAAAAAAGGGTTCCTTTGAATTTCTAACTGGCTCTTTAAGCCAGCATATTTTACAAAACGTATTCAAAGTCATTCTAAAACGTCACATTTTTAATGGGTAAAAATATTTCATTTGCTTATTTGGCTGCATGGTGCACACATGTGTCTGTCACACTTTAGGTCCTCTCAGTAAAAGCAGCAGGTTTTCGTGAGCGATCCATCCCAAACTCTGTTTATTAGATTGACTTGGTAATTCTCTGTCAGACCTGGAGTCCCAACTGAGGTGAAACGGATTGGCTTTAATAGCTGCCAGTCCTCTCCATGAATTAGCAGAGAAGAAAATGTCCAAGTAGTTTTGCATTCCTAATTAAAATAATAAAAGGGCCACACAGTCTCGTGGACTTTATATTTTATTTAATGTTTAATAAGACTGGAAATCCCAGTTGTGTCTCGTCAGTTGCAGTAAAGCTTTCATTAAACTCTGTGACAAGGCCAAGAAAATAAAAAGCAAAAAATATAGTACATGCTGTGCAAATAAAAGCTGTGTAATTACAGCACTGCCTGAACAGCAGGCCAAACAAATCAACTTAAATAATAATACAACATTGCAGAACATTTTCAGTCAAGACACTGTTGAAATTTTATTTGCATATTTGCACAATAACTTAATAAAAATGTATAATTAATTTATAACTTTATACTATAAATATCCACATTTGAGCACCCCCGACCAGTAGGTGGCGATATGCACCAAAAACACAAAAGAAGAGGAATGTGAAAGTGAAGATTTCTAGTAAAAAAGGACTTATCTGTATCTCACCCACACCTATAATGTTACAGAAGTAATAAGAACATATGGATTTAACAACTGGACAACATTAAGTAACTGGATTACTTAATGTGATTTTTGGAAATTCAAATTCTGGCCACAATTCACTTGCTTTGTATGGACCTACAGAGCCGAGATATTCTTCAACAAATTGTACACGTCTGGAATGGCATGTGGCTAAGTAAATGATGAGAGAATTTACATTTTTGGGTGAGCTATCCCTTTAAGGCCATATTTACTTAATTGATGTATTCTCACCCTCAATACTCATCCATATCAGGTGTTAATAACTTAATACAAAGTGTGCAAGAATAATGATAACTAATCTTTTTGATGGCCTAATGACAAATACAAAAGGCATTAAGATTTGGGTTATTTACAAATTAACTAACAACTTTACTACAGGTTTACTACACTATACCTAAATGATCCCTGTTGTAGTGTCTTTGTAGCTCAGTGTCCTTTCTAAAAACCAAATACTGTTTTTAGCTAATATCCCGTATATACCAGTATATCTAGGTTCAACTGATGTAAAATTTAGCAGTGTCCTCTGCGATATATAAATGGCTAATGCTACGTTCCACTCAACTCAGACGTTGGATATTCCTACTTAATATCTCAAACTACAGGCATTCCATTGCCAGATGCTCGGAAGATGACATGTGAGGAAACAAAGCTCCAATGCTCCTGTTAGCGTAGCAGGTGTTTGACTATAACCAGAGACGTTTCCTAGCAACCCAATTGATAAACAATGCAGCAACACTAGCATTTGTGCTACAGGTGTATGATTATGAAAAGAGTGTATAATATACCATGTTTTACTCACCTGTTTCTGCAGGCTTTGTTAAACAAGCTTTGATATCATACAATGTAGAAACTTTGACTCCTTTATCGATATACTTAAAGGTGCAATATGTAAAAATGTTCATGTTTTTGCCAATGTGTGAACGGCTTGTAACGCAACTTAAAAAAATGAGCTCTTCCCGGACTTTCTAGGTTGCCTATTGAAGCCTGTAGACTGATTTTCAAGCGAAGGGAGCGGGTTGGTTTTGCCGGGAAAATACAAAGGATGTGATGTTTATGCACGCTCCTGAGAGCAACACTAGGTAACTTTATCTTAGAGATGGAATCCAGAAAAAGTCTGACTCCCAGCACAACACCGACTCCTACACAAACTTTGAGTAAGCAAAATTATTATTTTTTTAAAAATCAAAAAACATTTATCTACTGAATACCGTGTGGCTAAGCGGGAATGTGATCGTGGTCGAGCAAAAACTAGAGTGAACATCGGCAGGGCATTTGATTCCTGGAGGGACCTTTGTTCGGTTTTGGGGATCAAAACCGACCCTGAATTGGCAGTCCTCTTATTGGACAGGTAAGCTTACATTAATGCAAACATGTGAAATATAGTGCCATAAAGATTGATCTGTGTCATTTTAGCTAACTTGATCTTGCCTGCTAACGAATTACAAGCTACCTTGCTTCATAACTTTCAAATAATTTCAAAAATATTCTCTTTATACTAAAAGTCATGTATACAGGATAAATTTAAGCAAATACACAGGTTTCTTGATCGTAGTACAACATATGACATACAAAACATACAATAGTGCAACATAACAGTGCAGTGCAACAGTAAACTGTCTGGTATAGTTCGGTAGTATGTAGCTGTATGTGTTTATCAGTATGATATGTTAGCTGATAAGAAGTTTTAGTTTAGTCTCAAAGTTTGTAAAACAATCATAACTGTGTAATTTTAATTATGCTACCTCATCTGTCAGCATGATGCCGGTGGATCACGTTCAGTCTCTTTGTACGTTACATCATTGTTTCAACCGATGCTCACTTGCTCGCATCTCTGTGGAGTGTGTGTTGGATGTTTCCATACGAGTTTCACAGTTGGAATTCTGACTTTAACTTCAAGTGGCATTTCATTGCACTTTTCCTAGTAGGAAGTTGGGAAATCCGACTTTCCAAGTTGAATGGAACGCAGCATTAAAACAATGCGTATTTTGTTTGAGAGATCTTCTTACATACATAATATAAATGTGACGTTGTGTGTAAAAATATATATATATATATATATATATATATATATATATATACACACACACACACACACACACATACACACACACACACACACACACACACACACACACACACACACACACACACACACACACCTGTTTTAGCAGGTGAAAGGTACAAATATTTCACCTGGAAAAGTGATGCAGTTTGTAGTTGCTAAAGCCAGCAACTACAAACTCATCAATATGAGCAGTGAGTTGAGTTTAGTTAGCATGCATATTTAAGGACCATTTGGAAAATGTTTTAGTCCTAAAGGAGACGTTTTAGTCCTTAACAGCTCTTGTTAATACACCATTGAACAGACGTTTCACAGAGATGCACAGAGCTCACCAGCTCCCTCTAGTGCGTTTTACACTACATGATCCGAGGATAATTTATGTGAACCTGTGTGAGCCTTTTTACCTGTGGGTTTACTGGTGATATTAAAGTATTCAATATTCAGTAACTATTCTTTAACATGCTAAATCTAATTATTCAGAAAGAATTTAGAGAATGAAAAACGTTCTTTTTATGCAGTTAAGTCTTAGACAGTGTGTACCTGTGAAGAGAGAGAGAGAGGCCACATCTAGGTTATAAAACCTGGCAAATGGGCTTTGCGAAGAACAACCTGCTGCTAAACATATGTCATGCAAGGACACACCATTTACCCATGCCCATGAAGAGGCCATGCCTCTGGTCGAATGCGCTATCACACCGATGGGGCATCACGCACCCTGTAACTCATAGGCGAGGGCGATCGCATTGACAATCCAATGAGAGAGTCTTTGTTTGGAGACAGACATGTCCTTTGAGTTAGTAATCCAGATGCCTTGTAAGCCTTCCAGGTTTTTTGAAGACTGTCCTGTAGCTCAATGGATAGAGCAGGGTCTTGGCAACACTACGAACATTGGATCAAAACCCAAGTCAGGCATCATCCAAACTTAAGTTATGGTCACTTATTAAAATAGCAAAGCAGGCTAAGATGTGGCCTAGCCCTAGTGGGTAGTGCAAGTGCTTTGCCATGATTCAATAAGGTAGGCATGCTGGTAACATTGAAGTTGAAGTCTGGCTTGTGTCAAAGGAGGTTGATTGTCTTTAAATATAAATATTGAATTACAATTAATAAAAAATACAAATTTTAAACAAAAAATCCAAGTTGTGTAATATGTGTTTGTGAGTATAGTGTTTGTGAATATATTACAGGTGGTGTGACATCAACAGAACACATGGCCAGGAAGTTATATCGATTAGAAAATGTTAAAAATTCATAACAAATAAACAAAATCATATTTCCAAAATCCAAGTCATGTAAGATGTGTTATAGATGTTTTTTATTTTTATTTTATATATATATATATATATATATATAAAAAAGGTGGTGTGACATCATCAGGTCACATTACCAGTAAGTTATATGGATTTGAAATTTTCAAAAATTCAAAGAAAGTACACAAAATCATATTTCCAAAATCCAAGTCATGTAAGATGTGTTATAGATATTTGTAAATATATAACCGGTGATGTGACATCATCAGGTTACTTGACTAGTAAGTTATATGGATTTGAAATGTCAAAAATTCATAATAAATACACAAAAATGATATTTCCAAAATCCAAGTTGTGTAAGATGTATGTATATAACAGGTGGTGTGACGTCATCAGGTCACATGACCTGGAAGTTAAATGGATTTATTTCGTTAAAGCAATCAGTTCACATTAAATAGTTATAACAGGGATATACAGTGCATATGGAAAGTATTCACAACACTTATTTTCCTCAAAATTCCACAAACAATACTCCATAATGACAACATGAAAGAAGTTTGAGTGAAATCTTTGCAAATTTATAAAAATAAAATAAATAAATAAATCACATGTACTTACATGTATTTACAGCCTTTGCTCAATACTTTGTTGAAGCACCTTTGGCACCAATTACAGCCTCAAGTCTTTTTGAGTGTGATGCTACAAGCTTGGCACACCTATTTTTGGGCAGTTTCTCCCATTCTTCTTTGAAGGACCTCTCAAGCTCCATCAGGTTGGATGGGGAGCGTCAGATTTTCAGATCTCTCCAGAGATGTTCAATCGAGTTCAAGTCTGGGCTCTGGCTGGGCCACTCAAGGACATTCACAGAGTTGTCCTGTAGCCACTCCTTTGTTATCTTGGCTGTGTGCTTAGGGACGTTGTCCTGTTGGAAGATGAACTTTCGCCCCAGTTTTCATCAAGGATGTCTCTGTACATTGCTGCATTCATCTTTCCCTCGATCCTGACTAGTCTCCCAGTTCCTGCCACTGAAAAACATCCCCCTAGCATGATGCTGCCACCACCATGCCTCACTGTAGGGATGCTATTGGCCAGGTAATGAGGTTTCCTCCAGACATGATGCTTGCCATTCAGGCCAAAGAGTTCAATATTTGTTTCACCAGACCAGAGAATTTAGTTTCTCATGATCTGAGAGTCCTTCAGGTGCCTTTTGGCAAACTCCAGATGGGCTGTCATGTGCCTTTTACTGAGGAGTGGCTTCCATCTAGCTTCCATACAGGCCTGATTGGTGGAGTGCTGCATAGATGGTTGTTCTTATAGAAGGATGGTGGTTCCAAACTTCTTCCATTTATGGATGATGGAGGCCACTGTGCTCATTGGGACCTTCAATTACATTTTTCTGTACCCTTCCCCAGATCTGTGCCTCGATACAATCCTGTCTCGGAGGACTACAGACAATTCCTTGGACTTCATGGCTTGGTTTGTGCTCTAACATGCACTGTTAACTCTGGGACCTTTTATAGACAGGTGTGTGCCTTTCCAAATCATGTCCAGTCAACTGAATTTACACAGAAGGACTCCAATCAAGTTGTAGAATCATCTCAAGGATGATCAGTGGAAACAGGATGCACCTGAGCTTAATTTTAAGTGACATGGCAAAGGCTGTGAATACTTATGTACATGTGATTTTTTTTGTTTTTTATTTTGTAATAAATCTGCAAAGATTTCAAACATACTTCTTTCAAGTTGTCATTGTTTGTAGATTGTTCGGGGTATTGTTTGTAGAATTTTGAGGAAAATAATTAATTTAATCCATTTTGGAATAAGGCTGTAATTAAGCTCTGTGAATATTTTCCGGATGCACTGTAAATCATAAGAAAATTAAAAATCTAAATGTAACTTAATTTTTTTTATTAACATAAACATTACACATTTAAAAAGAACAACTTTGTAATGTAGTCATGGAATAATGTATCTCTTAATTGATATTTGTGCATTTTGCACTTTTGAGAAACCCCCTAACTTGGATTGTTAAAACTCACACTTTTGATGTTTAAAACAATTACATTTATCAAATAACATCCTTTGTTATAATGATTTACAGTGTTATCTGAGCGAGACACAGCATGAACCGCCACTATTTTGCAATTACATACTAATTAATGTTAAAGGAATGATTGAATGTCTTATGAATATCCAATATAAAAACAACTTTACAGCAATAGCAGAAGGGGACAAAGATGGCATACTGTTAATCAAGCGCTTAAACTTTGCTTGGTGGTGCAGATTAGAACAATCTGGAATCATGTGTAAGAGTGTAACAGCCACATTAAATCCTCTTTTCAGTCTGACCTTTATAATATATATTTATGAATATTTAAAACGTCAGTGCTTAAAACAAAATAGATGCAGCACAATGTTTTAAACAAAACACAGATGTATCGACATGTGTTTTTGAAAGTTGAAGTTCTTTTTAAATTGGTATAGTGTCTAAAAAAATGCAGCGGTCCTGTGTAAGACGCTTACAAAACTAATAATGTACTTTTCCACAGCACATTACGGTTCGACTCGACTCTGCTTGCTTTACATTTCTGAGCTTGTTTTTCCACTGCAGTTTAGCGCCGCCTCAACGTGGGTGAGATTATAGGCTGATCGTCATAGTTGCGCCACCTCTACTGCCGTGACATCATCTTAAACACAACACAAAAATTACTGACCATAAACAATAACACGACCGTTAGCTGTAAGCTATTAGCACATTGTGCTGCATAAAGCTTTGTTGCAAGGTGATTTTTCACAAGTGTAACAGTTAAATTGGCCAGGTTGTATTAGAAGCAAGATTTCCAGTAGCTGGTCAACTAAATAAAGTGAAGCTTTTAAGCAGAATATGGAGTTAATGTAACAAAACGTACCATCCTCCATCGTGGACTCCAACAACGCTGTGGCCGAGTCCAGGGCACTCGCCCTCCCATTGCTCGCCGGTTTAATGCCATAAATAGCATCTATTTGGTCGAACCACTTCCACTTTCTTCTGTTTGAACCACTCCAGCTGTTGTGGTCCTTGATGGTTCTGAAGTCACTTCGTTTATTTATTTTTTTTACTTTTCCCGACCAAAAGCTGAGACACTTCCTGAAATAATTTGAAGCTCAATAGCATTTGAAGAGAATGACTTACAGTCATACAACCAACTCCAAAGTGTTCATCTACATGTCAGCTACGATGAACACCTTTTAGATGTTTGGTATTTTTAAAAATATAAAAACAAATGTTTCTGTTTACGTATGATTTTACAGTTTATTTGAATAGATATAAAAAAAAAATCTAAAAGGTGTGATTTGGTTGTGACTAAATATTTCTCTTCAATTATATAATTTGTTTTGTTTGTAAATGTCTTTATTGAGCTTCAAATTATGGTATATTTTGTGTATGAGCTTATGCAATAGGGCAATACATTGCAATGTTTACATATGATTGGCAGGTTCTTTGAATAATTATGAAAAATCGAAAAGGTGTGCATTCTTGCGGACACCTTATATGAACACTTTGGAGTTGGTTTTGTGACTGTAGGTGATATGCTTCAAATGCTATTGAAGTTCGAAATGTGTACAATAATATCGTATGTAACTTTAGAGACGGTCTCTAAATTTGCTACTATTTCTGAATATCGTATCCAACGTCAAGCCAACTTTCTGGCACTAGCGCAGCTCCTCATGAACTCAGAATTTATCCTGCCAAGCATGTTTTGGAAAGATTTAATCTTAATATTTCATATACTTGTGAATTTTGTGCACTAGAGAAAGAAACAATTTTGCATCTGTTTTTTCACTGTATTTACTCAAGATTATTTTGGAAAGATTTAGAAACCTTTATTAATAGAAAACTGAAGTGTATGATGGAACTTTGTGTTTTTGATGTGCTTTTTTATACTCAGAAAGACAATTTGGAATGTAAAGAACAGCATATTATACAGTTATTGATTTTATTAGGAAAATACCATATAGGCCTACATAAAAAGAAGTGGGCTCAAGGTAAACCAAATTTTCCACATTTTATAAATGACTTTACATTATATGTACATCTTTTGGAACAAACTAAAAACAAAAAAGCAATGAAAACATGTAATGCTTTGAAAGCACTGGATTTTATGTAATTATTATTATTATTCTTTATTTTTTCTTCTTTCTTTCTCTTTTTTTTTTTTTTTTTTTTACATTTCCTGGCAGTAAATGTAATATTGTGAATATGTGATACCTCTTGTTCTTGAGGCATTGAATAAAAAAAAAGCTCCTCATGAACTGAGAAAACTTTGCGCTGATAATCGCCACGGTCTGATACTATTACACATTACAGTGATAGATAACACATGGTGAAGTGCTGTGTTAATCAAAAGAAACAATTAAACGTCTGATGTTTACTGACAATGCGTCCAATTTGGCTACATTTATTTAGAAAACCTGCGATCGTCCATAGAAAGAACGATGGGCGGATGTTTGGTTACGCTAATATTTGGAGCCGGATGTAACGACAAGCGGACTGTGATAAAGGCCTTCGATTCGCATGCATATGAGTACACTCGGGTACATTTCTGTATACTGTTGTATATTATGTTCTGTTAATAATAATAAAAAAAAGATCCGCATGCACATGTGTCTTCTTCGCTGGTGTTTGGAGGACTGCGCGAAAGACCACACCCACTCTGATGCGTTTGTCCTGAGCAGAAGCACATGATTAGGCGTGTTTACCTACGTACAAAACAATGTAGCGCAAGTGAGACTATCAATCCCGCGTTTATCAACCTCAGCCGAATAATCAATAACACTGTCACGTTCATGATCAGAATAATTTATTGGATTTCCACCGGGATATTGCAACTGGGAAAAGGGAATCTGAGTGTGTAGCCTGCAGGCGAGAGAGACAAGCAGACGTAGTGGGGAAAGGTAACACGAGATTGATGTAATGCACTTCTCTATATAAAATTTACGTTGCCGTAAAGTCATGTTAAATGGTAGTTTTATTGTTGCATTTGCGTTTTGCAATGCAAAAGATACCTTAGTTGTTCAATAAACTGTTGTGGATTTAAGGAAGTTACTTCGACTGTAAAATACCAACGATTGTGGAAGTGGCATGTAGTGATATTTGTATGATATGACGTGTGACCAAACCTTTAAACACCCTATTGTGTACAAATATATTTATACGGTCCGGAAACATCCCATTTTCCGTAGCTTTTTTTCTGTGCCACCTTGCAACGTTGCCTCTGTGTCTCAAAACATACTGAGCTGTCTACTTGGACAGCATTTAAGGCTTCATATGGTGCGCCTATATGATCCCCTAAAATGCTGCATGCCCATATGACGCCTCAAAACAAAGACGCATCCTTTGTTTTTGCTTTGTATCTGCAGATACAAAGTGCAGAGTGGGCGCTTTTTTGAGGGACTATACTGGACCACAGATGCATTCCTAAATCTGCTGCTTGCCTCGTCATGGGTGTAATTGAGGAGACTGATGTAGAGCGTGAGTAACATTCTAATTCTCCCTTGCCCTCTATCCCTGCTGAAAAACTGCTAAAATCAGCCTAAACTGGTTGGATGGTTTAAGATGGTGACTCAGAAAGGCTAAACCAGTGCTCAGTTGGTTTAGCTGGTCTCTCAGCCTGACTAGCCTGACAGTCAGCTGGACCAGAATGGACAACCAGCTTAACCTGCTGGTTTTAGCTGTTTTTGTTCTCTCTTTATTTTTCCAGCAGGGACCAAAGTGTCTAATGGTGTGCACAGTGATCTAATGTACACACAGACACCCCTGAGTCAAGTCAAGTGGTTTTTAGTGTCGTTTCAACCATATACAGTTAGTACAGTACACAGCGAAACGAGACAACGTTCCTCCAGGACCATGGTGCTACATAAAACAACATAGGACAAACACAGAACCACATGAGACTACACAGACTAAATAAAGTACCTAAATAAAGTGCACGTGCAAACGTGTGCAAAAAGTACGGGACAGTACAATAAATTACTAACAATGAACAGGACAATAGACACAGTGAGAGACAGTGCAGCGCCGACCAGTACACAGTAGTGCAAAAAGATGACAGTTTCTAAAAATGACAAGTGTAAACATAACATACTATGAGATAGTGTTCTATGGACATAGCAGTTATTGAGGTAGCAGACAGTTATAAAGTGACATCCTGCAGCAAATCTGAAACCCTGAGCATAATCTAAAGACATTGTATATGGAAACCAAAAGTTAATGATATGATGAAAGGATTTCACGTTAAACATTTACTTTACATTTTGTTCTCAGCTGTTTCAATGTAATAAAGCAACTCACTTTCTGGGTAATTGTGATTTTTGCAGCTGAACTTAACAGTCATGCAATATTAATAGGTAAATTATTGATAGAATATCCATGTGCCTTTTTTATCTATCTTGTTGATCATACAGGGAAAATGTACATCCAAAGAAGCAGCTGATTATCAATAGTTTAAATGTATTTGAATGACCTCACATGAACACACAGACTTCTCTTATCCCATTAGTGTCTTTCAACACTGAATCCTTTACTGACTTGCTTCTAATTATGTTAAGGCAATTTGGTACACTGTTGATACTGTGTGTGCTGTAGGTAGATTAGAATAATCTATTGTGAGATTGTATATGATGTTCCAAATACCGATTAGGGTACAAATGGTCAGAGGTTTTAAGATATTCTACATTGCATATCTTCCACTGTTGGGTGCTCTTTCTGAATACGCAGGAGTGAGCCATATCCGTCATTTTCTCAGTGCAGTGCTCGTCTCGTCTCAGACTGAGTAAATTATTGTAAATCCCAATGATTAATTGATCACCCACACACTTAAAGGAATAGTTCACCCAAAAATGAAAATTCTCTCATCATTTGCCTCCTATCATGCCTTACCAGATGTGTATGACTTTCTTTAGTTCTGCAGAACAGACTTTTTTTTTTTAGCAGAATACAGTTGATGTCAGAAGATTAGATACACTTCATTAAAACTCAATTTCTAACTACTTTACAGATTTCATATTAGCAATTTATAGTTTTGGCAAGTCGTTTAAGACAACTTCGTGCATGACACAAATAATTTTTCCAACAATTGTTTACAGACAGATAGTTTAACTTTTAATTGACTGTATCACAATTCCAGTGTGTCAGTAGTTTACATACACTAAGTTAACTGTACCTTTAAGGCAATTAGCTATTTAGTCCCAGAACAACAGCAAATTACCTTGTGAAGATGCTGGAGGAAACAGGCCGAGAAGTATCTATATCCACAATAAAAAGAGTCCTATATCAACATAACCTGAAAGGCTGCTCAGCAAGGAAGAAGCCACTGCTCCAAAACTGCCATAAAAAAAGTGCACATGGGGACAAAGATCTTATTTTTTGGAGAAATATCCTCTGGTCTGATGAAACCAATGAAATGATAACCAGATGGCCAAAATGACCATCATTATGTTTGGAGGAAAAAGGGTGAGGCTTGCAAGCCGAAGAACACCATCCCAACCTTGAAGCATGGGGGTGGCAGCATCATGTTGTGGGGGTGCTCTGCTGCAGGAGGGATTGGTTCACTTCACAAAATGGATTTTATCAGGAGGAATGAAATTGATGTGGCTATATTGAAGCAACATCTTAAGACATTAGCCAGGAAGTTAAAGCTTGGTCGCAAATGGCTTAAGGACAACAAAGTCAAGGTATTGGTGTGGCCATCACAAAACCCTGATCTCAATCTGATTTGTGATTTGTGGGAAGAACTGGAAAAGCATGTGTGAACAAGGAGACCTACAAACTTGACTCATTTACACCAGTTCTGTCTTGAGGAATGGGCCAAAATTCCAGCAACTTACTGTGAGAAGCTTGTGGAAGGCTAACCAAACCATTTGACCCAAGTTAAACAATTTAATGGCAATGTTACCAAATAGTATGTAAACTTCGGACCCATTGGGAATGTATTGAAAGAAATAAAATCTAAAATTATTCATGCTCCTATTATTCTTTCACATTCTTAAAATAAAGTAGTGATCCTAACTGACCTAAAACAGGAAATGTTTTCTACGATTAAATGTCAGGAATTGTGAAAAACTGACTTTAAATATATTTGCCCAAGGTGAATTTAGACTTCTGACTACAGCTTTATCTCAGCTCTGTAGGGCCATACAATTCAAGTTAATGTGTACCAAAATGTTGACGCTTCCTAAAAGCACACAAAGGCATCATAAAATAATTCATAGGACTCCAGTGTTTTAATCCATATTTTCAGAAGTTATATAATAGGTGTGGGTGAGAAACAGATCAATATTCAAATACTTTTTTTGCTTGAAATTCTTCTCCCTGCCCTGTAGGGTTCGACATGCATGAATAATGCGAATCACCAAAAACACAAGAAGAAGAATTTAAAATGTATCTGTATCTCACCCACACCTTTCATATCGCTTCTGGAGATGTTGATTTAACCACTGGAATCTGATGGATTACTTTTATGCTGACTTGTGTGCACTTTGGAGCTTTAACATTTTGGCAACCTTTCACTTGCATTTTATGGACCAAAAGAGCTGAGAAATTCTTCTAAAAATTTTCATGTGAGTTCAGCAGATGAAAGAAAGTCACACATCTGGGATGGCATAAGGGTGAGTTAATGATTAGAGAATTACAATTTTTGGATGAACTATTCCTTTAAGCTCTCAGAACTTCAAGTGTTGTTTTTGAGAGTAATTTGTACTGTTGAAAGAATGCATTTGTTTAGGAGTGTCATATCTGGATTTCCAACATAGTCTGAAATACTAGGGGGAAAAAATAGTTTTAAAGTCAACACAACATGACATCATAATGTCATTATAATGCTATTTACTTTCATAATGCATGTTTCTTATTGCGAATGATAAAATTGTGAAAAATAATCTGCATAAAATTAATATCTTTAATCATATTCCTAATATTATTACAATTTTTATACTAATATTCATAACATGAATTGCGCTGATGTCACTTAGGCTGTGCAGGATATTTGATTATGTTAACCAATAGCCAAAAATTTACTTATTTACTATTTTACTTTATTTTGGCAAAAACAAAATGCAGATCTGACTCCAGTATGATATGAAATTCCCACTTTATATCTAATCAATTCCCAATGGATAAAATGAAGCCCTGCCCTACATTTTCCTCGTTGAAAATCCTGTTTCACTATGAAATGCGTCATATTAAAGAAGTAGGCCTAAATGCATGCAGGGTTTAATGTGGATTACAAGTTCAGTTTGCCCATTAAGACATATATAAATACTTGTGTGTGTGTGTGTGTGTGTGTGTATGTATATATATATATATATATATATATATATATATATATATATATATATATATATATATGCGCCTGCCCTGAGGAAATTGCCTGATTTGTTGTTTTATGTTTGTGAATGTATTCGATAGTAAATTAATGAGATAGAGACAATCTGTGATTGTGATTAAAATAAGTTTTAAGATGGTTTTATCCCAGATGAAAGATTCTATAAAGCATTAGACTGATAATTGTCAGTATAGAAACCCCTTTTTTCCAAATGTAAAGTTTAATTGTATATATATGAAAAAAGTTATTTGTTATGTATGTATATATATATATGTATATATATATATATGTGTGTGTGTGTGTGTATATTTGTGTATTGTTCATCAAATGATGTGTGTACATTTATATGAATGTTTTTATCTAATCAGAGGTGACCCTGGCCCTAATGGATGCTGCCAATGACAGGGACCCTGTGGTGCAGGAGCAGGTCAGGAAGTCCATCTTGACTCTGGGAAAACAGCAGCCTGACAAGGTCCTGTCCATGTGCCAAGACTACCTGCTCAAACACCCTAAGGTCAGCCAATGAGTATTCCAGAGAATTGTTAAGTTTAGTCTACATTAAAAATGGATTTACAGCAGAGAATCTCGAGTTCAGGTCTCTGCTAAATCCATGTTACTTGTCTCACATTAAGTTTGCATACTGTATCTGTATGTCTTCTGTATTTGTTTGTCCTGTCCTATGTGAAGATAGTCTGATTGTCATGGACTAAGCAGTAATGCTTGTTGCCAAGCTTAACGTAATGGGTTTTACACTGCAGTATATGGCCGATGAGCAATGTATCTGAATATTGATACTGCTAGTATCATAAGTTATCAGTAAATAAGTACACTAATTACAAGGACAGTATCCCTTGCTCCCTCATTCCATCCAAGATGTGTATGACTTTCTTTCGTCTGCTGAACGCAAACAACTATTTTTAGAACAATGTCACAGCTCTGTAGGTCCAAAATTTGGAAGCTCCAAAATCGACATAAGGGCAACATAAAAGTACTCCAGACGACTCCATCTTTCGAAGTGATAGGTGTGGGTGAGAAAAAGATCATTATTTAAGTCCTTTTTTGTTATAAATTCTCCTCCCTGCTCAGTCAATCTCCACTTCACTTTCTCTTACACATTCTTCTCCTCCTGTTTTTGGTTATTCACATTGTTTGTGCATATTGCACCCTACTGGGCAGGGAGGAGAATTTATGATAAAAACGCCTTAAAATGTATCTGTTTCATACACACACCTTTCACATCATATCTGAAGATATGGATTTAACCACTGAATCTTTTGGATTATCTTTTGCTGCCTTTATGTGGATTTTGGAGCTTCAAAATTTTGGCTCCCATTCACTTGCATTAGGTATTCTTCTAAAAATCCTAATTTCTGTTCTGCACAAGAAAGCAAGTCATACACATCTGGGATGCCATGAGGGTGAGTAAATAATGGGAGAATTTTCATTTTTGGGTGAACTATCCCTTTAAGAGCTCAATGTTGATGCCTAATGGATCACTCTTTATGGGGCTCGAAACAGCAACCTTTTGTTTAATAGCCCTGAACTTTAGCCACTATATCATATATAATACCATAGGTAATTGTTGTCATCCATGCTGTTCCACACGGCATTAATCAAATAAGTTAACTTTAAAATAAAGCAGACTATTGCATCTGCATTTTCCCTCTCAATTCAAGGAAAGAATGTACTGTAGATAACTTCAAACTGTCAAAATGGTCAGTAGAATTACAGTAGCCTAGTGTTTTTTTTTTAAATACAAAGTTACAAAGACCTACAATTTAAGTCAGAAGTTTACATACACACAATTTAACTAAGTTTTTTCACAATTCAAGATATTTAATCATAGAAAACATTTCCCGTCTTAGGTCAGTTAGGATCACTACTTTATTTTAAAAATGTGAAATGTCAGAATAATTGTAGAGAGAATGATTTCTTTCAGCTTTTATTTCTTTCATCACATTCCCAGTGGGTCAGAAGTTTACCTACACTTTGTTAGTATTTGGTAGCATTGTTGTTAAATTGTTTAATTTGGGTCAAGCATTTTGGGTAGCCTTCCACAAGCTTCTCACAATAATTTGCTGGAATTTTGGCCCATTCCTCCAGACAGAACTGGTGTAACCGAGTCAGATTTGTAGGCCTCCTTGTGCGCACATGCTTTTTCAGTTCTGCCCACAAAAGTTATGTCAGATTGAGGTCAGGGCTTTCTGATGGCCATTCAATATCCTGATTTTGTTGTACTTTAGCCATTTTGCCACAACTTTGCAGGTAGGCTTGGGGTCATTGTCCATTTTGAAGACCCATTTGCAACTGAGCTTTAACTTCCTGACTGATGTCTTGAGATGTTGCTTCAATATATACACATAATTTTATGAAGTGCACCAGTCCCTCCTGCAGCAAAGCACCCCACTACATGATGCTGCCACCCCCATGCTTCATGGTTGGGATGGTGTTCTTCGACTTTGGTTAAATTTCATTTATTTAATTTCATTAAACCAGAGGACATTTCTACAAAAAGTAAGATCTTTGTCCCCATGTGCACTTCCAAACTGTTGTCTGGCTTTTTTTTATGGTGGTTTTGGAGCAATGGCTTCTTCCTTGCTGAGCAGACTTTCAGGTTATGTCGAAATATGACTAGTTTTTACTGTGGATATAGATACTTGTCTGCTTGTTTCCTCCAGCATCTTCACAAGGTCCTTTGCTGTTGTTCTGCAATTGATTTGCAGTTTTCGCACCAATCTACATTCAGCTCTAGGAGACAGAATACGTCTCCTTCATGAGTGGTATAATGGCTACGTGGTGTTTGTACTATTGTTTGTACAAATGAACGTGGTGCCTTCAGGCATTTGGAAACTGCTCTCTAGGATGAACCAGACTTGTGGAGGTCCACAATTTGCTTTCTGTAGTCTTAGCTGATTTCTTTTGATTTTCCCCTGATGTCAAGTCAAGCGCCACAGAGTTTGAAGGTAGGCTTTGAAATACATCCACGAGTACACCTCCAATTCAGTACACCTCCAATCAGAAGCTAATTGTCTAAAGGCTTGACATCATATTCTGGAATTTTCCAAGCTGCTAAAGGCACAGTTAACTTATGCTTCATGGTTGGGATGGTGTTCTTCAGCTTGCAAGCCTCACCCTTTTTCCTACAAACATACCGAAGGTCATTTTGGCCAAACAGTTCCATTCTTGTTTCATTAGACCAGAGAACATTTCTCCAAAAAATAAGATCTTTGTCCCCATGTGCACTTGCAAACTGTACTCTGGCTTTTTATGACAGTTTTGGAGCAGTGGCTTCATCCTTGCTTAGCAGCCTTTCAGGTTATATTGCTATAGGACTCTTTTTTTTTTTTTTTAACTGTGGATATAGATACTTCTCTGCCTGTTTCCTCCAGCATCTTCACAAGGTAATTTGCTGTTGTTCTGGGACTGAATAGCTAATTGCCTTAAAGGCAAAGTTAACTTAGTGTATGTAAAGTTCTGACACACTGGAATTGTGATATAGTCAATTAAAAGTGAAACAATCTGTCTGTAAAGAATTGTTGGAAAAACTACTCATGTCATGCATAAAGTAGGCCTAGATGTCCTAAACGACTTGCCAAAATTATAGTTTGCTAATATAAAATCTATGGAATGGTTAAGTTAGTTTTAATGGCTTCAATCTAAGTGTATGTAAATTTCTGACTTCACCTGCATTTAGATTTATGTAAGAATTCACCCAAAAATGTTAGGCTGAATGACATTTGCCTATTCGTTTGTCCTCTGTAGCTCAGTAACCATTCGCTTTCATTGTATGTAAAAAAAAAAATATATAACCTTCTTCCTAACATCACCTTTTGTGGTCCACTTAAGAAAAGTAATTAGAATGTGGAACATAATGATCATGTGTAAATTATGCCTAAAATTTTATTTTTGGACGAACCATCCATTTAACAGTATGTTGTTTGGTTGGCCTGGGAGCACAGAGTCTCTTCAGGAGCATGTGTCATCATTTCATGCTAATATCCTTAAGCACATGATGTCTTTGATGATGTGACAGAGACAGCAGTCTCATGCCCTGTTTTCATTTTATGGAAACATGTGATTTTGTTCTTTGAGGTCAAGACCTGCATTAGAAAAGTTTCCCTCAAAAAGAGTCAAAGATTAAGAATGGAGTCTGTTTCTGTCAATGAAAATACACAACCCTCAGCTGTAATGAATAACTTATCTTTAATCAGATCTCTTCTTTTTGGTTATATGTATTGCCATAATAGTGCTGCTGGATGAACCCAGTGTACACTGTCTTGAGTGTTGTTGTTGTTGTTGTTTTTTTGGATGTATTTGGATTTAGAAAAAAACATTTTCTCACCTTTGCTTGCTTTCATTGTTTCAATATAAAATTGGGGTGATGTAATTTGTGACTGGCATGATCAAACCCACATATGGCAGAAACAAAACTTTTTTGGCTTCGTGTCTAATTTGTTCCAGGTCTTTTTTTTATAGCTGTATAAGCTGTATGAAGACACTGGGTATGATTTAGCTAGTACTGGAAATGCTGAAATACCGTGCCTCTAGGAATTTTTGAGGTTGCAACACATTGAGATCTTTCAAAGTGTGTTTTTTTTATGTGCCTGTCCTGACTTGTGTCATCTTTGTGTTTGTCCTCTGTAGCTGGTGATCGGGCACAGAGTGGTGGTCTTGCAAACCATCGAGTTGGTGGTAAAGAGCAGGATTGATGACATCAGTTACCCTAAAATCAAGAATGTCATACAGCTGGCATCAGATGAGATGACCAAATCAAAGGTGAGGCTTTATTCTCTGAGAATGAAGACCTATGACTTTAAAATGGAGAGTACCTTGTTATGAGTCCATTGAAATCTCTCTGTCGTATTAAGGAAAATAGTAATCTCCTAAATCTGGCAAAGTTTTAGTATTTCAGTGTTTTAGTACTTTTTAGTACTTTTATTATGTTGGCTTGATGAAGCTGTTATTTTACAAACCAAATGTCTACAGACCAAAATTTTTAACACTAACTCCTCCAAAGCTTTCACGCTACATCCATCAAATTTGACACAGACCTGATTGTTCTGGAATATTGTGCTATATCTTTTCTAACTGATCAGTCTTACGGATTTGGCGCAACGGATTATCAAATATAGGAAAAATTCCATAGATACAGTTGGCAAAGAGGCCCTGCCCACTCGTGGGGGAAAGCAAAGTGCTGTTACCATAGTTAATCATACATTCCTATGAGAAAAATGGGGAGAAATCTCCAATAGATTTGGCTATTTTAACAATAAAAAAACATGATGAAAAGCTATTGTATAGTTTTTCATTTCAAACATTGCCCAAAAACACAAAACAGATTTTTTTTTATTGCTCGCCAACTGACAGAAATATAAACCCAATGAGGAGCCCTGCGGCTGCAAGCTGTTGAGCCATAAAGTAGTTTATTAGCAGCGCCAGGCCACCCCAGGACAGAAGTTTATATCACGTTAATATTTTGTCATTTGATTAGTATCATAATACGTTTTTATTTATACCTTTTAGTATGATTGATGGTTAATGAAATGACTGTACACATAAAATGGCTCAAATTTTACAGCAACTTGACCAGAAACCCCATTTACTAAACACTTTGCCAAACCGAACTCAAGGCGGGTGCACACTGTATGATTTTGGCCACGATTCAGCCATCTAAGTCAAATTTCGGGAATCCTAAAAGATTTCTCTCATCGCAGGGCAAAATCGGCAATCTTACATTGTTCAGTGTTACATGTTCACAGACAGCCGCTTAATAGCCTTTGCGATGATCTTCAGCCTGCGACAAAGTTTAGGCATTGTCTGAAATTTAGCATTGCAGCCACATTACGACAGCCAGATGAGATATTCCGCTCCTCTCTTGCATCTGAAAGAAACCTGCCCCGCATCTCCACCATAGCAAAATCTGTGCCCGGTTATCACTCTACTCGAGCACTTTTTTAGAACTTTTTTTTCTTCTTTTCATTTCATATAAATCGTTTTAAGAAATAAATAAGCAGAAAATACTTGGAGAAAAGTGTAACATGTCAGCAATATGAAAGCATTATTCTCTGAATTAAATAAATACTGAGCTTACGAAACAAAAATAAATAAATAATTGCATTTTCTTTACAATGTTATTTTAATTACTATTTTACTTTTAATAAATTTACTTTAAACATCTGTAAACTCCTTTAGTTAAGATTCACACCACTCCAATTTTATTTATAAATAAAATAAAATAGAAAGATTTAACAATTTATATTGGTATTTAAATACAGTTGGATACAATTATAGAAATCTACGTTATGTTTGTGCATTATCCATAGGGAATTTGCATGTGATATATTATAAGCATCTATGAATTTTCAAAATTTTGCGTGGCCGATGTACTATCTTGGATCACCTTTTAGTTTGTCATTTTTCGTGCCACAAGACTTTTTATTTCCACAATGAATATTGTATTGTAGCCCTGACCCTAATATTGTATTGTAGTGGCTCATTATTACTGTAGGATACCTCCCGCACTCATGTTCATTCTCAACATCTGTAATTTTCTGTATTTGTATTTCTTATTATAGACCTATTTGACAAAATCCATCTTTCTTGTAAATGCTAGCCTATGCTCATGATGAAGTGGTATTGGAGCAATGGAAATGCTGATGTCCTGACTTTCAGAGAGAAAAAAAATTATGCTCCTCTTTGGTGGGCAAATTTTGCCGTTTCGCTTCTATTCCGCAACACTCCCGTAACGTGAGTCACGTTCACTGATCGGGACTATTGGGACCACAGTCGGCTACGATGTGTATCGTGCAGTCTGACTTAATGTTGCACAGTGTGCCATGGCAATATCAATGTGTTCATATCATACAGTCTGTCAAGCAACAATCGTAAAGGACTATTATAAATCATACAGTGTGCCCCTGCCTTTAGCGAGAAATGCATCCTCATAGAAATGTTTTATGGATGAAAGCATGAAAAACAATAAGCAGTGCTCCACTCCAAACATGTTAAGTTTCCTCATGTATCTTGTCTTGTTTTCTGGTGTTTACTCATCATTATATCTCTGCTGGAGCTGCTGTTGTTATGATATGATAATCGATTTAGTCTTGAATCTGCTCGGATGTTTCCCAAATACATTAAAGCAGTGGTTCTCGGGGGGCCTGCATAGCTCAGCGAGTATTGACATTGACTACCACCCCTGGAATCGTGAGGTCTAATCCAGGGCATGCTGAGTGACTCCAGCCAGTTCTCCTAAGCAACCAATTGGCTCGGTTGCTAGGGAGAGTAGAGTCACATTGGGTAACTTCCTCGTGGTCGCTATAATGTGTGGTTCTCGCTCTCGGTGGGGCACGTGGTGAGTTGTGAGTGGATACCGCAGAGAATAGCGTGAAGCCTCTATACGTGCTATGTTTAAGCGTTAAGATGAAATGCAGGTGAAAACAAAGGAGACTGGAAATTGAAAACCGGTGAATCGTGGAACACTTCCGCATTCAGGAAAATTGTGGATAAACTTACATTGACGGAATGTTCAAGCAGGCCAACGGAATGCTCGTTAATTCAAACTTCAACTGTCAAAAAATTATAATGTAAACAAATCCAGAAAAGGCCTTTTTGGTCTGCTTCAAGTTGCTCTCTCTCTCTCTCTTTCTATCTTTATCTATCTTAAATTTTATTTGACAATCTACTTGACATTCTGTCTGACTGTCTAGCGAGCTAGCTGCCAGTTTGTCTTACTATAATATCTGTATAAACATCAATCTTTTGTCAAGCCAACATCAAAGTTTATCTTTACAGACATTACCTATCTTGTTAACATTGATCTAATATAGGCTGCATACTAACAGACATTATAAAATGACTTTACATTTTATATTCTTCATAGGATGTTGTCCCAGAATGGCAGCAAGCAGCCAGTGATATTCTGGTTGCTGTGGGCAACAAATATATCAATGACATCATGGAGGAGATACTCCGCAAGTTTCAGCCAGGAGTTTTACCTCACTTCTTTGTGGTCCAAACACTAGCCAATCTTTCAGACTCAAATGGTGATCTTAAATTATCTTATTTAAAACATTGGACATGTACCTTACAGTTCAAATTTGTTTTCTATAGCCATATCTTTGTGTTCTATATCTATAAAACTGGACAAAGAATTTCACAAACTGAAATACTTTCTTTGGAGATTGATGTTTGCTTTCTGTTACCTTTTCTTTTCTACTATTTTTCAAGTACTAAAAAGAAATGTTGACCTTCAATATGTGTCAGGAAGTCCTGAAATTATTATGTGTTTGTAGTTGATCATTATCGTTTCAGTTCCTCAAACCTTGTTTATCAATTATAGGCTCACATTTTATTAAAATTATAACTTTTTTGGTAAGCTTAAATGAAATAAAGAAAAATGGTAATAAAATTAAAATAACAGTATCTTTAGTATCTGACAGCTTGTCTCTGTCCACAGTGTATGGGATGGTGCCTTTTCTCAATGCTATAATGGGAACCATGTTGCCCATGCTGGGTATGGCCAAACAGGACAACATGAAATGGGTCTTCTCCTCTGGTGAGCTCAATCTCTGGATGTTGATGTCAATATTATAAAATGAATCGCATGATTTGAGAATAGTAGTCCATAAGTGATTAAAAAGTTTATTGGTTTTCTTTTGTCAGTAGTGCTATTATTAGTGATTTTGTTTTGATGAGTTTTATTTCAACATTTATAAATATACATTAATATATTGTCACTTGCTTTTATGAAATGGGTTGGCAACTGTTTAATATGTGTTGTGATGTGGTCGCCCTACCTTTCTGTTTTCTCTCAGCTCTCTGTCAATTTAGTGAGAGCATTCTAGAGTATCTGGCCAACCTAGACAAGGCTCCAGACCCCACTGTTCGTAAGGACACCTTCTCCAGCGAGATTTACTCGGCCTATGACATACTGTTCAGCAGCTGGGTCCAGAGCAGGGAGCCCAAGGTACACTAAATGAGACCGAGCACACATCCAATCATGCCAAACTTGCTTTGAGACTAAAGAGGGACTCTGTTATTTGAATTGATGAATTCATCTGAATCCAGCAGGATTAATTTCAATTTTATTTCTCTTTGGAACTCTTAGAGAAGCTTGTGAACTTGATCTGCTTTTTTTCCATTTTTTTTTTCAGAGGGGATAATTATAATTTTGTTTTAAATGCAGAAGATCTGTTTGGGTGTAGATAGTTTGCCTTTACAATATTTGTATTATTATTGTCATTATAAATATATTATATATTGTTTTAACCACAGCAAGGGTTAAACTGATTATAGGATCATCACCATTCATTTGCAGAAATCTAGGATTCAAAATCTAATGTAAACCTAGAAATAAAAGTTTCTCTTTAGTTATGCCATAAAATGAATATGAAATATGTAAGATTCTTCACTATTTCAAGGTCAATAAGCAAATTTGTGACATTTACCATGTGTACTCCTTTGTACAGAAGCTCAGATTTCCTTGCTTCCACTGAAGCACACAAGATGCTCTTTAGAACATTCTTAAATCATGCTGGGATAACATGGATCATCAGGTTTTTACAAGCTTGTTGAGTCTGTGCCATCTCGGGCACATGCTGTAATTAAAGCAAAAAGGGAACATACAAATCCTATGATAATAATAGCATTTTAATGAACCACAAAATTAATTAAATAATTGAATGAGACAAACTTTTGAACTAAAAATTGCTCTATTGTGAAATGGTAAGTGTGTGTACGAGCAGTGGTGTATGTACTGTATGTGTTGTGATTGTTCTCATGTGTGTTTTACTCTGCAGCTGCGTCTGACGGTTGCAGAGGCTTTCGGTTCCATGAGTCACCTGATGGCACATGATAAACTGGAAGAGCAGCTTCCTAAACTACTTCCCACTATACTGGGCCTCTACAAGAAGAATACAGAACACTACATCATCAGCAAGGTAGAGCCCTCCTCACTGCTTCATCTGACATCTCAGAGCAGGGCCGTACAGTGCGACAGTTTTGCTTGCATTTGCTATTAAAAATCAACATGCAAAGATACGTTTTAACCCATTTACTTGTGATAAATTGAATATCTGGCTCTCGAATAATCTGTGAATGTTGCTTATTAGCAGCATTGCAACAAAATACATGTATGACATCAAAAGACATCAATGAGCTCGATGCCTGCTTGGATATTGCCAATGGGCGAACTTGAGAGCATTGGAATTTTGGGATAAATGATCAAGGAAATTATGAGGGTCTTGCAGCACCATGATTTATTATAACAACACAAGTATTAATATCATATTAATAAAACAGACATGATATCAAAATCTGTTATTGATATCAAGATGTTATTTTATTAAATAAAATTACATTGCTGTAGCCAAACAGTTAAGAGAGTTTCAAAGAGATGTTAATACAGAAGTTAGAGGGAACATTTAGAAACGCTCAAAGCCTCAGACAGTCTGAAATACACATGGATTGTCCACAGACACTTCACAGCATGTCTGGTGCATATCGCATCAAAATCGGCAGATCGCCAATTAATTTCTGATTGGTTGGGAGCATAGGTTTTTATTAGTCTGTCTGAAATAAAAGCTAATAATCCTCTGATTGCATTAGAAAAAGATGACCTCTATATTGCCTGATGTAGTCTAATGTGGTTTGCTTTTGTTCAGAGCCTGTGTCAGGTTTTGGAGGCCTCTGTGAATATGGGGAGCAGAGTGTTGGAGACTCAGATTGACAGCCTCTTACACGCTCTGCACCAGCAGGTCAGAGACACACTCTATTTATGTGTTCTGCCTTTCCTATTCGGATGTCATTACAGTGTTTTAAGGGTGTCTTCAACTTCTCTTTCACAACTTCTTTTAAGTGTGTTTTCACTCTGGTGCAACAGGTTTTACATTGCATAATCAAAACCTTTCACATAGAGCAAGGCCAGTCATAATGAGAAATGTCACTGTTCATAGAAGTTTGCCCTGCTGCTTTGGAATTTGTTTTGATTTTTATTCCGGTGATATTTAAAATCTGATTATAATGGTTTTATTTCAATTTGTTCATTTTCAAATGATTTAATTGCATTCAAATTTAGCTTGTTTTTGTTTTGAAAGGGCCATGTTTAACCCATATATAAAATACTCATTTGTTATTCTTTTTGCTCTTCGGATATTTTTCTCGACAACTAATAATTACTTAAATGTAGCACATTTAAAACAAAATACACTTTATTTGTATTGAGAGGACAGAATTTTGCCTCAGAGCCTCTCTGTGTCTGTCAATAGATTCACATTCATCTCTTTTGCTTATAACTAATTAATTTTCTTGTATTTTTTCTTCAGATATGTTCACCTGTGGACTTTAGCAATCCTCCAACTGTGAAAAATCATAACGAAGTGCTGCGATGCTTCAGTATCCTTGGTGAGTTCTTGTTTAAACTGTACTTTGTTTTATTCAGGCTGCATTTGAGTGTAAACACCTCACTGAAATGATATTTATTATAGTGGATTCATGTAACCCATGAGCAAAATTTGCTTACTAGTCATGTCGACAAAAAAGCTCATAGTTATTGGACAACTGAGTGCTGCACCTTTGTCTTGGACATAAACTCGGCTGAAGGTTGTAGTCTCAGTCAGCTGACTGTGGCAGTTATATCTTGATCATGTGCTGATGGAGTCTGAGCAAAGATTAAGTTAAACTGTCAGACCAGCAGGCTCCTCCATTCAGTGAAATATATCAGAGAGTTTTGTATTTGGTGCTGATTTGAGGTGACGCAGACGAGCTGGATGTCCCTTCTCTCATTTAAATGTTTGTCTGGGATAATTGAGGAGTCTTGGAGTGCTTTCTGAGTGTGCGTGTCAATCATGATTTTGAAGAAAAAGTCTCTTTCAACTGTAAACGTCTTTGGTATTAAGGCTATGTCTGTACTGAAAAATTAAAACATATTCATCGAATATAGAACGATGACTCCCTAAATGTTTATATGGATACACGGCCCATGTTTTTCAATCACTGGGGTTTTATACGTTTTAAAATCCATTACAGCTATACGATTATGTCAGTGGTTCTCAACTAATTGGTTGTGACACAAAAATGGTTTTCAAGTTTGTTAGGGTAGTCACAGACAAAAGGGAAGAAAAACATGCTAAATGCAGTTTATAAAGTGTTCCTGACTAACTTCATAATGCACAATATGGACAGCAAAATATACTTTTCAACTTGTAGTTTTTGATTTAAAAGAGAGGAAAAAGGCTATCCCATGTCTTTTGTTGTAGATGTTAAAAGACTGTCCAAACAAATGCTACAGTATTTTTAGCTTAATACTGATACAGTATTTTCCCAGTGTTTGTTTCAGTGTGTTAGGCTGCTAAATCACACTTTTGCTGTTGTTCATGAATTTACTTCTATGTCATGTTAATAGTTTAGCATATTTTTGGGCATATGCAGATCATAGTATTTTTAATAAATAAATTTGTACAAGTTGGGTCACCTCTTGATGCCCAATGTAAAATCTGGGTCCTGAAGTAAAACAGTTTAGAAACACAGATTTAGAGGATGTAACTGTGCACATGCCAATACAGATTTGATATGGACTATTTATTTTCTGGATACAAGATATTAAAACCAGACACAATTGCTTTTATTAAGTGTACTTTTATACATGGGTTTTGGTGGTTCGTTTACTTTAATAGAACACTGTCAAAGTCTATGACTGTAACTGAGGGTGAACATGATAAATTGCATGAATTTTCACTTTTGTGTTTGGCTGATTTTTGCCCAAAGCTAACACATTCCCAGACCGTCTGATGGTGTTTGTCCTGCAGAGGTTGGAGAACAGTAATGAAAGGAACAGAATGGGCTCTCTGGCCGTACTCAGACACCTCATCAACTCATCCAGTGAGTGTTACATGTGTAATCAAATACTGCACTGATTCCTTACTGAGCAAGGCACTTTTATCCAGACTATCATGTTTACTTGTGCAAGGATCAGAATGTTGCTAATTTGTCATGCTCAGACCTGAAGTTGAATGGCTGTGCTATGTCTGTTCTAGCCTCCACTATGGAAACCAAGAAACTTCTAATTCTAGCCAGCATCAGACAACCTTTGGCTGACCACAGCAATAAGGTACATTGATATCCTCTCAATATGAGAAGTGAAACATGCACTACATAGCCAAAGGTATGTGGTCTACACACCTGAACACCACAACCATGTGTGCTTGTATATGGGTGTCCACACTTAAGGCTATTAGGGTATATTGTGCATTTAAATCAATGTGAAATTAAGCTCATTTGGTGGGGGATAAATTTGCAGAAAATGTCTTCATAATTGTGTTTACTTGTCCAGGTTAAGAAGAGAGTGGTGCAGGTGATCAGTGCGATGGCTCATCATGGATACCTGGAGCTGGATGGAGGAGACCTGCTTGTCCGTTTCATCATCCAACACTGTGCTCTACCAGACACTTTCAATGTACGAACAATATATACTGAAGAGCATGTCATTATCTGATTGCAAAACTGTGTAGCTACAACTGAACTTCCCTTTAGTTTTACATATACTGTAAATGTCTTAAATGTGCAGTAGCAAAACAGCCTGTTTAATTCAAAAGGTTAAGTCATAGAAACTGTGGAAAATGGTCTTGAACTGTTTTAGAGTAGGAAAATTTAACTTCCATTATCAGTAGACAAAAAAGTTGAATATGGCCCCATAGGTTTATTCTAAGCATGGTTGATCTGATGTTGGCTTTGGCCCAGCCCTAGTTGTACTGAATACTTTTGTGATACAGTTGGTGATGTATTGTGTTGATGTTTGTGCAGCGAGTTCAGCGACCCCCAGATCCAGAGGAAGTGACCAATGAGGCTCTGCGGAACATGTGTGACAACACACTTCACCTATTCACTACCACAGTGGGTCGCCTGACAGATGTGAGTACACTGACAAGTACACACAAGCATACACCTTCCTCAAACAGTGTGTTTCCTTGACATTTGAAGAATCATGGTTCTTATAGTTCTTTCAGATATGATTAACAGAATTTTTATGTAAAAATACATACTGTAGAATATGGCCTTTTTAAGGTTCATTTATAGTCTTTATCATTCATTTAGTTTGACTGATATTGTATGTGGAATATCTAGAATATGGCCTTTTAAAGGGATAGTTCACCGCAAATGTAAAATTCTGTCATCGTTTGCTTACCCTCATGTTGTTCCAAACCTGTATGATTTACTTTTTTTCATGAAACACAAATGGAGATGTAAGACAGAATTTTAGGAATTGACAGACTCAGTCGCCATTCACTTTGATTGCATTTTTTCTATGATTCTGCCTTAAAGCTCCTTTTGTGTTTCATGGAACAAAGAAAGTCATATGGGTTTAAAACATCATGAGGGTGAGCAAATTATCTCACGATTTTCATTTTTAGGTGAATCTCTGTATTTTAATTAATTTGATAGTCTTTATCAAGCTGCTATACGTCAAGACTTCAGTGACAATTATGTGACAATTAATATTGAATATTGACACATTGTGCCCTTAAAAGTGAACTTGATAAATGTTCAGCTGTCATATAATATCTCGGCAGTCATTTATAATGCAGTAAGGAGAGCTGCCACTACAATCAGACACATGCCATTCTGTAATATGTCCTTTCCTAGAGATAGCTCATTGAAAAACTCTGTTATGCTATGAGATATGGACTATGCAGTCATGCAGCACAATACATCATCTTCACAGCCAAAGTCAGCAGCCCCAACCCTGCACTGCAGCTTGTAAAGAGAGCGTCTAGAGAGACATTAGATCTTTTTTTCCTATGGGCTTCCCAGCATCAACAGCAGGCTGTTGACAGGAATCTCTCCTTTGAGAGAAAGACTGTTTATGTGCCGATGAGACTGTCTCCATTCTCTTCTCCAAAACACATTCAAATGATAACCAGGAAAGTGTCAGGAGACTGTTACATCTTGAAGACTATTTTTAGACCTTTGTTGTGTCTTACCTCTTAATGTTGGTTTAGAGCACTGAGGGCTGAATTCACTTAAGAGTTGCACCACTTTTGCATCTTGTACATGCATCTTATTCTCTGAATGTGCTGAAATAACACTGCAGCATGTCATTGTCATATATATATATATATTTATGGAGTGAGTTATTTTGGCACGGGACTCTGCACAGCTGTTAGAGTGGGGCAGAGTGTAGACAAGTTTTTTTATTTTGTATACATTTTTGATTTCTTGTCATAAAAAAAAATACTTTATAGAATATAGTGAAGAAATGGGTTATGTCTGCTGTACTGAATTTTTTATTTATTTTTATAAATATATATATATATATATATATATATATATATATATATATATATATATATATGTGTATATATATATATATATATATATATATGTTTGAACAAGTAATATCAGCAGTCCAGTTTGCCTAACACTCTTTGACATCTCAGAATTTGTGTGTGTGTGTTTGTGTGTGAGTGTGACAAGCGCTAATGCAAACAGACTTGACTGCATGGCATGCATCTGAAAATCATGCTCGGCATGTGTTCACTGTGAGTATACAAGTTTTAAACTGTTATCGTGGCGCTTTTGTGATATTTTGGCTGCCTGTTTCAGTAAACAAATATATTATATGGTTTGAGTTGCTGTTTGTGTGAATGAAAACCGCATCTGCAGCTAAGCAGACATGGCTGCATGCATGGGAAGATCGTGTTTAGATATGATGGTTGTGCATATACAAGCTGTGAACCGTTATTGGGGTGCTTTTGTGATATTTTGGCTCTCTCTTTCAGAAAACTATGCCTGAAAAAACTGTTTGAGTTGCTGTTTGTGTGGATGAAAACCCCATCTGCACCTAAGCAGATGTAGCTGTGTGAATGGGAATATCGTGTTTATATGATGGGTGTACATATACAAGCTTTGAACTGTTATCGTGGTACTTTGGTGACAAAAATGCAGAAAGTTGGAGAAAAACTTATTCTGACTGCTCAAAGGCAATAGATTAGTTCAGTTCATTCGTGAACTAATGATCAAATGATGTAGAAGAGCATTATAAGGCTATAAAACCAACCTGCAAGATTGGTAATTACGGCATGCAAATTGTGTTTGACACTAACTTTGTTGCCTTGTTTGAGCCGATACATTATTTGCATAATTCCTTTAATGAATCGGTGCTAAAACAACAGCTCATGAAAATAAACTCTCTTAGTGAACAGTTAGGGAATACCCCCTGGGTTAAGACATTTAGTTAAACATTTTTATTGGTTTAGCTGTGTGGACACTGATTTATGTCACATGATCTTGAGTTTTTTTTTTTGTTTTTATCATGTTATAGATTTTTCATGCTAATTAAATTGGTTTAGCCTATAAATAGTTTGTATTGAATGTTTGAATATGACAATACAACAAAAGTGGTTGGGTCAATTTTTTGTTTTGGCTGCAGATTTCAAATGTTTCTTTTAGGAAATATAAAATGAAAGCACATTTATGACAACTTGCAGTAATAAGCTTTTAAAAAAATTACAATATCTATTATTCAAGTGTGTTTTCTCATGTGAAAGTGTAATGATGTCCTAATGTACTGTCCTAGATTTTCTGATGCTTTCTGATCTCTTAGTATATTTTTAATTTGTTGCATGACTTGCTGGAGATCTGAAATGAGTGTATGTTGTGTTGTGTTGTGTGTAGGTTCTGTGGCCGATGCTCCTTTGCTATCTGACCCCAAATCAGTACGCCAACGCCACCACCCCCCTGTGCAAGAGTTTAATTCTGCTGGCCAATAAGAAACGAGCAGCACACGAACCCAACTTCACCATCGACTTCAGTGCACAAGGTGTGGACACATGGTCTTAGCCCCAGAGCTCCATTAGTGGAGAGGAGCTTTTCCACTGTCTCTGCCATGATATCTTGCTGCAGAAAGACACTCTGGAATCACACTCTCTGTTTCCTCAGCAAAGCCAGCAGCCATCGTTTAACTTTTTTTCCACTGTTGACCTTAAAGTAAATTTAACTTGCAGACATTTTGTTTTCTTTGCAAGTCGTTTGCTTTGCCAGTTGTATCTGGTTCTAATTAGTCAAATGAAAAGTGGTATTTATCAAGTGAATAAAGTTGTGAAGCAGAGGGTAATTGTTTTTTGCACTGACAATGATTAAATTGAACTCTAGTAGGACAAATAAGTCCCAGGCTCAGTGATTATTTATTCCTTAATTGTAATGCTTTTGGATCATGTGCTGCACTAATGGGTTAACCCTTGTCTGCCCCCTCTCTCTCTCTCTCTCTCTCTCTCTCTCTCTCTCTCTCTCTCTTACTCTTCGTTCCTCAGGCTCCAGTTTTCCTACCCAGTATATACTGATGATAAGGCTCCTTGTAAGTATCTCATTTTTAATAATTTTCAATTTAATCTTTATAGTTTCAGCTGAACTGTCTGTGTGTAAGAGAAACAGTAAAAATTGTTATTATTTGTTCATGATATGCTTAAATATTATTGATTCTACGTGGCCATTTTTTTTCCATTTTGAATTTCTCTTTAAGAAAGTCAGATATTTTTAGTATTTGTTCAGCTGTAGTTTTGGGTAGGCTTTATACATCTAAAATGTATATGTGACATTTCAGGTGAATGCCTCGTTCCCTTTTCATTGTCGGGGGCATGGTGCTCCATCCTTGAGTCTACTCAACGCCATCAGCCCTAACATTCATCCTAAAGCCGAACCACTGTGGGACAAAGAGATTCCGAAGCTACTCAATTATCTTGAAGGTTTGTGACAATGACCATGTGTACATGCACTTAAGAAAATAGTTTATTCCAGGGTTTTTGCAGAAAGCAGCGTTCTGAAACGTTATGTAAACTAGAGCACAGATTTCCTTATGCCGTGTATGGGGTTAAGAAAAAGCAGTTTAAAGCGCCCAGGTTTCTCCCGGAGAACACCGCTTATTAGGGTCATGTAAACACATAAACAGCATTGTTACATTTTTGAGGAGTGCGCATGTGCGTGAACAGACCGGATAACAAATGGCATAGAATGGAGCCCAACAAGTCAACACAGTGGAATTAATTGAACATTTCTGGGAGTACAGTGGGAAAAATCACAAAAACTATAAACTATACCCAATTATACACACCAATGTCCAAAATATAGACTGTCCCTCATGTTTGTGCAGATGTGCTCATACATTGGGGCAATCCCAGAGATCCAATTCTGCTGCAGGTCGTGATAGAAACAAACACATTAACAACTCTGGAATATCTGGAAATAAAGCAAAGCAACAGGGATTAAAACAGCAAAGTCTTCATTGGATGCCATGTTTGTTATTTACACAAGCGTCACAGGGAAATTACTTTGCTGTGGATAATGCTGCTTACTGAACGAGTCACATGTAAATGGGAGTAAAGAGAAAGCCACTAACACAGCTCATGTAAACGCATACACCGATCACAGTAAATGACTTTCTGATGTACATGTAAATGTGGTCAATGTACACAATAGCATTATAGTTAGACTTTTGAGAAAAGCTACAGTTTTAATCCTTTCATAAGTTTTTCATTCATTAACTCATTTGTTTATAAATATAGCACCTGACAAAGGTATTCCTTTCATCTGAAGTTGATCTAAATTGATAACTATTATAATAAACAATATTAGGCATTCTTTTGGTGTGAGTAAACTTACCAATTTGATTGACAAGGTAAAAGATAACACAACCCAGACTACATTTATTGGGGTTGTCTTGCAACACAGTTAAATCGGGTTTGTGTCAACAAAAATGTGTTTTGTGCTGGTAATTATTGGCTGCCGAGAGTGTAATTTCAACGAATATCATGAGACAAACCAAATACTCAACCTATAAAAGCAAGTCTTTTGAGTTTTTTTTAAAAGAAATCAATGGGATCTGAACACAACAAATCATCAAAACCAAATTCATGGTATTATTAAGCCATTTTAAAAGTTAGATTTGTATTTAATATGATTTGATTTACATTTGAAAGAGAACGTGTTGGTTACTATTGGACGATAAACAATATTGGTACTGTGTTGGGTCGCCACTTCATGTTCACTGTGAAAATATGGATCTTGAAGCAAAACCAGCTGTGCTCTGCTGCATAGCAGGTTTTCTCAGACTCATTCGGTCAGTGTTGAGTTAATAGCTTTTTGAATCATCTGGTAAGATGAGGTTTCTAAAGAATTTCTCAAGTGTCCTCCAAAACCACAACCACCTGTCCTTTGAGACTTCACAAGACAACCAGATGTGTCCAATATGCAGCCAAAATCATATTTCACATTCCTAAACTCTTCCAAGATAGTTACATGGTGTATCTTTGAATTGTTATATTGCATATCCCATTGTCTTTGCTTGCTTACAGTTTTCCAGAGTGTTCGGTTTGACTGCATCTCTCACTGCATACTCTTTTCCTCTTTCCTCTTACCAGAATCAACAGAAGAGTCTCTGGATGAAAAGAAATGGGAAGAGAGTTTACTTCAGGTTTGTAGTTATCTGTAGACATCCTTACTGAAAGGAACGGCTCAGCATTTTTTTTTTCAAGATTTGATCAAGGAATTTTGATGATTGGTTGTTAGGATTTTTTGTATTTTATTTTTCTCACCTTTTCTCTCCAATTTGAAATGACTCTCCTCAATCCGGGTGGCGGAGGATGAATCTCAGTTGCCTCCACATCTGAGACCATCAATCCGCAAATCTTATCACGTGGTTTGTTGAGCGCACGTGGACAGCCACGCTGTTCTCTGCGGCATCCACGCACAACTCACCACACACCCCACCGAAAGCGAGAACCACACATTATAGCGACCACAAGGATGTTACCCCATTACCACCCCTGAAGTCGCGAGTTTGAATCCAGGACGTGCTGAGTGACTCCAGCCAGGTCTCCTAATCAACCAAATTGGCCCAGATGCTAGGGAGGGTAGAGTCACATAGGGATTCTCGCTCTCAATGGGGCATATGGTAAGTTGTGCATGGCTCACAGAGAGTAGCATGAGCCTCCACGTGCTGTGATTCTCTGCAGTGTCATGCACAGCAAGCCATGTGATAAGATGCGTGTATTGACGGTCTCAGAAGTGGAGGCAACTGAGACTTGTCCTCTGCCACCCGGATTGAGGTCAGTAACCGCGCCACCATGAGGACCTGTTTAGTAGTGGGAATTGGGCATTCCAAATTGGGAGGAAAGTGCATAAAATAAAATAAAATAAAATACTTGGTGAGCTACCCAGGCCCCCCATGCAGTTAGGATATTTTTAAGCTTTCTTGTCAAAGATGTTGATGGTGATTAACCAGATGGTTGCTTTCTGATTGTGATGAAGCTCCTGACTAAAACTCTGGCAGCAATTGACGACAGCCAGTGGACAGGTCAGCTCGCCGTAGAGGCCACACGATACCTTCCTACCTACAACAACTCTCTGGATGAGAAGGTCAGTTTGGAAAATCAATCTATGCAGTATAAAACAGCTTTTTTACTTCAGAAAAGGAACAGTCACAATATTAGTGATGTCTTTTTCTGTACATTTATATAAATGTGCAGACATATACACCGATCAGCCACAACATTAAAATCACCTGCCTAATATTGTGTAGGTCCCCCTCGTGCCACCAAATCAGCACCAAATAGCATTCTGAGATGCTATTCTCACCACAATTGTACAGAGCGGTAATCTGAATTGACGTAGACTTTCAGTCCGAACCATTCTGGCCATTCTCTGTTGACCTCTCTCATCAACAATGCATTTTCATCCACACAACTGCTCCTCACTGGATATTTTTTGTTTTTGGCACCATTTGGAGTAAATTCTAGAGACCGTTGTGTGTGAAAATCTCAGGAGATCCGCATTTACAGAAATACTCAAACCAGCCTGTCTGGCACCATATATAAAAATATAGATATGCCACTGACGCAGCTAATTTAGCAGATTGCAGAGTATTTTTTTTTTATATTATATTTATATTAGGAGGGGAACCAGGGCAACTTTTATATTTTAATGTGATTCAGTTTGACATAATGCAACGTTTACTTTTATGGAAATAAGCGTAACATAACATGTAGCATGTAAAATAACATAGCATAACATAACATATAACGCATAACATGACATACATTTTTTTTGTGTTCCCTGGAATCTCATGTATTTATCTTCAGATGATAATCTCCTCTGTCTCTTTGGCTCTCTTCAGAGTTTTTTGTATAGATGTGTTGGTGTGATTCTCCAGCAGTGCTACAATAAAGAGCTGGTCAGGAAACAGCTGCAGGAGATCCTGATCAGTGCTCGTCACAATGATGCAATAGAAAGAACGGTACAGTAAAATGTCTGCTAAGCACACAGCCAGCTGACACTGGTACACTGAACACTTACCAGTTAACATCACCAGGCAGTGATTGCATCAAAGCTGACATGATAGCTCATGTCAGTCACGACCTGTTCTGCTCACATGTTTATCATGAGCTTTAATCCAATTTCCTCTTTTATCATCCAATTGAAAATACAGAGTCCTGTTTGTACTTTTTAAAGGGATAGTTTACCCAAATTAAAACTCACCCTCACTACTATTTTATCATTGCTCATTAGATGCTCCCCCTCATGCCCTTCTATGCTGTTATTTTTTTCTGTTGAGCACAAAAGGAGCATTTTTTTTTAAGAGTCTTCATGCAGCTCTTTTTTATACAACAATAATTCATAGTGACCACATCTGTCAAGGTCCAAAAAGGACACACAAAACCTTGACTTGTCCAGGACAGTATATTGCAAACCTTCTGAAGTCTTATGATAGCAATGGCATAGTTCTAAAAGACGTTCTAAATGGCCGAGCAATGCTCTACTGTTTCCAATCATTCAGTACAAGATAAACACTGTGTCTGAATTGCTAGCTGTTTGTTTCAGTCATTTTTTCTTTCTTTTTTGTGCCGTCTCAAAGAAAAGATTAATATAATTTTGATTTCTTTTCGTCATTGATGTATCTGTAAAATGGTATGACTATATCAGCTGGCTAGCAAAAAGAAAATACACAAAATGACTGTACTTCTTACCCTCAAGTTGTCCCTCATTGTTTTTTCCTCACAGTAGAATCTGAACACAATATTTTCTTCAAGAATCCTAACGCTGATCTTTTCCATACAAAAACAGTTCATATTGACCACTGCTGTCGAGGTCCAAAGAGAAAATAAAATCATTATAAAAATACCATAAAAGTAGTCCATACAACACATAGCTGCTGTGTGGCCCCAGAAAGCTTGGAATATAGTGCACAAGTCATATGGACTACAGTATACTGTCTTTATACTGAACATTTAATAGTGCTTTATAGTATTTGTCCTTTGAAAACTTCTGCTCACTATAAATGGTTATTCTATGGTATAGAGCTGCTTAAAATATCTATTTTTATGTTCCAAGCAAAATTCCAACATATGGGTTTTGAACAACGTAAGGGGAAGTACATAAGTGAGTAAAAGTACAATTTCCATTTTTAGGTGAATTTCTCCTTTATCTGGTGGCAGCACAAACCTGACAAGACATACTCAAATAAGTTTTTTTTTTACTCTTAAAACATTTAGTTAGATACTTAATTCTCACATGACAAACACTCTGAACCTGAACTGCTTGCTGGCGGTGGGATAATCCGCAAGGTTCCTGCTTGGTGTTTTACACTTGAAAAGAGCTTGGATTTCTCTAAACAGGTTGCCTTGAATTCTAATAAAGAATATTCAGTTTTAATCATGTTGGGAGTACATTTAAGTTGACAAAATCAAATTGTGAATCATCCATAAATTTGATAAAAATCAAGATTAAATTTTTTTGCACCTACTTTGTAATATAGCGCAAAAATTGTACTGCCTATTCAATGGTGCTTTTTTTTGGTGTATGGTTTTCAATATGAACTGACGATGAATGGAAAATTGCTGCATGTAGATTATTAAAAAATATTTCTTTATATTGTTTATATTTCTACAGTATACAGGTTTGAATTAAAAGAGGGTTAACACATTATGACTGAAATTAATTTTTGTGTGAACTATGAACACAGTTGGTCAATGAGATTCAAATTACAAGACAAGTATGCATTAAAGCTTAAGCTTAATTTTCAAGTGAGGTCATTCTACTCCGAGCTATAAAGTGACTTATCACATACTCATAATTTCTAATTGTAGACTGGTATGTGAATGATATCCACTGTTTTGAAATCTGAGGCTTTTGCAGTCATTTAAAAGCTGCTAATTGAGAGTGATGGAAGAAACATGCAATAATTGGTTTTGTAGGGTGTTGCCATGGGAATCGGGCTGTGTGCCAGCAGCCATCTTGATGGCACTCTGGAAAAACTGGAGGAGTTTGGGAAATCTGATGTCTTCAGGAAAGCCTCAGGGATATTTGGTCTACTCAAAGTAGGTCAAGCTTTATTGTTCTTCTCATGTATTACAGATTCCAAAGATCTGCTTTAGTTTTGCAAATCAGATGTTATGAATTCATTTATGTTCCAACACATTATATTATTTAAAATAATTTAGCAGTACATTGTGGCCATAGTGCAAAGGCTTAAATAGTAGAAAGATAATTATATTAGGCTTTGTAAAGAGCTTCAAAACTATATTTCCAGGGTCCCACAGTCATGAAAATCATGGAAATATCAGGGAATTTTGACATGTTTTGCAGCCTGCCTAAGTCATGGAGGTTAAGAAAATCTTAAAAGTCACAGGAGAGTCAATAAATTTTTTATTGTGAAAATACATTGCTTTAGTTATGCTCTGCTTTTAAAATATTGAATTTGCTTCATATTGCTCTCAGGTAGAGTAAAATTTGCTCACAAGCTATAGTGATATCCATTTGTAAGTGAATTGTTGTTTTGTGTCAGTTCTTCTCAGTGAATTGGTTGACAAATCGGTCTGAGTGATTAATTAAAAATCATCAATGATCAATGATAGGAAGGTCATGGAAAAGTTATAAAAATGTGCAAATTGTTGATTGAATGCATTTCGGATTTAACTTAATTGTATTGTTACACTGAACTGATGTGCTTTTTCTCACTTTCCTTATCATCCAGGATAAAAATGACATTGATGTGGAAAAAATGAAAAGCACTCTAATTTTGTGTTATGGTTATGTTGCGATGCACGCGCCAGAAGATCAGCTCCTCACTCGCATTGATAGCGTCATTCTACAAAACATCTCCAAGCAGTTCAACACCAAGGTAAATCACAAGGGGCTGTATTCAGTATGTAATGTAACCCCACACAACAGTCTGGATCTAGACATTGATCAAAAAGATGAGAAAAAGCTATATATAATACAAATAAATAAATAAAAAATATTCAGAAAATTAAAATGCATTACATTCTTGTGGCAGAAGAGTTAATAATTGATAAGACAATACAAAAAGTGGCTTTAGAATACAATGTATTGTTTACTACCATATTATTGAACATAATCCAATCATTGGCATACAGTTCACAACAATCCATTTCACAAGTGAATTTTCAATCAGTTTGAGATTTATTATGAGGGCTTATTTAATGACCCGTCAATTTACACCTGCATCAGACATTTTTTTTTATTTAATTTTTTTATTAATGCTTACAAAACTTTTACATCTAGAGCCAAGAGGTATATTAAAACAAACAACAACAAAAAGGAAAATAAATAAATAAAGTTTAATAAAAATATCAAAATGTTTACATATTTCAATACACTTTGCAGCTTTCTTGTTACTCAAATTGGAAATTGTTCTTAGGTATTGCTGAACCTCTGAATGAAAAATTTAAACTAATGGTTTATAACCACCATACTTACATTTATGAATACTAAACATTGTCAACAAAAGCAGAACATTAATCAAATAATATTACTTATGAAGAGACATGTCATAGCTAAAAAAAAAAACAAATAAAACATTTTCTAAACAAAGTTGAAAGCTGGGAATAATATGATCTCTAACAATCTTGCAGAAATCAGAACAAAAACAAGTTGAGTCGGGACAACTCCAAAATAAATGCAAAAATGTTTCCTCCTGCAGACCACAAAATGTACAGAATATATCGACATCACAATTAAATCTCTCTACAAGAAAATAATGAGTGAGGTAGTACTTATAAATAAGTTTGAAGGAAATTTCTTTGATTTTATTTGTGATTTAAATATTTCTGGGTAATTTCCAAATTTAGCACCATCTCAATCCAGCATCAGACATGCTTGTGTAGCATCTCGGGTGCATTGCATCATAAAAGTAAAATGTTTAGGTCACTGTTTCATCTTAAATATAGTTTAATACTCAATCTTTAAACACATCTTGAGATCCCTTAGTTCACATTTGTGCTCCTTCAAGTGTTTTGAACGCAAGAACGTAACGCATGTTTGTGTTGTTTTGCCTAATGAAATGTTTTCTTCACTGTATAAACTGCGCGATGCTCACACAGCTGAAATTTCACTTACTGCCCTCTGGAGTAAACAGGTGTTACTACAAGCTTGCATTTCTCAGGACTCTTCCTTCTGGGGGAAGTGCAATTATTTGCGTTAATTTTTTTAATGTGTTATTTTTTGTAAAATGAATCGCACTGAATTAACGTGTTAAATCGACAGCCCTAATATATTAAACTAATATATATATATATATATATATATATATATATATATATATATATATATATATATATATATCTGCAGTGTAAAACATTTTTTTATTCAAAAGTACAGGACTATTTGTGGTATTAGTAAATCTTTTTAAGTACATTTCTTTAAAACACCAATGTTGGGGGCCTGGGTAGCTTATTGGTAAAGATGCTGGCTACCACCCCTGGAGTTTGCGAATCCCAGGGCGTTCAGAGTAACTCCAGCCAGGTCTCCTAAGAAACCAAATTGACCCAGTTGCTAGGGAGGATAGAGTCATATGGGGTAAATTCCCCGTGGTCGCTATAATGGGGTGTTGTGGTGAGTTGTGCGTGGATGCCGCGGTAGATGGCGTGAAGCCTCCACACACACAATATCTCTTTGGCAACGCGCTTAACAAGCCACATGATAAGTTGCGTGGGTTGACGGTCTCAGACACGGAGGCAGCTGGGATTCGTCCTCCGCCACCCGTATTGAGGGGAATCACTACGTTACCACGAGGACTTAAAAGCACATTGGGAATTGGGAATTCCAAATTGGAAGAAAAAAACAATGTTGTAGTGTATGTGAACATTTATTTTACATTAGTTGTTTTTGTTCATCTTCCTTTCAAAATAAAAACAAATTTTAGTGTATTTTATGATTAAATTAAGGAAAAACTAGTGAGGTTCACTTAATTCGATATGTCTAATCTCTGAAAACAAGTCTTATGCATTTTTGGTCTTTAATACAATTCTTTTTTTATTGATGTTTAGATTTTCACTGGAAAACAAGATCAAATAACTGATTAAAAATGGTCTTGCTGTGTTAGGATTCCTTTTAAAGTTTAAAATATTTTTTGGAAAAACTAATTCAGTTCTGTTTAAAAAGAGAAAAAAAGGCTAATTGATATTCTCAGAATGAATACATTAATCATTTCCTGTTGTTTGTGACCACAGTAAGACCCAAAACTGAAAAATGTGTTGCTTCTGTGAGAGTTTTGTTGCTAAATGAGTCCTCTGAATGTCCTAGTACATTTGTTGACAAGATTCCCTTGGTTGCTTTAGAGTCTGCAGTTATTTGAGAGTTTGATCCAAATTATTTTTAGTGCCAAGGATCATTAATTCTCTTTGAGTGATGATTCATATCCCATTAGTATTCATAATGTAATTTGGCTGTAAAAAATAATTTCACTGTCAGGGGACCATGCAACTAATTTGGTTTTTAACTTTTTGCACTCCAGTTTATATATAATGATCACAGACCGGATTTAAAGACCAAAGACATTTCAGTTTATATCTCACACATCTAAATAGTCACATAAATGATCATTCTTATAGTCCATTGTGTACAGTCATAACATATTATTATTATTATTATAGAGTTATACATTATGATTATTGTTAAAATCGAGTGTTTCATTTTTGTGAATTAAACTAGAACATTACTTTTATTGTTATACAGGTTCTGGGAATTAAAGTAGAGACCAAGGTACTGTGAAGGGAAGCCGCCATAAGGACCTTTTCTCACCTCTGACCTTTAAACTTTAACTTCTCTCTCTTCAGTCTTTATGCCGCAATGAAAACTTTTAAAGTATAGCCTCTTGAGCTTCTCAAAAAGGCATATAAAAGTCTTTTTTATGACACTGAGACTGGTATCAGACCTGGAAAAGGTCTGTTCTGTTGTTATAGGCTATTTGATTTTAATATGAAGATGAAATTTAACTCCAATTTTAAATGAAGTGAACATTAAATGTTTTTTGAGAAGGTCAAAAGGTGCTCACTAACCTGATAACCTTTGTCTTACTAAAGCGTCACAGTTATTTGGGTTTTGGGTTTCTGGCTTTTCTATATTTTAGGTGGCTTGATCTGATTTACACAAACATGTTTCTTCAGCCCTCTTTCAACTGAATCACATGTGCTGAGTAGATGTTAAGATGTCTCACACATTAATTACTTTATAATAAGCATTTTGGGTAGCCACCATCACCAGGATAGAAAATCCTGGTGGTGTCTGAATACTGACCAAGCTGGGCTGATTTGTATAGGGGGGTACTGGATTTGATTTGCTTGTGCTTTTTGATTGACATTTGCAGTGTTCTATAAACCACAGTTTGAGTTTGTTTGTCTCTCTTTATCTTTGTTTTTGTGCATGTACACTTTATAGGACCTGACAATGAAGCTCAGTCTGATTCATAGCGTTGGACTCATCGCCAAGGCGATCAGCACCTGTGTTTGTAACCAGGGCTTCGTGTTCTCCCGCAAACAAGAGCTTATGGGTGTAATGATGGTAAGATGTTTGATTTGAAGGTTGTTCAATTTTATATTTTTTTTACCAGACTTTTCACTTTGCTCTGCTTTGACAACTTGAGAGTCTACATATAGAAAAGTTTGAAGTTCAATTTCCATTGGCCTAAATCTAGACTCTCAGTCAATCTTAGTTTCTAATTGAAATGCAGACATTGTTGGTTCTTAAGTTATATGTTCAAGTCTGTATGTCACAAAACATTGATATCTGTCTTTTAAGCAGGGTCTGAAAACGAAATGTTTTTCATTTCGGTTTGTTCTGAGCAAATACTGTATTTTTTGTTCCGGTTCAAAAGTTCTGCAGTCTCCTTTCCAAAAGGTTACCGGTTAGAACAAAATAAAAGTACTGTTAATAATGTTCTTTTAAAAATGTCAGTACTCTGCAGTAGTGTTGCCAGATCTTCAGGAAAAACAAGCTCAAAATAAGTCACTTGCCTTACCAAAATAAACTAAAATAAGCCATTTATTCCACCCGTGTGGTGGATTTATCGGCATAGAAGCCATAACAAGCAGTTAAATAACAGTTAAGTGCAATTTGATTTACAGATCTGCTTCTCAATCAAAACCCAGTAGCATCAAATCTGTATGCATGCATCATATCTAACAATAAGTCATTGAAGACTTTTTACTGTTACTCTAATAATGCTTTCCTTGTACCTGGATTAGCCGTGCATGTATATGTAGTAATTATACATGGTTGTTAAAAAGGTCTTCGTTCACAGAATGTGACATCCACAAAGGGCAATTAGGCAAAAGAAAATGTGTGATGCAGCAGTATCCTTCAGGTTCAAAGCACATGTTTAATTTTTTCAGGCAACATGATGCTGTGTAGTTCCAAAAATTTATTGTGATAAACCATTTGGCTTTTAGTTTCATGTAAATATTATCAGAACAAAATTAACAGGTTATAACCAGTTACCAGCATTTAAATATAATGTTTTCTATCTGGAACAATTGAAAATCATTTTGTTCGGGTTTTTGGTTACGTTCTGCTAAAAAAATTAAATAATTTTTCTTTGTTCATTTTTCGTTTTTGTTCATTGAACCGTTTTTAGTCCCTGCTTTTAATTATGCATTGATCACCACCAAAATAAGTTAACAAGTACTATTAGGACTGTTGGATTCATGTCTTTTTATTTTTCTGCAGGATTTCATTAAATCTGAACCAGCGGATGTTATGCGGTCCCCTATTCGCTATCTTGTTTTGACCACATGTGCCAACCTCATGTATCCTGTCATGTTATTTTAAACGTTACACATCTTATGACTGCATTTCACTCTAACACACTTTTAAGCATTTTTCCTTCCGAATAAATAGCATTTATATACTGTATTATAACAATGTATCTGCCAAACTGGTAAATTCGTAGATTTCACAAAACGAATGTTTAAGAACTTGACTCAAGCCTACAGAAACTTAGATCCCCCTTTAACAGAAAATGAGAGTTTTGACTTATTAAAAACATGTTTGAATGGAGTTTTTGGGCTTCCAACAGCAGACACACCAGACAAAGGTAAAGATGAAGAAGCCTTGGATCCCCAGCAGAGAGAGGTATGAATAAAATTTACACACCCCTGCAAATATTTCAACTTCATTACTATAGGCTTTATATATTATTTGACTTTTCTTTATATAAAAGACTAGAGAGAAAATCCATGTTTAGGATCTTAAACATCCTTCAGTGAAAAGGCATTAAATTGTGCAAGTAATATGCATTATGTATATAACGGTAAGTTATTTTAATTTTTTTTACTTACCACCATGTTCCCACCCCCCCAGGCCTTATATTCCGATACCTTTAACGCTCTTCATGATTTGCTGAGAAATGTGTTAGCCAGAGATTTGAGTCCTGATGGTCTTCAGTCTGTGTTCAAGGTAAATAAGTTGTAAATGTTACTTGCAACTTCATAGTCCCTTTTTCTGAACCACATTTATTTAGTGATTTGAATTTTCACAGCATATAGAGAGCTGGTTGAGCTCAGAGCAAGAGCATGAGCGGGAGAGAGCAATGAAGACCACGGCAGAGTTACTGCAGTTTTATTTGGACAATCTCAGTGTGAAGGTAAGGGACTTCAATGACAAGGGCAATGTTTTAATTTGAACTAAGATAGATTTAAGAAGATACATTGGTTTGATTATTGTTTTGGTTTGTTTTGTTTTATAATTGTTTGTTTTTATGGTTTTTGTTTGGTTTTGCTTTGTATTTTGTTTTGTTTTTTTTTGTTTGTTTTTAGTTTTTCATTTTTTCTTTACAGTGTTTTATTTCAAATTGTTTTGGTTTGTATAGATTCGTTTTTATTTATTTTATTTTTATTTTTGTTGTTTTGCTTTGCTTTTGTGTTTTGTATGTTTATATGAGATTTTTTTAAAATATTTTTTATATATATATATATATATATACTACTTGACCAAAAGTATGTGAACACTAAAACAACAATATGTAGCCACACCCAAACCATAGGCATTGATAGCGAGTTGGGCCTTCCTTTGCTGCTATGTTTTTCTATAATGGCTTTCACTCTTAGGAATGCTTTCCACTATGTTGGAACGTAGCTGTCTGCATTTGCTCCCATTAAGAATCAAGAGCATCTCTAAAGTCAAGCACTGATTTTGGGTGATGAAAGCTTGACTTGCATTCAGCGTTCTAATTCATACCAAAGGTGTTCAATTGGGTTCAGGTTTTTTGGCTTTGTGCAGGCCAGTCAAGTTTTTCCACACTAGAATCAGTAAACCATTTCTTTATGGACCTCAATTTTGTACACTGGGACATTGTCATGCTGAATCAGTTTTTCTATTAAAAGTTTTTGTCTAAGAACATTGCATGGCTGTCTGCTTGATTTTATGTGCCTGTTTGTAATGGGTGTAATTGAAATAGCCAAACCCATTCATCAGAATGATGTGTCCAAATACTTATGGCCATGAGTGTATTAACCTAAAAAGATCTGGCAATACATACTGGTGTAGACAAATCTTTCTTATTCTTTATTGTCCTCTGGGTATTTTATAACAGTGGAATGATACAAAACATTCACTTTAAGCACCTATTAGTTTCATTCTGACCAAGCTGAAACTTTAAGAAGGGTCCATTTATTTCTTTTTTTTCCCTCAAAAACATTTTGGTTTTCTCCTGGCACTGACTGATGAAATACGTGCATTGGGGAAAGAATGCACAGTAGTTCTCAATTCGTTGTGAATCTCTCTGTGCCCCTCTTTCTTTCTCTCTATCTAGAACTTGGTGACATTTCATAATCTAGGAGCTCTTTTGGGCCGTCTGGCTCCACGGTGCACAGACCCGAACCCTGAGGTGCGCCGGGCAGCCATTGACTGCATCTATAGCCTAATGTACATTCAGCTGCGCTATGAAGGTACTGCCCTGTTCAGTGCATAGTCCCATTTATCTGGAAATTGGCAATGTATAATGAGACCTTACTGCAGACATTTGAAGAATTAAGAATGTTAAAGGGATAGTTTACTCAAAAATGAAAATTCTCTCATAATTTACTCAGCCTCATCCATCCCATATTTGTTACATTCTTTATTCAGCAGAACACAAAAGAAGATTTCTTTGAAGAATATCTGAGCTCTGTATGTCCAAACAATGCAAGTGAATGGTGGCCAGAATTTTTAATTTTCAATAATCACATAAAGGCAGCATAAGTATTCTAAAAGACTCCAGTGGTTAAATTTATGTCTTCAGAAGTGATATGATAGGCGTGAGTTAGAAACAGATCTATATTTAAATCCTTTATACTATAAATCTCCACTTTCACTTCTTTAGTTTTTTTTTGGTAATTCGCATTTCATGTATATTGTTAACTATTGGTTGGGGCTGGTAAAAGGTGGAGATTTATAGTAAAAAAGGACTTAAACATTGATCTGTTTCTCACCTACACCTATCATATAATTTCTGAAGAAATTGATTTAACCAATGGACTTTATGTGATTTTTGGAGATTCAAAGTTCTGGTCACCATTCACTTACATTAGATGGACCAACAGAGTGGAGATATTCTTCTAAAAAAAGAATATGTTCTGCAGAAGAAAGTAAGTTATACATCTGGGATGGCATTAGGGTGATTAAATGATTTTTGGGTGAACTTTTAGTGTTGTCACCCCTGAAATATCTAGAAATGCGTTTTGCTTCTCATACCATCTCTATGCCTCACTGTCTAAATTCTGTATTATATTCCCTTTTTTCTGTTTTTCTTTTTTTTTGTTTTTACAGGCTTTTCGCTGGACTATAAGGACGATTCAGTCGAGAGTCTCTTAGATGTTCGTGAGAAACTAAACAATCCTGACCATTCAGTCTTGTACAAAACCTGCTCTGAGCTGACTAAGGTAAACTTTATGTACTTTTCTCCTAATCAATGCTTCCAAAGCTATGAGGAGCCTAAAAATATCACTTATTTTCCTATCAAGATTGTTGTACTGAACTAAATCACTCTCATCCTCTTTCCATCTCTTCCCCATCTCATGTTTTAGGTCATTAGTAAGCGTCTACCCCAGCAGCAGTTGAGCACTCTGTTGTTTATGTTGTTTGATGGTTTGGTGGACTCCCAATCCAACTGCTCCAGAGCTTCCAGTGTGATCCTCAACACACTGCTGAAGAACAGAGGTTCTGCCCTGCAGGATCTGGTATATTACACACACACACACACACACACACACACACACACAAACACACACAAAAAAAAGATTTCTATTTCTAAACTTAACCCTCACACAAACCTTTATGCATTTTTACATAATCATTAAGACTTTAATTAAGATTGTTTAGTTTGTTTCTTATGCCTTTTACCTCATGAGGATCCTTGTCTTGTCTCCAAAATGGAGGTGGGGTTTTACTGGTTTTGCTGGTTTTTCATTTGAGCTTTTCTTTGTTTTATTTATAATTTTTTTTGCTCCCCTTTTTCTCCCTAATTTGGAATGCCAATTCCCAATGCATGTGTGTTGGCTTCACGCTATTCTCCATGGAATCTAAGCACAACTCACCACGTGCCCCACCAAGAGTGAGAACCACACATTTTAGTGACCACGAGGAGGTTACCCCATGTGACTCTACCCTCCCTAGCAACCGGGCCAATTTGGTTTCTTATGAGACCTGGCTGGAGTCACTCAACACGCCCTGGATTCAAACTTGTGACTCCAGGGGTGGTAGTCACATATTTATTAAGACTATCTTTAGTTAAGATAATTTAGATTGTTTCTTAAGCATTTTACCTCATGGGGATCATTGTTTGGTCTTCACAATGATTGGTGATTTCAGGTTTTACTGTCCTTGTGTGGACAATTGCCCCCCCCCACATTGTTGGCAAAATATGACCAACACAGAAATTTTCTTGGTTATCTAAATGAGTACATATCATAGACTTCTATTGCTTTAATATAAAAGTGAGTAACCCTCACTTTTTTTTAAAATTTTGCGTTTAAAACATTTGTTTTATGTAAGAATTTGTGGAGATGGGGGCGTGGCTGAGTGACGTCTGTGGAGAGCAAGGCCGGGAGAGGAAGAGCGGTGAGGATTGACACCTGGGAGAAATTGTCTCTAACAGCTGTTTTGTGTTGCAGTGAGAGCTGAAGAGAGAGAAAAAAAACAGCCAGAGTACAATGCCTTGCCTTGCCTTGCCTTGAAAAGCACCAGCAAATAAATACACTAAAGTGTGTAAGCTGGTTCCTGCTTTCTCATTTCCCCTCGAGACTGACCAGAAACTTGTCACAGTGGTGCCGAAACCCGGAAAAAGAGGAAGGAATCACCGTCATGGAGTCCTTGCCACTGGCCGAAGTAATTGAGGCCCTCGCCGGCATCCACCAATCCCAGCATCAGGCTCTCCTGGATCTGCACATGGAGCAGGAGCAATGATTCTAGGTGCTCCTTCAGGCCCAGGCTGAGGCCCGGCAGGACGCCCCCGATTGATCTGGAGAATACTGGATACCTGTGAGTATTAAGGGGGTACATACCAAGCCTTGGTGGATTCAGGTTGCATCCAAACCTCCAAAGGTGTGTGCATGGGGATGGTCATGATTACCATTTAGTGAAGATCAGCATTCAATTTTTGGAGACAAAAGCATAGTGTCGAGGCTGCGGTTAGTTACCGCCTCTCCCATCCACTAATTTGGGTATGAATTGGCCAGCATTTACAAGTTTATTAAGGGTAATATGTGTGGATGGGTCCTGCACCAAAGTGTCTCGATCTGTAGTTTGCCGATTCATTGGCTGGGGAGGCAGTGCCAGGGTCATCTATGTCAGCTCTGTGTCAGGAGGACGCAAGGAAGGGGGAAGTCCCAGCTTCCCCCTGTAGGGGATTTCCCTCTGGAGCAGACGCGAGATGAAACACTTAAGCACGCCTTCGCCTTCAACCAAGTGAAAGTGATTGATGTTCAACGCCCTGAGCCAGACATTGCAAGCTCATTCCCATATTTTAATATCAATGATCGGTTGTATCGAGTGACGCAGGACACTCAGACAAAGGAGGATACAACCCAATTGTTAATACCGCAGAGCCATTGGGAAATGTTATTCCAGACGGCTCATATTTTGATGGCGGGTCACTTTGGGCAGGAAAAAACACTAAACCATCTAATGGCCCATTTCTGTTTGCTGGGCATTCGCGGGGACGTTCGCAGGTTGTGTGTGGAATGCCGTGAATGTCAGCTGGTGAATCCGCCAGCTACCCCAAGAGCGTCATTGTGCCCCCTTCTGTTGATTGAGGTCCCCTTCGAAAGAATTGGTATGGACCCCGTCAGGCCATTAGAACAACGGGACATGGGCATCGCTTTGTGTTGGTTTTGGTGCACTACACAACGGGATATCAGTGCCTCTGTGCAACATCTCAGCGCAAAGTGTTGCGGAGGCCCTCTTCAGAATTGTCTCCCAAGATCGTGCTTGATGTCCTATGGGAAAACTGGGAGGAGAGATCTTCAAACAGTAAAAACGAATTTCAATACGTTCTTAACCTGAGAGCAATACTCCACACACTAGGGCAACTAACACAGGAGAATTTGCTCCAGGCTCAAGAACGTTAAATCCAGCTTTATAATAGGGGCACTCAACTACGGGAATGTACACTGGGAGATAAATTCCTTGTATTGCTCCCCTCATTGAGCTCTAAATTACTTGCCAAGTGGCAAGGGCCCTTTGAGGTCATACAGCGAGTTGGGGAAACCGATTATGAAGTGAAACCAACGGATGGAGGCGGAGCACGTCAGATTTACCACCTCAACCTCCTAAAACCACAGAGAGAGGCGGTTCTCATGACTTTGGCGATGGTGGTTCCGGAATGACATAATTATTTACAGTAATGATTGGCCTGCAGCATCTGAGGGCTGTCCTGAGGTCATTGAGATGGCGGGACTCACGGCAAACCCAAAGAAGTGCGCAGTTTGGCAGATGGAAGGATGTTATCTGGTCTTCCAGTTGGGTCATGGGCAGATGTGGCCCCAAATTGATAATACCTCAGCGATTGCAGCCTGCTCAAGACATGAGACAGTTCCTGGGGCTGGCTGGCTATTACTGTAGGTTTGTGCCATCTATTTGAACTTCACCAGCCCGCTGACTGATCTTACTAAAAAGGGGGCTCCAGATCTGGTCCAGTGGACGGCGACGGGTCAGCAGGCGTTCATGCAGATGAAAGCTGCACTTTGCGCTGAGCTTTTATTCGACTCTCCTGGCTTCTCCATTTTATCTTGCAGACGGAAGCTTCGGACAGGGGGTTGGGAGCGGTACTGTCCCTGATGGTGGAGGAGGAAGAGCGCCCTGTGCTGCACATTAGTCGAAATCACTCGCTGAGGGAGACTAGGTACAGCAAAATTGAGGAGAAGTGATTGGCCATCAAGTAGGTGGTCCGCACCCGCCAGTAGAATCTGTTGGGGCATGCTTTCCCCCCCATGTTCGGACCATGGGGGGATTGAGTGAGTGACATGCTGGATGGTCCCCTGCCTGAGTCGGGCGATTGGGGTATGTGGAGATGGGGGCATGGCCGAGCGATGCCTGTGGAGAGCGAGGCCGGGAGAGGAAGATTGACACTTGGGGGATATTATCTCTAAGAGCTTTTTTGTGTTGCGGTAAGAGCTGGATTGAGATAAAATCAGCCAGATCCGCAGTTGGGGAGAGAAGGTCATTGAGAGCATTGATTTATGTTTATTAAGCATTTGAATTTCTGTTTGTGTATACGCTGAAAAGCATCTGAAAATAAAAAACACTAAAGTGTGTAAGTTGGTTCCCGCTTCCTCATTTACCCTGAGACTGACCAGGACCTTGTCTCAGAATTGTTTTTCTAATTGAGGATGTCCCAGATGTCCTCAAAGTAATGTTTAGCTAAAAGCTAAGTGTGTGTACACGCTGGTTTCAAAATTGAAGAAATTATGTGGTGCTAAGCCATTTTTCACTTCACATCTCAACTGTGTGTGTGTTTGGTGGTGTTCTTTGTCAGGTACCAGAGATGTTGGAGGTGCTACACAGTCGACTACAGGTGATTGGTGAAGAGCAGGTGAAGGTGGCCGTCTGTCAGTCCATCCTCATATTCGCTACACAGCATTTGCAGACAGTCATCAACACACTTGTCACCTTCCCACTGCCTTACGACAGGTGATTTGTGTGTGTGTGTGTGTGTGTTGGTGTGTGTGTTAATGTGCATGGCATTCATTATCTGTCATGTGCTCCATGATGGTTTAGCATAATAATGGCCTGATTGAGTATTTTTTATAATGATATCCATACGTTTGTGTGGGATTTCTCCAGCTGGAGCTGTGAAATGTGGATGGCTCTGGGAGCAGACAGCACTTTGGCCCTTCAAATCATGGAGTTGATTATCGAGAAGCTCAATGTTATGGTTCCCTATGCAGATAAGAAGGAGTCCATGCTGAGGCCTGGTTTGACCAAAGTTGCCACCAGTCAACCATTGGCTGTGAGTCTTAGTACAGCTGTCAACATAATTGCTTACATTATACAACAAGGTTAAAATTCAGCTATATAGAGTATAGCTATATGCAAAAAAAAGAAAAGAAAAAAAAAAGCCCAGTGGCTGTTGCACATATATCAGCTTTTACCTATATAATCATGTATTTTCTATCTATATGTGCATTTATGTGTTTATAGATGACATGTGCCCTGCGTGAGATGATGCTGAATGGTCAATCAGCAGACGCCGTGGCCTCTGTGTTTCCAAAGCTCTTCAGTGCTCTGCTGGTGCGTTTGGGCTCCAGCGTGGGAGTTCAGCTGCCAAAAGATCTCAACAGCAACAGCATCATTTCAGACCACAAAACAACTAACAAAAACACTGTGGCCAACTTTGATGTGTGTGGGTAAGTGCCATAAATATAGAATGTGCTGTCATGGTCATTCGTGTTTTTTTTATACATTCTCTTTTGTAAAAGATTAATTTTGTGTAAATTATTTACGCATCAAGACAAAACCAGTGGAAGCTGGAACCAGCCTTAGAAATCACTATACAAGCATTTTGAAAAATATCATGTTTTTTGGTGTTAGAGACTTTATCTCAGTTCCAAAGCCTAGTAAGATGGCCTTCTTGACAAAATGTTTAGACATTATAGGTACTCCTAATGTAAAAGCTGTTCCAGACAGTGGGCAGCAAATGTATACTGCCATATAAGATATTTCATTTAGGCCAAAATCAAAGTAATTATTGCATTTTATTTGTGTACACAGTAAACTGTGATTGATTACATTGTATTTTATTCAGTACTGCATAATCAGTAACACTTTACAATAAGGTTCTGTTTGTTAACATTAGTTAATGCACTATGATCTAACATGAACTAATAATGAACAATTGTATTTATTTTAACTAACATTTAAAATTATCTAATTAAAATATACTTTCACCCAATATTTGTGTGTTATGTATTTTTTTTCTTATTAGTATTAAGTCAATCTCTGTAGTAATGAACTCTGAGGTTATTCAAGTCTCTCATGTGGTTCTAATAAGAGCACTATTTGTGTGGTACAAATTTGCGTGTTAACAGAGTTGCTACCAATGTTTCAAATCAATCCCTTTTGGATGCTGAATTCGAAGGTTATTGCACATGCAGACAAGGCAGCAAATTTTGGAAGAGCACAGAGACATCTGTGTTTCTCTTGTTTGTGTTGTTCAGGGTGGCCATGGAGGCCCTGCGGATCCTGCTGTCTCGAGCTCGGCTTGATGCTGTTGTGAAACCATTAGATCAGGAGGGAGCTTGGGACAAGATGAAGGACCCACAGCAGCACACGACAGGAGTCACTCTGCTCTCCAGGTAGAGACACCCGTTGTCTCCTCTCTCATACATGAAATCCGCTCCGACTGTTCATTGTTTGCAAACCAAACTTTTATCATTAATGTTGTATTCATGTTTATGATGGGGCAAGATAATAAAATGTTCTTCAAACAAAAAACGACTTGATAGGACCCCATGAATTTGCTTGACGAGCACTGTTTTTTTTTTCCTCTGTTGATCTATTTTTTTTTATTGAGACAGGAAGTATGGGCCTGAAAAATCGAGGGGCTTAAGTGCAGGTTTTGAAGGTGCTTTTTCTTCTCTTTGTATCAGAGCTATGGCCAAGCATGCTGGTCCAAGACTGCCTGTCATTGTGGAGAGTCTCTGCCCTTCTCTCAGTAATATTTATGAGTGCCAGAGGATCACAGTCACAGCGTTTTTCTCTGAGGTGAGAAGAGTTTCTTGTTTCTCAAAACAGGCTATTAAACATGAGTCACGTAGCAGTCTGTCAGTTGTGCTGTAGAATAAATGAGATTACAAGTATTGAAATAATGTGAATATTAAAGGGATAGTTCACCCAACAATTTAAATTCTCTCATTATTTACTCACCCTCATGATGTACCATGTGTGTATAACTTTATTCTTCACCAGAACACATCTGAAGAAAATTCAGCTCAGTAGGTCCTTAAAATGCAAGTGAATGGTGATCTGTCTTTTGTAGCTTTAAATATCACAGACAGTCAGCATAAGCATATGTTAAATTAATGTCTTCGAAAGCAGCACGATCGCTTTTGGTGAGAAAAAGATCAATATTTAAGTACTATATTTTAACATTCTTCCAGTCAGCAGTGGTGTGAGCGTGACATTATCGCATTGATATTTGAAACATGAGAACTGACGCACGTGCAATACACATGGAAGAGCAGCACTGTTTACAAGTGAGAAGGAGAAACACTGTACAGAAGCTTTGTTGATATTGGTTTAGGTCTGTATTTTTCTGTTTCTTTACTCACAATGGTGCATATGTGTGCTTATCCTGGATGTCTCAACGAAGAGGAGAACGTGAGATTAACATTTCAACATGAAATCTCCACCCTCTCGTGAAGTTTACCAGAAGTGTTGGATTATAGTTAAAAAGTACTTAAATATGATTTTGTTGTTTTCTGCACCAAAAGTGATCATATTGCTTTTGAAGACATTAATTTAACTTCTCGAGTCATAAGGATGATGTTTAAGATGGCTGTCTGTTCTTTTTGGAGCTTCAAAAGTCATCATCCACCAGACCTACTGAGCTGAGATATTTTCTGTTTTTCTTCAAATGTGTTCTGGTGAAGACAGAAAAGCATACACACCTGGGATATCATGAGGGTGATTAAATAATTATAGAATCTTCATTTTTGGTTGAACTATCCCTTTAAGAGTGTATGTAGTTCAGCATTCTAAAACAGCTAATGGTAGCTTATGCTTTTGCAAAGCCACAGATTATTCACTGGTTTTGCTTTAGTTAAGTTTTTTTAAATATGTGTTTAGAAGAAATAACTTTACCTTATAATTTCTATAAATTTTTACCTATAATTAGTATACAGAGAATTATCATTGGTACTGTTGAAAAAGGACACCTTACAACTCATAGACATGTAATTAATAAATTTTTGAGGAATCATAAACCATGGCACAAACATGTTGAACCCACAGGCTCATTTATATTTTTAATCGGAACAATTTTATTCCTAGATTAATGTGTTCTAACAGCTGTTATAAAGGTCTTTTTTTTTTCTTTTTTTTTTTTTTTTTTTTTTTTGCTTTTTTTTTTTTTTTTTTTTTTGCTTTAAGCTGCTGAACCACCATGTGGTTACTGAACTGATGATCCTGGACATGTTAATGAACAACATGATGGAGAGGATAACTGACTCTTGCGGCACTGTCCGCATGCTGGCGATCCGAGGCCTGGGGAACATCGCTGTGGGCTCACCTGAGAAGGTACAGACTCCCTGCTTTACATCTGTAATCAAATAAATCTTGGATAAAGAGTCCAGCTAATTGATTTTGGCAACGTTTCTTGGCAACAATTTGAGACTTGTTAATGCGACAATCAGTATGGAAGTTGTCTGATGCAAAAAATTGTTTCATCAATTGTTAAGATTGCAAACGCTGCCTAAAAAATCTCCTTTGCTGTTTGCCTAAAAGAGAAAAAACTTCCTACACTTCTACACTGTTTTATTATTATACTTAGCATTTTTATGTTTTCTTTCTAAAGTCATGAAGTCATACGTTGTTACCTACATAACAATCTGTTAAGTATGTTATAATATGCAGTTATACTGTGATCTCTCTGCTTTTGTTTATTCTTGATCAGGTGAATAAGTATGCAAAGGAGCTTTTAGCAGCCATGAGTTCAGGTATGGAGGAAAAGGATGACCCGGGGAAACACATCACACTGGAGGCCATGTCAGGCATGTCCAAGATACTGCTTTATCTGGACCAAAAGAACGTCCACCTGCTTGTGGTTTACATCTTCATGAAGATTAAACCCTTTCTGGAGAATGTGAGTGTGTAGCATAATCATTTTAATATCCCATATAATGTGGCAAGAGTCGTAGTTATTGTACCATCTAAGGCAGAGCAGCATGACAGTGTATATATACTGTGCAACAGTCGAAATGTGTCAACCGGTAGATCATTTTTTATACTGTTTAAAAAGCTGTCGATTATATTTATGTGGCTGTTAATGGGCTCCGGGTATCAGAATTTAGAGTAATTTCTTGCACTTGTGGCAGACTTATAATTTTTTTGTTATAAGTAATCAAATATTTTGGTTTAAAAATTTGCAAATTATTTAATTCAGTGGATTATCCAAAAATAGACATTGCCACATATTTATTTAATGCAGTGTATCCAATTAACCATATTTACATTTTAATCTTTTGTTGAATTTCCTGTAAAAAAAAAATATATATATATATATTTTGTGGGGGCTGGGTAGCTCAGCAAGTAAAGACGCTGACTACCACCCCTGGAGTCGCGAGTTTGAATCGGAGCATGCTGGCTCGGTTGCTAGGGAGGGTAGAGTCACATGGGGTAACCTCATTGTGGTCGCTATAATGTGGTTCTAGCTCTCGCTGGGGCATGTGGTGAGTTGTGTGTGGATGCCATGGAGAATATCGTGAAGCCCCCACACATGCTATGTCTCCATGGTAACACACTCGACAAGCCACGTGATAAGACTTGACGGTCTCAGGCGGGGAGGCAACTGAGATTCGTCCTCCGTCACCCAGATTGAGTCACTACGCCACCACGCGGACCTAGAGTGCATTGGGAATTGGGCATTCCAAATTGGGGAGAAACAAATGACTATTTTGTGATATATAAACCATTACTGTGATGTAAAATTACCCATACCATGAAACTATATTTTGACCTAACAGACACTCCTGATCTCACAATTCACAGTTCATTTGTATATTATTTTTGGTGTAATTTGACAAAGTACAAGCCTTTTATTTTGGTTTTGGAGGTTTTGTTTTAAGCATTTACTCCTAGATCATTTGTCATATTTAATCAGGAGAATGATGACATCCGATGTGCTTCCATCATGCTCATGGGACACCTGTCAAAGTTTGGCTCGAATGAGCCCGTCTTTAAGGACCAGATCCATAATGTTTTGGTCAGCTTGCTGTTGCACCTCAGTGATCCTAACCCTCAAGTGGTCAAGGTCAGTGTTTAGTTTCTGCATGCTCCTGCACAGATTGCTTTTGTTGTAATGGCTGTAAATATTGAAAGTAATGTACCAGAATTGTGTTGCAATGAAATAATAATTTTTTTACCTATTACATGTTCCTATCAAATTAAGTGCAATATGAGACATTTACTGTTGAAGTCCAAAAGCAAGTTGTCTGTTTGTGTTTGTATGCTTGCATGTGTGCGTGCCTCTCTTTGTTCCCCTAGGCATGCAAGTATGCCATGCGGGCATGTGCTCCAGTTGTAGGTTCGGTACAGATCTCCGCTATGTTCCAGAATCATCTTCATGAGGAGAAGGGTCTGCATTATGGAGAGTTCATTAATGACCTCACCAAATACATAGTACGGCAAGAGCTAAAACTTTATTATAAGAACATGGATTGAGTACTACATAGGACATTCTGTTTATCTGATACAACTCTGAATGCATTGCATGCATTATAAATTGGTATATTCCCTTTTATAATGGTTATTATAATAATAACTGCTAAACCAAATGTGGATATTTAATTCTCTTCTGTTGTATACTCATCAATATCTTTAGCGATTAGTGTTATGTTGGCTTGACAAGGTTATTCTACAAAGTTGGTTTAGGGTTTTTGCAAAATCCCTAAACCGAGACGAAGACTAACTCCTCCTAGAGCTTTCAAACTACATCCACCAAACAGACTGTTCTGGAATAATATGCTTAGTCTTTTCTGACTGATCAGACTTGTGGTTTTCACAGAGTGAACGATCAAAAATGGTACAAATCCCATGAACTTACATTGATGTCATGTTCAAATGGGTCAACGAAGTGCTCGTTAATTCAAACACCAACTTTAAAACGTTCAAATGCAAACAAAGCCACAAAAGGCTTTTAATCTACTTTAAGTTGTCTAAATCCATCTTTCCATCTGATGGTTTATCTATGTGACACTCTGTCGGAAAATCTTTTGAGCTCTCAGGCAAGGCTTTGTCAATCCAACATCAACGCTTGTCTTGACAAAGACACTTTACCTATCTAGTTTATGAAATTGTAATCTTATCCATATTTTTGCTTTTGAAATATTAAGGAACTTTTTTCAGTAGTCATTTTTAGTAAACCCCAAAAACTTAACTGCCTGAAATTGGTAAAACACTGTAATGCCATGGCCCATTTGTTAATGAAAGCATCTCTTGTTAAATTAAAGGAAATAAAATAGTGTTATGTGTATTTTACCAAAAGATCCAGGACTTCCCAGGCATGCTGAACTTCTACCATATCACAGTCATTCAGTTCTTCAAGAGTAACTGGGCTGAGATCAGAGCTGGTGCTGCCATGTTCATAGGTACCATTTTTTAGTTCAGTATTGCATTTTATGCTTATTTGAAAAACATATTTTCACTCACTTCTATTGCTTGGTCCAAACCTGAGTTCAATTCAACCCCCCTGCACCAGCTGGTCTCAATTCACGTTGTTCTTTTGGATCCAATGGTGCATTTACATGAGTTCCATTGCGAGTACTAGTGACGGCTGTTTACCATTGTAACTAGGTAACTGACCCAAGAAGAAAACAATTAAATTATGTGTTTGTCCCTTTTGATTTACCACCAAAACCTGCACACATACTTTATTTTGTCTGCTGTTGATGCATTGCAAGAGATGTGAAGATTGTGAGCTGCTGTACAAAGGCGATTTATTTGGAAACAAGCAGCATTGAAAAATGCATTATACCATATTAAGTGTGGAGCATGCAAAGATGCTAATTGTATGCCATCAATAGCGGTTCACTTCCGCAATTGTACGGGAAAACCCCTTTCATACCAACCAACCAAATTCTGTTGTGAAATGGGCTCGGGTTTGCATCAAAAGCTCTAGTGTGAAAGCAGCCTAAGTGTGCCATAGAATGATTACTCTTGCTTATACTCGTTTGAAACACAAACATACTTTTTAGTATTAAATTAAATTGCCACAATGCACCTAACAGGCCTTTCTATATGTGTATTTGTAGGGTTTCTGCTTGGGAACCTTCCTGAAGAGCATTTCTCCCATATAAATATGGGGTCAGTGACCAGGGGTGGGTTCTGCAGTCCTTTAGTAATATTTCTAGTGTGATATCTCAGGAAGGACAGCACATTGTTGTTATTGTGATAAATATGTTGTTTTGTACAATACAATATTACACTCTCAAACTCTATTGTTATGTTTGTGTATTTTAATGGTGATTTTGTATTGCAAAATACATGGGAAAATGCACTGCTGATGAAGTAGTCTTTATTTTCTATTTTATCAAAAAAACCCAACCTTGTATTTGTTCAGCAAAATTATTTGTTTCCTTCATATTTCTTTCTCTCTTCATCACGATCTCTCTTTTCCAACTGTCCTTTAGGTCTGGTAATGTTGCTACAGGATCCAGATCCACTTGTGCGAGTGAAAGCTGCTGAAGCCATGGGTCATTTTCACTGACGTAATCTCCACTCTACAACCATCAATCTAGTCTTTTAGTTTTGTTGCTTTAAAGAAGAAGAAAGCCTTGAATTGTTGCTCTTTAATGGGCCTTTAAAGGTTTATATTATAGACCAAAGTCTGTACACTAGTTCTGTAAGAAAATAGAAGAATTAAACAGCTATGATGTGTCATGTTACAGCACTTTTACTATAAGTACTGTCAGATATGTGGTGTGTGATTCCTTCCATGGTTCTTGTCACCAGCAATGGGTACAACCATGTAATATATGGTAAAGGTACAGTAGGTACCTGGCAACCCTTTAAACATTAGACTTACAAAAGAAATATACAAGTTTGCTTGGCCATTCCTGAAGTGTGCTAAATGAATATCAGCACAAAGTCATTAAAGTATTTAAGATAAATTAGTATATTTAAACAAAAATAAAAACTGCAAGGTTTTCCTGGTAATAAAATTACAGTACATAATACTGCTCAGAGTAGATTTTGAGTATTTCGTTTTTAATTCTATCAAATTGTATCAAGCAAATGGTTGAGTCACACTGACTACCATAAACCTTCAGCAATAAATAACCCTAATAGGGCCGTGCATTAGTGTAAACTGCTGAGCCACTAACTGCAACAGAAATAGTCTATCCCTGTTGTCCACAATAAAAATTGACATTTAAATAAGCTTTTTTTTTTTTTTTGCTGATTATATCTCATTTACTACAGAGACAGAACTGTGCTTCCTTCTGGTCCAAAGTAAAACAATGGAGAGAAACTGTGCCAAATCAAATCTACATTGGACAAATCAATGTAGATTTGATATTAAAAGAATTTATGTATTGCATACTCCTTTTGTGATTCATATGTGTTGTCCTGTTGCGTTTCGTAAATTACAGTTTGTTTGCAAGTTAATTTGTAAAGTGCAATTTCAGGATAAGTGCATTGTTTTAGAGATTTGCATGAAGATTGAATGAATTAAACTTCTCAGAATATTGAGTTTTTTGTTTTTGTCCTAATGAATTGGACAAATATGTTTGAGATTTTGGTATGCTAAGAAGTTCAGTACATGGGACACCTGTCCTGTATGTAGATACCACATATTAATATTCATTACAGTTGCTATAGTGGATTGTCTGGTACAGTATTACAATATATTGTCTAATAATGTCTTTTTCTTTAGTTAATTAATATTTTAGTGAACTTGGCAAAAACAAATTTGGAAACAAACCCTCTGTAAAGTGCACTGGTGTGATTCTCAACCTCACAAGAACCACACATGCTTTATTCCAGTCAGTTTAGGATACGATCTTAGGTCATGAAAAATATCAAGTTAAAAATATGCAATTATATAGTCTCAGTATGTGTAAATGATCTCTTATGTGCAAACAGTTTCAGATCGAGTACTTATTACCACTAAAGCTCAAGATATAGAGAAAGAGACAAAACTCCTTAATGCTCTGGGTTTTTTTAAATAGCACAAGCCAATCAAATTAAAGCACTTACTATGGACACAGACCATTAATCTAAATGCTTTATCCAGAGATTAGTAATTAAAGACAGATATTTTATTTGGTCTGGAAACCTGTGCTAAAATGACATAGGATTTCATTCCTGACTAAGAGTCAGAGTGACTGAAAGGTTGTGTTTGAGCAAGAAAAACTGTCACTGGAAGTTTCACAGGTCTGCAGGATAATCATTTTGTCAGGTGTGCTGTTGTTTGCATCTTCCCATGAATTTGTTCATTTGTTTTTTTATGTATTTTGTTTCTATTTAGACAAAACGGTTTTGTATCATGTAATAGAGCTCATCTCTTGATGATGTAGATAAGAATATGTCTGAATCATTAAAGTTATTATACATGGCAACTGAAACTGTTTTGTTGATTTAACTGGATCAACCCAAAAGCCTTGAAAACAAAATTCAGCCTTGAGATGCACTACATCATTGATATCATAACAGAAATCATAAATGTGTGCTTCCTGTGCAATCTCACACTCTGCTGGACTTCTGATGCCAATAAGATGATTACAACATCCTTTTTGCAGAACTTTTGCTAAGGAAATGGGCTTTAATTTGGTAATGTTTTCTTCAGAAAACATGGTCTAAAGTTTTCTGCCCCTTTCCTCTCCAGAGCTTACATGAAATCAGTCAGTGCACTTTAATACTCAAAGTTGATGTTAAAAAGACATGGAAATGCATTTTCCCAGCTGTCCCTGACACTTATCAAAACAGACCTCCAACTGCAACCAATTTGTGGTTTGCGACCTACTAGAAAAACTTGCCTATTGCTGTGTATTTTAGAAAGACTAACTTGTATGAAAATGACTTCTTTCAGCTGTATTGAATCAGTAATTATGAACTTTACATAGGCTCGTTCTATAATTAAAGTTGGACAGTTAATGCTGTATCATCTTTAAGCATATATTGCAACATTCCAACCAGATTCAATTCAAGCACACCTCACTGTAATTATTCAAACAGCTAAACACTGAGATCACCTTTAGTCTTGTGTTGCTCTCAGTGCTGCTGTAGATGTCAGGACTGCATAATAAGTTCCATAGTTCTCAACCCATTCAATCCAAGCCAGTAGTCACTCAGGTCTCCTTGCTTGCATATCAACACTGCTGTCTCTTCTCTTTCCCGGCATGTCTTGTTGAGACCTATAACAGCCCTGGGAGTATATGGAGATTTGAGTCATTTTCAATCTCAGTTGACCCTCTTTACATAATGACATTGAGGGTAATGGAATCACTGAAAATATGCTGCTGGGAGATTTTATGTGAAGTTTGTGACTTAAAATATGCAGAGTGTATGTGAAAGTGAAGGGAAGACTGTGATTATGCTAAGAATTTATCAGTCTGACATTTGGTTGTCATGGAAATTTGATTTTTAGTGAGATTAGATACTGCATATTTACGATGTATTATATAAAATATGAAATCTGTCTATTTTCAGTTTGGTGATGGATGAACCCTCATATGGGCTAAAGCACTGGTTTTCAACCTGTGGGACGCGAATACAGTATTTTGATTCATCCCAGTGAATCATGTCTTTTGAATCCGTTCACAAAAAGATTAGTTTAGTCAACATTTCTGTATATCTTTCATGCGACAAATGAGCATCTTCATGTGTTATGAGTGAGTCACTGAATCAATTGATTCAAAAGATTCATTAAAAACACTGATTCGTTCGAAACACGCTGGAGCCACAAAGATTGAGCGAAAGGAATATGACGAAATAATGATCCACGTCCACACGTTCAGAGGTGCTTGCAAATTAGGCTAAAGTTTAAAACATGGGAAACTAAGAAGACAAACCAAACACAAGTCATACAATGATAGGCCAGCTGACTTCCACCGCAAAGAGTCCGGATTCATAAACAAAAATCTAATAATGAGCAAAAACCACAGTGCGAAGCAATGTTCCCTTACAACTCAGTACACTCTACATTGTGTAGCAAAGAATATGGGGAATACCTTCTTCTATAACCTAGTTGAAACCTCTCTACTATAATGCCAATATTTTAATATTGGTGTAAAGACAGTTCACGTACATGGGCAAGGAAGAGGCGAGAAACTGGCTTGTCAATAAATAATAATTTAATGAAGAACTTAAAACAAACACATAGGACAACAGACATGTCTGCTGATTAAGCTCTCTCTCCCGATCGCCGGCTGCGAGTGGCCTTTATCCCTCTTGACGGCTCAATTAGCCTGATATGGGACCGGGCGTGCGTAATCACGCGCCGGTCCCGCCCTCCACCGTGCCACATTCCTCCCCCGTTCTCTCAGGCTGGGGACCCCCGGCCTGACGTACATCCCCGGAGGGGGGGGGGGGCGCCTCCCGCGCGGTCTGCCGGTGGGTCATCCCCATCAACCTGGATGAGGGAGGGGGCAAGGGGAGGGAAACAACAATTAAAAATAGGGGGGTTCCTGCACTGGGCAGTACCTCCCCTCCCACAAACACCATAATTTAAAAAAGAGGGAAAAGGCCAATGCAGAGCGGTATCGAGAGAGAGAGGAGAGAGAGATTAAAGGAAAGAAGAAAAAAAAAACGTACTCGCCGGTTCTCTGATACGCCGTAGCTCGTTCCTCAGCCACTTCTCCACCCTCTACAGGACAACAGCCGCGCCTCTCCGGGCAGATCGGAGGCAGTCCTCAGCCCCTGGCGGACGGAACGCCCCGCCGCGTTCCCGGGGTGTCGAAGGGGCCTCCCCCCGCCCCTGGCAGCGGTTCTCCCGCTCCAGGCGGTCGGCGGCGAGCCCCTCCCCGCACGCGGTCGGCAGTCTCCAACCCCGCCGCGTTCCAGCGGCTACTAGGGGACTCCCCCGCCCCCGGCAGCGGCCCTAACCGCTCCAGGCGGTCGGCCAGGAGCCCCTCCTCCCCTCGCGGTCGGCGGCCTTTCCTCCGCGTCCAGGTGGCTGGGCTCCTCCGTCTCCCGGCAGATGGCCGCGGCTGCTCCATTGAGAAGTGGCGAGAACTCCGCTACGGCGTATCCCTCTTCCTTCCCGGGCTTTCGGCACCAATGTAAAGAGATCATGTTCATGGGCAAGGAAGAGGCGAGAAACCGGCTTGACAATATAAATATTAATTTAATGAAGAACTTAAAACAAACACATAGGACAACAGACATGTCTGCTGATTAAGCTCTCTCTCCCGATCGCCGGCTGCGAGTGGCCTTTATCCCTCTTGACGGCTCAATTAGCCTGATACGGGACCGGGCGTGCGTAATCACGCGCCGGTCCCGCCCTCCACCGTGCCACAATTGGCTATGGTGTTTGAGCCCTGCCTGTTTTGACACGAATCTGTCCGCTATAAAAAACAGATGCACAAACACCTTTTATTTAGAATTTCTTCCTTCAAGACATCGATCAACTCTTGTCTAGAAGCCCTCTACCTTCGCTGTCGATATATAAGTGTCAGTGGGAGGAATCTTCGTGGAAGACTTTCTGCTCCCATGCAGTGCTCCTACGAACATCCCACCGCCTCGCTGTTTGACACTTCGCTGGTGAACAGGGCTCAGCATCCTGATTCCCTGCAGCACTTCGGCATGGTTTGTATATCCTTACAAAGCAATTGTATATTGTTTATTGTATATTGTGTGATATAAATATAAATATATATTTAAATGTGTATATTTATATATATAAAAGAGTCACTTACCAGTTTGCATCATTTTAAAGATGTTTTGTCCAAGTATACCTTGTGCTAGAGGCACATCCAGCCTTCAGATCAGGAGACAGACTGTCCTCACTGTGAGGGCATGAGTCTCAAGATGCTTTGCTCACGAATCTCCCTCGTTCTGAGGGACGATTCAGCCTCACGCACCCAAGCAACTGCCTCTTCTGTGATACACAAGGATTCACACGAGGAGGCACGGCGGGGCTGCAAGGTCGAGCAGGATGACTTTGAGGTGGTCCTCGTGGTGGCACATGCCCCGTGAGCCCCTCAATCTCCAAAGTGCACGTTTTCCATTACGCTATGTGTGTGACAAGCTCCAACCTTCACAATGAGCAGGTGGCCTCGTCTTGTGCAGCGGTTCTGATGCTAGGAATGATAATGACGAAATCATGTCTCACGCTGCATCAGGCGAGTGGTCAGTGGATGATGCTGCCGCCCCTCCCCCCAAAGAGATAGAGAGGCACTGACAGGGAGATGCTCTGCGTCCTTACAAGGGCGGTCGAAGAGCTTCACCTTGAGTGGTCTGCCCCAAAGGAACCTGAACAGTCTCGCCTCGATGAATGGTTCCTGCAGTCTGGACAACGTCAAACGGCAGCATCCCACAAATCTACCACATTCTACCCCGAAGTTCATAACAAGCTATCTAAGTCCTGGCACACAGCCTTCTCGGAACACTCACGGAGTGATGCCATCCTCTTTAATGTGGATCATGAGGAAGAAAATGGTTATGCCCAATTACCCACTGTGGAGGATGCTGTAGAGGCACACCTCTACCCAGCGAGTAACAGGGTGTGAAAATCATGGCCCATTCATCCTTCCAAACCGTGTCAACAAATGTCTGCGCTGGCGGAAAAGGCTTAATCATTGGCAGGACGAGTTGGATCAGCACTCCATGCAATGGCAGTGCTCCAGGTATTTCAAACCAAGCTCCTCAGGCAAATGGTCGAGCACGGCTTTGATCCAGAGACATTCAAATAGCTCTGCACCGCTACAGACTTAGCGCTGCATACCACAAAAGTCACTGCGCAGGCCATTTGCAAGTCCATGGGCAATCTGGCAGTACTGGTTCGACATATATGGCTGACCCTCAAAGAAATGAGTGATAAGCAAAAATACACTCTTTTGGGGGCTCCAATGTCTCCAGCCCTCCTCTTTGGCGGCTGAATAAGTTCATGTCATGACTTAGCAGCAGTCACAGGCTATGAGATGCTTTATGCCCAAATGGTGTATAACACAGTCAGTTTGCTCTTGCACTGTTTCGAGCCAGCACCCAACTAAAAGTCCCATATCTGCTGCCTCACCGGCACCTGTGCATCGGGCACAACCCTTTGAAGTAGATTGCAGAGCCCACGGTTCCCTCCGGGTCTGCTCCAAAAAAGCCTCGATTGGAAACACAAAATACTGTTCCCCATCTATTGTTGTTCACAATATTGTTCAAAATGTTGTTTCTGTGTCTTGCACTCAAATAAATTCAATAAAAAATGCAATAAGTGCAAAAAAAAATAATAGAATCATTGCAAGATTCTCACACATTCTCAAAAAAGAGCCCTTTTCCTCTTCAAAGCACATACATTATGCGCAACCGCTTCTCTATAGTGAGTGTTGCATCATTTCATACAGTGAGCAAACCAAATTGCCATCTGTCCCATTAAGCGGACACGTGGCAAGCCCTAACGGATATTTCAGAATGGGTGCAAAAAACGATCGAACATGGTTATACGACCCAATTTGCATGCCGGCCACCCCATTTCAACAGTGTTCTGTCTTCTGCGGTTTCACCTGAAGATGTGCCAGTGTTACGAGCCAAATTACACAATCTCATTGTGAAGAAGGCAAGAGAGATTGTGCCAAAATGTGAAGCACAAAAAGGGTTTTACAGCCATTATTTTCTTTTTCCAAAGAATGATGGCAGACTTCAGCCAATCCTGGATCTGATAGGAGGAGAACAATCTTTTAGGCAATGGAAAAGCACTGTTGAAGTGCCCAGGGGTGTGGACTGCACAGCGTGCAGAAAGAGAGAACTGGAAACGCGCCGCTGATCCAACAGCAGTGCTTCTCGCCAGTAGAGGTGTGTGGAACAGTGATGAACTCAGCTTGCTGTTGCACAACCGCTCGGCTCCGAAGAAAAAATCTGACTTACAAACGCACGCACGCTTCCCTTTATACCCGTAAGTCCGGGGGCGGGACATGCAAATTCTGTCTGCCAATTTCACATTGGCCTTTTCTCAAGTTCAGAGATATGCAAGGCTCCCAAGGAAGACCCCTTGTGTCACTTCATTCGAAACAACGTCGAGTGAGTGACAGAAGGGGAAATATATTTGTGCCAATATATTAATTTATTTAATTACAAAACTAAACTTTTATAATAAAAAAAAAGTTTTTCAAATGGATGACTTGTACCGAAGTAAGAAAAGCAGCAACTAAGTGCCCAGCATATAGATAGGAACTCCTTTAATACTGTTTAAAAAGCATTCCAGGGTGATACCTCAAGAAGTTGGCAAGATACCTTGAGAAAATGCCAAGAGTACTTTTCTGCAAAATCTAGGCATGATTAGTATGGCCACTTTGAAGATGCTAAATATATCATAGTTTTGATTTATTTTAGATTTTTTAGTCACAACCTAATTCCCATATTTCCATTTCTATTATTCCATAGTTGTGATGACTACTATTATTCTAAAATGTGAAAAAGATAAAAATTACAGATTAAGTAAATGGCCCTAAACTTTTGAACAGTAGTGTATGTCCTGTAGTGCCAGGATTCTGTTGAATGAAGGGATTCTGTTCCCCATATGTATTGCTACGCAATGTCGAGTGTACTGAGTCATAAGGGAACGTCTCGGTTACGTACATAACCATGGTTCCCTTGTACAAAGCGAACGAGACTTTGCGAATGCTAGCGACCATAGCCAATATTGGCGTTATTGCAGTGAGGTTTCAACTAGGTCATATGAGAAGGTATCCTCCATGTGTTGCTTCGCAATGTCTCGATCCCTTCGTCTCAGGGAACCGAGGCTACGTACGTAAGCATGATGTTTTCTAAACTCGGCTACATTTAAAAATATGTACTACTACATGTTTTTTCACAGTTAAGGATTATTTACGACAACTTATGAGTGGTGTTGAAAAAGATTTGCACAATGAAACAAGCTCAACCGTCACGCTGAATACGCACGGTAAGATAAAGTATTTTATGTGTTATGTTTGGTATATGCATTGCGTACCTAACCCTATTTCCATTAGTTAAAGTGTGTCAAGTAGTATGTGTTAGCAATGGGTTTATTCAACAATTTTTTTTAAATGAGCAGTTTGGGTTATTCACATGAACATTTGTGTGCTTCAAACAGTTTAGTGGTCATTTTAGACCATTAAACTGAAGTTGGCACTTGTCACGTAATCTATTTTGTCATACATTGTAAAACATACACTTCTAGAAACCTCCATTAAAATGTGCATTTTTACAGGAACTGTCACTCATTGTGACATTGTGATCTGTTCTGTGAAAATCTGTTCAGTATTTTATACAGTGTACGAAATATAGACCAGGGCTTTTCAAACTTTAGATAAGGACCTCTAAACACTTGATGGTCCCTTTACAAAGGACCCCTTCTTGAACAATTTGCACAAAATTAGCTTTTTTCTTGTCACAAAACTTTCAGTATATACCTTGAATGCACTGGAAATGCACTGTTGCTTTGGATAAAATTGGGCCAAAATGCTTGTGATGTAAAAGTACATGCGAATAGAAGAGTACATTAATATGGTAAATATTAAACCATGTTAAATATCAAAGTATCAGAGCATTACAATTTGATACCATCACTGTACCATACAGTAGCAATACTTAAGGTCTCTGAGCATCCGACTGTGCGTCTTTCACTTCCAGGTTTAACCACAAGAGAGCGCAACAATGTTTAAAGAAGCCCCATGACACTTACGGCATTAAAAGCTGACTATCAATATAAATGACCAGACTAAGTGAATGAGATTGCTCATCCAACAATAATTCTACTGGACCAAAAGGTCAAAGCTACCTTGATTAGATTCTGATTTTCAAAATCGCATTACCTTTGCAAGCAAATAGAAGGGCCTTTTAAGTATAAATGAAGGTGTTTGAAAGATAAGTGGTAGGACTACATGAGATTGTGGACATGTGGTGTGTACCTGAGGGTAATTTTCTCTGTTGGATGCACTGGCCGTCCTCCTCCCTAATCAAGCTCATCTTGCCTTTCGGCTCACGTCTATTGACTCTCCACATTCTCTGCGTTCTATAGCTGCAAGATTAGGCTTCATTTGTTTGCAGTTTGATAACGGTTTCATTGTGCACATCCCTTTGGTGCACTCATTTAAAATGGGCAGGAAATGCAAAATTGGCAAAAGTTTGTGAGTATGTGTGTGTGAGACTTACAGACGTGGTGCAGATCAGATATATTAAAACTTTTGAACTTCAGAAGGGTTCTATAGCTAGACAGACTACAAGAGAAATGATGGTCCCAAAACACAATTAATCAAACTACTTTAAAAGGGATAGTTCGCCAAAAAAATAAATAAATCATAATTCATTCACTGTCATGCTGTTCCAGACCAAACATGTATGACGTTATTTCTTAAGTGGAACACACAAAGAGATACATTAGTCTCAGTCACCATACACTTTCTTTGCATCTGTTTTCCATGCAACAAAAGAAATGGTGACTGAGACTGTGTCTGCCTAACATCTCCTTTTGTGTTCCACGGAAGGAAGACGGAACGTCAAATAGGACTGGGAAAACAAACACAGAACTCAGGTTAACTCAGGGAAGTTTTGAAACTTCGTACTGAAATTAAATGACACAATGCCATGGCCAAAGACATGAACCAAAAATGGACAAATAAGGACAGATAAAATGCAAAATCTTGTTTTATGTGAATGGCCCATAAGTGTCCTCAAACTTCCCTGTCAAAATGACAAATATTCAGGTTGAAAAAAGAGTAAGTTGGGGAATAGTTAGCTCCTGATATTAATTCAGCTCCTTTCATCGTGATAGCAATTTTTATGACAGGGCCTTCTGCATTAAAAACAAGCTGAAACATCAGAAAACTCCTCAAGGCTTCATTTAAATCTGCCAGAGCTACTAAATTCTGATGTTCAACTGAAATAATCAGCACACGCTGTTCTGTACCCCTGCAGTTCACCTACGGAACTGAGCTTTACACAGCAGGATGTGTGTAATATTTGATAATATAAATTATATATGGATCAGACCTCTTGAATGTGTCTTATTCTTGTTTTATAAATAGTAATTTTCTGATAACTCTGGAGGAGAATATGCTGTTTATTATTCTACTGACTTTATCGAATCTATTTTCATAACTGTTTTCCACATGTTGTTTTCTGACTGTATTATCTTACAAAAATCAGATTTGTTATTCTATATTTCTGCACATAATGCCATACACTTCAAAGGGAAAGTTTCTATCTCTTTAGTTCACACTTTCTATCTCTCTCTACTCTCTCTCTAAAATTACACTCATTCATTCCCCTGTGTCAGTGCAGGAGGAAGAGACAGAGAGTGCATATCTGCAGTTGACCTGGCACTCGGAGAACATATGGATCTAATCTAAGACTCGATTGCTTGGCTCACATGTGATAGTGCCCATCAATTCATACCCTGTGGTTCAATGGTAGAAAATTCTTCCAGAGTTCTGAGGGTTTTTATATTTCAGTGTGGTTGATGCTTGATCAGACCAGGGTGAAATAGATTGTGGCCTCTTGTGGATGTTAAAACCTTTTCTGTATGCATTTTTGCATTAGCTGTTATATGGATTCTGCCCTGATGGGGTAAAAATAAAAAAGCAATAATAATAAGATGATGATGATCAGAAGAAGAATCTTTATTGTTCATTCATGTGGAAATGTGTCTTCCCAAGATGATGAGGGTGATAATTATAAGTGATTTGTTAATATTTTGCATAAAGAAAATGAAGGACAATTAAAGGATAATTCACCCAAAATTGAAAATTCTCTCATGATTTGTTCACCCTCCTGGCATCCCAGATATGTATAGCTTTCTTTCTTCTACAGAACTCAAATTATGATTTTTAAAGAATATTTCAAGTCTGTAGTTCCTCTCAATGCAAGTGCATGGGTGCCAGAAATTGAAAGCTCCAAATTCCACATAAAGGCAGCATAAAAGTAATACATATGACTCAAGTGGTTAATTCCATGTGTTCAGACATGATATAATAGATGTGGCTGAGAAAAAGATCAATATTTAAGTCATTTTTAACATAAATTCTCCTCTCTACCCAGTAGGGGGCGATATACATTAAGACTGTGAATCACCAAAAACACAAGAAGAAGAATGGGAACGTGAACTGAAGTGGAGATTGACTGAGCAGGGAGGAGAATTTATTGGGGAAAAAAGGACTTAAATATTGATCTGTTTCTCACCTTCACCAACCATATCGGTTCATGAAATGTTGATTTAACTGGAGTCATCTGGATTACTTTTATGTTGCCCTTATATGGATTTTGGAGCTTCACATTTTTGGCACCCAGTCACTTGCATTGTAAGGAACTACTGAGCTATGAAATTCTCCTAAAAATCTTTGTTTGTGTTCAGTAGATTAAATAAAGTCACACACATCTAGGATGGCATGAGGGCGAGTAAATGAGAGAATTTTCATTTTTGGGTGAACTATTCCTTTAAGATTTGTTACACTGTGACATTATTTTCAGGACACTTCCAAAAAGCAGGGTAAAATTTTCTTATTACCTCAATGCGCCTGGACGTTTTCCTTTTTATTTTATTTTATTCCCATTGCTTTCAATGATGATTCTCATAAACATGATCATTATAACATTTATAATTTTTTTACAATTAAAATCAGCGAAAAGTCAAAAGTCAGTATCAGGAGTACTGCTATGAAGTGTTAAAACTTTACAATTTAAATGCACTGTATATATTTTTTCACATTGCGGTAATGAGTATAACGACCATCTTTTTTCTATTTGTGCTAATGAGAATTATGGGGTAAAATGTTTGTAACTGTAATGAAATTAATATCACAATGTTAAAAAATCTTAATGGCTAAAATATGCTTAATTTTCTATATGCAAATATCTTATCTCCTGTTGTGTCTTGATTTTGGAGTAAAATAGGATCAGGACATTTTGTTGACATGTTTTTTTAATTTTGTTAGAATGTGCGATAAAACCCATAGAAAGCAAATTTGGTGCTTTCATTTTTTAATTTTTTTTTTGGATTTTAATGGCTTGATCTAGCGATGTTGCATCAATACATCTCATTGATCGGTACTGGAAATTATATGGTTAATAATGTTCACTTTTAAATGAGGAATCACTGCTATTAATAGAGTCTTAATTAACCAGAAATCATCCACTTCCTTTAACTTATAATAAAAAAACATTTAATACATTTTATAAAAAGGACTCGTAAATTGTTTTCAGTGGATGAAGAGGACAAACGTCCTTCAGGGAGAGCAGAGAATTATTTTGTCAAGAGGACATTCAGAGAATTACTCTGCCTCTCTAAATTAAATGTCTAGTTTAGCCACTCAGAATCCATTTAAAGTGTCGTTTCGTTAGAGGACAAACTACCTTTGCGTGTTAATAACTGTCAATTAATGAATTCAACTCTCAGATGGTTAAACTCATCACAGTTCCACAGCGTTGTCTAATATTAATGCTAATGATGTCAAGATCTTCTGAGGGCAAACTTCAAACATGTTGAAATTACTCATAATGATTTAGAAATGAGTGTCTGAGGAGAGGACAGCCAGTTTGGAGACTTCTATGAGGAAGAGGTGTTAATTGCATGCTGCTGTTATGTCAGCATGTCTGACTTCTTTTAACTCTGACCCAGGATCACACAGAGCAGTTAGCCTCTCTTTGGATCAGCAAGTCAAACAAAAAGTCATTTGGAGAGACGAAGAAAGAGGTTAGAGTGTAAGTTTTGCCAAAAATGAAAATTCTGTCATAATATGCTTACCCTTGTGTCATTCCCAGCAGAGAGGAGAAAGTTAGCTAAACTTTAACAGTACTCTTTTCCATACAATAAGTAAATGGTGACTAGGGTTTTTCAAACTCCAAAAATGACAACAAGCACCATAGAATTTAATATATATGCACTAAGTCATTTCAAGTCTTCTCAAGACTTACAATAGCCTTGTGAATGGTAAAGAACGCAATTTAAGTAATTATTTACTGTTAAACTTTTCTGCTGCAGCTCTCAAATCAAAATTATGTTCACATATATTCAGATGTGGCACATCAAGTCATTTAATTTGAGGCTTGTCTTCAGTGAGGCTAAATTGCATTGTTTCTTATAACTTAGTTGCTAAGTCTTATGTCTTATAACTGATTGCTATGCACCAAATTATTATATGTGCATATTTAAATTATACAAATAAGGTTTAAGAGATATTGCAAAAGTGAAGCTTGCATTTTTAACTGTTTCTAACATAAATCTATTGTAAATATTCAGAAGACTTGGAATATTGTAAATTATTTGTATAGACTACTGTCGTGGCACTTTTATTGTGCTTTTCATTTCATTTTGAGAGTTTTAAAGCCCCTGGTCACCATTCAATTTCATTCTGGCCCAGCATCTCCGTTTGTGGTCTATGGAAGAAAGAAAATCATACAGCTTTGGAAAAACACGAGGGAAAGTAAATCATTAAATAATTTTAATTTATAGATGAATTATCCCTTTTAAGGCTTTGCATACCTAGGCAAAGTCAAAGCGACTCTCCTGATGGGAGAGACAGTGCGACTAAGTGAAAATTAGTCTGGTTTGGCTGATGCATGGTCTAAAGCATCCTCGTTAGGTTGTTGGTGGGACTGCCAAGTGATGCTGTGTCTTGCTAATGATCCACATAAACATTTGGCTGCTTGTTAGTCTGAGAAAGACAGAACAATTGAGAGAGTAAGAGAAGCAAATCTAAGAAAAAGAAAGGCAGACAGAGGAAGAATAATGTTTGTGCAAGTCAGGTTGATGCTTGAGGCCTTCCATGTCCTGAGTTGGCTGCTTGTTAGGATGCCAGGACCTTCGCCTCCCCTCCCCAGCACCTCCACTGGCCCTTCATGCTCCTGGATAGCCAGGGGTCATTCCCAGTCAATTTAGAGTGATGCACATCTACTCTGGCAGCCGCCAGCTTCCACGCTGAAAATAATTACAGAGTGAGCATCTGGTGTCCCTGAGAGACGAACATTAGAGTCTGACACGAGCAGGACGGAGAAATTCCACACTCTGTTTCTCTTTTCCTCCACGAAATGGTGGATCAGGCCAAGAGGAAGCTAAAGAGAGAAACACCTGGTGAAATTCTCCTTCAGTGATCTGTGCATATGCTTAATAGTTTTGATCTGTAGTTGATCAGAATAATTGCTCAGAATACTCTTTGAGAAAACGAGTGCGGCATGCCCTAAGGAGAAGGAGTAGGCAAAGTCTGTGGCACGTGTGAATACTTCACCTGTTTCAGTCTACTTGTGCTCAGAAGATATGGATCAGTGGTTCAACTGGTTTTGCTACAGGATGCAGATTTAACAGTGGACCCAAGTGGTGGCTTATTACTCTGTGACCATGCGCTACACGGACGGCTATTGCTGTATACACGGACGGCCCTCCTGCATCCATAGCCCCGGGGATTCAGCCCAGGTAAGCCTGTGCGTTAATGCAGCCATGGGCACACAAGCTGTCCATGGTGGCATCTGTCTAATTTGGCTCAATTCAACCAAGTGACAGATGATATTTTCCCAAATTTAGGACAATTTGCTTGAACACATGGCCTTTTATGTCAGCAAGAAATGATACGGGAAGTGTTTTATCCTCCCTTTTAAAAGTTGATAAGCCTATTTATTTTGATCTACTAATTATACACAATAATACGGTTGGCTGAATTTTATTATTTGCTTTTTTCTTGCTCTCTGTGTCCCTGTTAGAACAGACCAGCAGCCAATGTTGGGCCATGACCCACTAGTAGATAAACAATGATACAACATTTAAATTTTTTTGTTAATGATATAACTAATGATTATGTATTTTCATACATCACTTCTCACTATGTTCTTAAATCGGGTACTGTACTTGTTAATGTCATTTGGACGTGTGTCTTCTTTATTGTTTTGCAGTGTTTAATAAGGGTTTACTTTTCAGATCATCCCTCACTGAGTGTCTTTACACTAATAACCAAGCCATTGTTCAAGTATACTTGCTGTGGTCTGTGGCTGTGATCTATCATCAATGATGAAGCACTGATCCAACAGAGAGAGGTAAGCTCCCCCTTTCATCCCAATGCAGCAGGGGGCCGCTACCTCTGCCAGTGCTCTTTTTAAACAGCAAATTCTGAGGACTCTGTGTCTGGGCTTTATTGCTTGGTTACTGTGAAGAATCTTGCAAAGGCCCCATCAGTTTAGTTATTCACCAAAATAATCACTGCTTTGAAAACATGTCACATAAGGTACAATATGTGCACAATACTCATCTTCACACTATGACTGTCTAATGCTGAAAATTTACCAATCTAGAACAAGATGGCGTCAGGTGCATTCGGCTTTGTGGTAGCAATTTAGTCATTTATTATTTTCATTAATTTGTCTCCTTCAAGTGGAGCACTTTTTGTATTTTATTGTAAATTGGACAATAATCAGGACTATTTTCTATTTATTTGGAGGATGTTTTAACTTTGTGCATTTTGGCTACGGTCAGAGTGTTATTCTTTCCCTTTTCCTTTTGCACTCAACCAAGCCTTCCATCTCAAAACACCATACTAATGCCGGAAAATGTATCATAATTTTGTACCTGCTGCTTTCTGGAGACATTTACTCATGTCCAGGTCCAAATGGTGAGGTTTTGAAACATCTCTGTTGAGCAGGTGTGCTGAGTAGAAATATCTAATTAAATATTAGCAGTATGTCTAATAATACTTCCTACCTTCTTCGGGATGCTGATGTTGTGGCTGAGATGGAGGCAGAGGGGACCACAAGGTCCGGTTTGAGGAGCTATGATCGGTGTGGTGATCTGCCGGTGAATAGTGTCGGAATTTTGCTGAAGAAAAAACTGTGAACCTATATGTCAGAGAGACTTTTGGGTTTTTGGTTGTTTCAGATGATTTATTTAAGGGCTGTTTTATGGTAAAAGGTTTGCATTTTGTGCATTTAAATATAAGGAGTTTATTACAGAAGATAGATTAATTAAGGTGGTTGCTTAAAGAGCCCATATTATGCTTATTTACAGGTTCATAATTTTATTTTGGGGGTCTACTATAATAGGTTTACATGCTTTAATTTTCAAAAAACATAACTTTTTTCTCATACTGTACATTTCTGCAGCATCTCTTTTCACCCTCTCTCTGAAACACTCTGTTGTAGCTTCTGTCTCTTTAAAGCCCCCCTTTCCAAAAAGCCCAGTTTGCTCTAATTGGTTAGCTGGACCAGTTTGCTGTGATTGGTCAACCGCTTAGACCGTGTGTCGGAAATGTAACCCACATGTATGCCATTACCAAAACTGAGTTTCAGCTCCGGGGCATTAGGTGGGCATTATGCAAATATGTTACATAGTGACGTTGCTATGTCATGGAAGTAATGGCTGGACTGCAAAGCAGGTGTTTCTCACAATTCAGGAGCAGTGTTTTCTGTGGGAGAGAGTAACTCCCTTTGGCGTAGACATTGTGGTTTGTAACTTTGCAGACCTTTTACATGCAAAACAGCTATATTACACACTAAAGGAAAGGTACAATCCCAAAAAGCATAATAGTGCCTCTTTAATAACTGCCAAGTGGGAAATTTATGTTTAACAGAGACCTGGTTAGATTCGACAAATGATTATGAAGTTAGTGTTAAAAGTTATAATATAATTAAAAAGGATTGCAACAGAAGGGGGGAGACATTTTAGTTTTTATTAGATCCTATATTAATTTTGATATTCTAAACATAAATGCTGTGCATGAGTTATTGTTTCTGGATGTAACATTTCCTGCAACAAAGCCTATTCTGTTTGGAGTGTGTTATCGACCACCAAATGAAAATTATTCTTAGAGTATGATATTTTCTTAGAGAAAATAGACTTGAGTATGCTTTGAACAATTATAATGATGGTTTGACAAAGGAATGTATTATTATTATGAGGGATTTTAATACTGATGTTAATAAAAGAACAAGGGAGAATTAAATGCTGTATGGACATTATGCTAAATAATTTCATTTAACCCAGATCATAAACACAACCCACCAGGGTTTAGGACAGTTGTGATAGTAACTGTAACTGATAGTAAGTTATTTTGGTGTCAGATGAAAATAATTTTTCCTAGAAAGTAGTGATGGTGTATGGTCAGTGATCATTATATTATATTTTGTACAAGGAAATTGTTTAAACAAACATTTAATAGTCAGGACATGACTACTTAAAAATGATTCAAAGATCACCTAAATAGAGTTAAATGGGAAAATATACAAAACACCTCATCAGTTGATGATGCTTGGGTAAATTTTTTATATTAATTTCTTAATGTAGAAAACAAAGTTGCCCCACTTAGACAGGTGAGAGTTAGGCAAAGATCCAGTCCTTGGATGAATCAAAAGATAAATTGTAAATAAAAAGATAGAAAAATAGAAATAAGGCCCTATCGATTAATAGGAGAACTAAGAATTTAGTGGATTATGATAAGTTTAAAGCACTCAGAAAATGAGTACAGAAAAGTATAAGGGAAGCTGAACATCACTGAACAATTAAAAGTAAACAAGGAGGACCCAAAATCATTACTTTATGGTATATTGAAACCCAGTTCATCAAAAATGGGCTTGGATTTTGTTGGAGAGTTAGAATTTAATAAATGTAAAGTTGCAAACAAATTAAACTGATTTTTCTCATCTGTTGCTAAAAGCTTAGTAGAAATGTTGCCTCCAAGTAAAGGAAATTATGGGATTGATTTTGTTGAGAGGTTCTATTCAAGACAAGGAGTGTTACCAGAGAAGTTGATTACACTAACACAGTAGAAGAGATTACTATAATGTTAAAATAATTACAAGTATCTAAAGCAGCTGATCTAAATAGTATTCCAGCAAGGTTTTTAAGAGATGCAGAAGATATCATTGCACCGACTATTACATACAGTTGAAGTCAGAAGTTTTCATACATCTTGGCCAAATACATTTAAACACAGTTTTTCACATTTCCTGACATTTAATAGTAGAAAACAATCCCTGTCTTAGGTCAGTTAGGATCACAACTTTATTTTAAGACTTTGAAATGTCAGAATAATAGTAGAGAGAGTGATTTATTTCAGCTTTTATTTCTTTCATCACATTCCCAGTGGGTCAGAAGTTTACATATACTTTGTTAGTATTTGGAAGCATTGCCTTTAACCCTCTGGGGTCTGAGGGTGTTTTGGGCCCTGGAGAAGTTTTGACATGCCTTGACATTTGTGCTTTTTTCAGTTGCTTAAAAACACATTAATGGCTAAAGTCTGATAACATTGTATTCAGCACATGTGAGCAACATGTATGTACATGTTTGTATTTGAGAAAATAACGTTTATGCATGTTTTTTGAAAAAACAAATGTTTTAAGTCATTGAAATAAGGCCATAGAACACAAACTAAACATTTGTCAAAATACTTTTAAGAACTAGATCTTGTAGCCTAGAGTTTTTGCTACAAAATGATGTGAAAACCATCCTGATCACTCATTCATACAAAACAATATAGTAATTGAACTTTTGTAAGACACTTTTAGAGTTAGAAAGGTCATATGCGAGGAGGCGTGAATGATCATGAATATTGATTGTAATTCACACCTGAGGAGACAAAGACCCCTCCCTTGGGCCTATCACTGAGGAATGTGACTCTCCTCACTGAAAATTTATGTGAGGAGACTTAATGATCAAAATCAAGTTTTAAGTTAAAAGAAGTAATCTGACTATACATTTTCTTTACATAAAGACTTTACTTAATTTTATACCTACACTACAGTTTAAAAGATGTCTCTTCTGCTCACCAAGACTGCATTTATTATATCCAAAACACAGTAAAACAATGATATTGTGAACTCTTTTTACAATTTAAAAGAACAGTTTTTGATATATTGTAAAATGCAATTTGTGATCAAAGCTGAATTTTCAGCATCATTACTGCAGTCTTCAATGTCACATGATCCTTCAGAAATCATTATAATATGCAGATTGTATAATATCAGCATATTTAAAGTGCATTTTACTCATTTAACTTGAACAGATTTTTGCAAGCACAAGCTTTGTTGATGATAATGAGGCAGCATAAACACTAGTTAAAATATAATCTAAAGATTCATATAATTTTTTATATCATATTACATATCATATTTATATCATACAGCATACAATTTAAATGTCTTCTTTTGCCGAAACAGCATTTAAATGTAACTAAAACTTGCTTATTAGGAGTAAATATTTCAAATTTAAATACTCTGAATTCTGGCTGGCAAGTCTGGAAACAGTCCCACTAGTAAAATATGTACATGTTTATATAAAACAGCATGTCAACTAATGGAAACTAATGATTTACTCGTCCAAAACTGTATCCTCGGCTGGATCAAGTCTGTCAGCTTCTGAGGAAAAATTTAACTCTCCGTCAATATCCAGGAGTTTTCTCACTTGTGTATGGTGCGATCTTCCAAATGCACAGAAAAGTGAATGAACTTTATTTTTAAGACACAGTCGGGGGCGTTTACCATTTGCATTGATCGCCTCAGCACATTACCGTATGAATAGTGCCCTCTGCCCGTGGGTGTGATCACATTAGGGAGAATTAGCTGAACCAGGAGAAATTGTACATCGCTTTGTTTCATACAGATTACATTACAGGAGAATATTTGTTTTAAATTTTAATTGTTTTATTTAAAAGTAGACATTTTAAGCTTTCTTTAAACATATGTTTCATGTTTGTGTGATAAGTATTCATAGAGTTTCAGTTTATTTTTGTGACATGTTTCAGATATATACTCGCAAACACAGAGACTGCTGAAAGCTCACCCTTTTTATTTTCTTTATTTTACAAAAGCACAAGGTTTTGTTGTTATTGTGAGTGTATACAAATAAAAATTGACCCTTTATAGTCTCTAATGATGTCTTAAACTTATCTGTATGCTCCAAAATTACAGAGTATTTTATGTTGTTTCTGCTGTAATGACGAAAAAATCCAGCTGGACGCCGGCCCATCCGTTGACCCCAGAGGGTTAAATACCTTGGATAAAATGTTTTGAGTAGCCTTCCACAAGCTTCTCACAGTAATTTGCTGAAATTTTGGCCCATTCCTCCAGACAGAACTGGTGTTACTGAGTCAGGTTTGTTGGCCTCATTAATCGCACAAGCTTTTTCAGCTCTGCCCAAAAATGTTCTATTGGATCGAGGTCAGGGCTTTGTGATGGCCACTCCAACACCCTGTCTTTGTTGTCCTTAAGCTACTTTGCCACAACTTTGGAGGCATGCTTGGGGTCATTGTCCATTTGGAAGACCCATTTGCGGCCGAGCTTTAACTTCCCGGCTGATGTCTTTAATATATCCACATAATTTTCCTTCCTCATGATGCCATCTTTTTTGTGATGTGCACCAGTCACTCCTGCAGCTAAGCACCCCCACAACATGGTACTGCCACCCCTATGCTTCATGGTTGGGATGGTGTTCTTCAGCTTGCAAGCCTCACCCTTTTTCCTCCAAACATAATGATGGTCATTATGGCCAAACAGTTAAATTTTTGTTTCATCAGACCAGAGGACTTTTCTCCAAAAAGATCTTTGTCCCCATGTGCACTTGCAAACTGTAGTCTGGCTTTTTATGGCGGTTTGGTGCAGTAGCTTCTTCCTTGCTGAGTAGCCTATCAGATTATGCCGATATAGGACTCGTACTGTTTACTGTGGATATAGATTTTTCTCTACCTGTTTCCTCCAGCATCTTCATAAGATCCTTTGCTGTTGTTCTGGGATTGATTTGCACTTTTTTGTCACTCTAGGAGACAGAATGCATCTCTTACATGAGCGGTATTATGGCAGCTTGGTCCCATGTAGTATGTATGTACTTGCATACTATTGCAGGAGGTCCACACATTTTTTTTGAGGTTATGCTGATTTCTTTTGATTTTCCAATTATGTCAAGCAGAGGCACTGAGTTTGAAGGTAGGCTTTAAAAGACATCTACAGGTATACCTCTAATTGACTCCAATTAGCCTATCAGAAGCTAATTGGCTAAGTGCTAAGTGACATCATTTTCTGGAATTTTCCAAACTGCTTAAAGGCACAGTTAATTTAGTGTATGTGAAATTCTGACCCACTGGAATTGTGATATAGTCAATTAAATGAGAAACAATCTGTCTGTAAACAATTGTTGGAAGAATTACTTGTGTCATGCACAAAGTAGATGTCCGACACGACTTGCCAAAGCTATAGTTTGCTAATGTGAAGTCTGTGGAGTGGTTAAAAAAATAAATTTTAATGACTTCAACCTAAGTGTATTGTAACAGTTCAAGGATAGGCAAGGAGGAGGCGGGAACCGACTGAACAGTAAATGTAACGTTTAATGTAAAACTCAACTTAAAACAACATAAAACATAAGACAAACAGACACACACAACATGGCCATGTGCGTCTCTCTCTATCGAACCGGCGTCTCCGGCTGCCCCTTATATCACTCTCCCGTTGATTCATAAACTGATTCATCACCGGCCCATCCACACCCTCCTCCTAATCACACACTTCCACTTCCAGATCCAGGCCAGTGAAACCTCCGGACTGAGATACCTCTTTTCGGACCACGCCCCACTCCAGTGGCTCCATCGCATGAAGAATACCAATGCACGGGCTCTTCAGCCTTTTAAGTTTGAGGTGGTCCAAGGGGTACTGGGCAGGCCAGATGGCTCCCTGGCCTGAGTCGGGCGATGGGGTATGTGGTGCTGGGTGGGGGGGTTGAGCATCGGCTTGTGAATGGAGAACAAGATCAGGTGATGAGAATGGAGTAAGGATAATCACCTGGCAATGATTGTCTCTAACAGCTCTTTGTCACTGCAGTGAGAGTGGAGACGGGCTTTATAAGCGAGCCTGATGCCAGTGAGGACAGAGAGCTACCCACAGACACACACTGAAAGAGCGTGTACTGAGTTGCGCTGAAAAGCGAATTGTTCTAATTATTGTGAAAATAAATTACCCTTTTGAATTTACTTTCGCCATCTCATGCTTCCTCCTTGCATCCCATCCAATTTAATGAGTTTCACGGCATGGGCAAGGAGGAGGCAGGAATCGGCTGAACAGCAACGTAAACATTAATGACAGAACATAACTCAAACATAACATAAAAGTGCTTTACAGCAAACAAAACAAAGATGCACACACACACAACACATGCATCTCTCTCTCTCTCTCCCAAAGTGGCATCTCGGCTCCTCCTTATCTCTCTCCCACTGATTAGACAACTCTGCGCCAGTCGTACATCATCACAGCCCGGCCACACCCTCCTCCTTGTCACACTATATTTAACAGATTATATAAGGAAACAGATTGATGATGGAAAATTGTGTGGTATAGTTCTTTTGGACCTTCAAAAAGCCTTTGATACAGTAAATCACTCAATACTTTTATATAAGTGTAAAAGTGTGATGGTTTTTCGAATACCGTGATTGCATGGTTGACTTCTTATCTCCCTGGGAGAGCTCAGAGGATAAAAGTTGGAGGGATCCTTTCAGAGACTACACTTGTAAATAATGGAGTTCCCCAGGGAAGTGTACTCGGTCCTCGGTTATATATAAATGAAATGCAAGGTGCTTATGATTGTAACTTGTTTTTATATGCTGATGATTCTGCACTATTGGTTTCAGTTAAGGATGCATGAAAAATACAGGAGAAGTTAGGTGAGGAACTCAGCAGTGGTGATTTCTCAGGGCCAGCAAAGCCTTCTTTGCTGTCGTAACATGTTATGCAGAACGGGCCACAAAACAGTGCAGTGATATGCCGAAGGGGGCAGCCATATGCACAAAAGGACCCGCCCCGCTCATCAACTTTTGGGCCAGATGCTGTACTGCGCATGCGTCAACCTTCACAAAAGCTTACTGGGATAACTCCGTCGAATTGATCCCCAATCCTTGATTTTCTTCTTTCACATTTGTTCATAAACCTAAATTTTAAACTTTACAAACGTGTGAATATATCTCCGATACTAGTCTTTATAAAAAATAATCAGATTTCTTTGATATCGCTATTTATATCCAACTTTCCGAAACTTTCGCTACTATTCTCAGCCCGCTAGCACTGCACGCGTGGTCTCTCGCCAATCGATCGTCTTACTTACACCTCTACACCTGTATAACTGAAAGCTATAATTCGCCATTATAGCACATCTGCTATAATGGCGAATATAGCGGATGTGTGTCTAACTCTACCTCTGTGTGCAGGTGAAGACACCTTTGAACTGCATTCGGTGCAGTTGGAGCTGGAATCCGTCGAGAGGCAGATCCAGGACCTGCTAGAGAGACAGGCCGAGCTGCGAGATCGTCGGTCCGCGCTTGAAGCATCACGCGCCGATGCTCACAGGTCAGTGGTTCATCATTTTTTGACTCTGTCCTCGTCTACTCCGTGTGTTTCTCTGCACAGGATGCGATCCTCCCTGGCTTCATTCACTCCGGCACCGACACATCACCATGGACCCTGGGTGATTCCACGGCGGAAGACGCGAGCCAGGACCAGACCAAGGACCTCCCCGCCCCTCCCGGCCTTCGAGATCTCCACCCGGAACCGCTTCTCACCTCTTCGCGAGTCGGAGCGCGACGACGCCGTGATCATCGGCGATTCGACCGTCCGTCATGTCCGCGCTATCTCTGGCAAAGGTAAGGTGCGCACTCACTGCTTTCCTGGTGCTCGTGTTCTTGATGTCTCTATGCAGGTTCCCGAGATCCTGAATGGTGACGAGCGCGTCGGAGCTGTCGTGCTGCACGTGGGAACGAACGACACCAGGCTGCGGAAGACGGAGGTACTGAAGGAGGACTACAGGAGCCTGATCGAGTCGGTACGCAGCACTTCGCCAGAAACAACGATCGTCGTGTCTGGACCGCTTCCCACGTACCGACTAGGACAAGAAAGGTTCAGTAGATTATTTGCTCTAAATGAATGGTTAATGTCATGGTGTAATGAACAGAGACTGCTCTTTGTTAATAATTGGAATCTGTTTTGGGAGCGACCTAGGCTCTTCCGTCCTGATGGCCTTCACCCCAGCAGAGTCGGAGCGGCTGTTCTGTCGGACAACATCTCCAAGACGCTACACACCATATGACTAGTAAGTCAAAGTCCAAATCACAGTATTTGCTGTCCCAACTTAATTGATATAAGTACCAATGTAGAACATTATATAGAAACTGTGTCTATTCCTCGTTTAGTAAAGCCAAACAATACATCTACTGTAGGATCTAGGAAAAATCTAATTGTAATTAAACCAGAAAATCTCAATATCAGTGAACAAAAACAATTTCTAAAGCTAGGTCTTCTAAACATTAGATCGCTCACACCTAAGGCGGTTATTGTAAATGAAATGGTCTCAGATAATAGTTTTGATGTATTTTGCCTTACTGAAACCTGGCTTAAACCAAATGATTATTTCGGTCTAAATGAGTCTACTCCGCCAGGATACTGTTATAAACATGAGCCCCGTCTGATTGGTCGTGGCGGCGGTGTTGCAACAATCTATAGAGATATTCTTAATGTTACTCAGAAAATAGGTCACAGGTTTAATTCGTTTGAAGTACTTGTGCTAAATGTTACACTCTCAGATGTAAGAAAAAAATCCCTATTATCTCTAGCCTTGGCTACCGTATATAGACCTCCAGGGCCTTACACTGTTTTCCTAAAAGAGTTTGCAGACTTTCTATCAGATCTATTGGTCAATGTTGATAAAGCAATAATTGTTGGAGATTTTAACATACACGTAGATAACACAAATGATGCGTTAGGGGCTGCGTTTACAGATTTGTTAAACTCCTTCGGGGTCACGCAAAACGTCAGTGGTCCCACTCATCGCCTAAATCATACGCTAGATTTAATTATATCTTATGGAACCAATCCAACCGATATAGATATTATACCGCAAAATGATGATGTCACTGATCATTACATGGTAACTTGCATACTACGTACCACTGAAATCTGTCATATTGCGCCACGTTATCGACCAAGCAGAACAATCCTTCCAACCACAATAGATAGATTCACAAATAGCTTACCTGATCTATCTCAGCTGCTCAGTGAACCCAAACAAACAGATGAACTAGAGGAAATGACTAGCAGTTTGAGCACCATTTTCTCTGGTACATTAGATATTGTTGCACCAATTAGATTAAAAAAGTTTAGAGAAAAAACTAGAGCACCATGGTACAACAGTGCTACGCATGCTATCAAGAGAGAAACTCGTAACTTGGAGCGTAAATGGAAACAAACTAATTTAGAGGTCTTTAGAATCGCATGGAAAGACAGTATGTCACGTTACAAAAAGGCTCTAAAAACAGCCAGGGCTGAGCACCTCCGCAAACTAATAGAAAATAACCAAAATAATCCAAGGTTCTTATTTAACACCGTGGCTAGACTAACAAATAAACAGAGATCACCTGAGCAAAATATTCCTTTACAGTTTAGTAGTAATGATTTTATGAATTTCTTCACTGAGAAAATAGAAAACATCAGAAACACAATTGTAAACACAATTGTTAATGTACAATCTTTAATGGTGTCTTATGATTCAGCCTCAATTATCGCCCCTCAAGAACAACTACACCGCTTTACAACTATAGGACAGGAAGAGCTAAATAAACTTATCATTGCATCTAAACCAACAACATGTTTACTAGATCCAATACCCACTAAACTACTGAAAGAAGTGTTACCTGTAGTGGAAGAGCCTCTTCTCAATATTATTAACTCGTCTTTATTTTTAGGTCATGTTCCAAGAATATTTAAGCTGGCAGTTATAAAACCTCTCATTAAGAAACCACAATTAGATCCAAATAACCTAGCAAATTACAGACCCATCTCAAATCTTCCATTTATGTCTAAAATATTAGAAAAAGTTGTGTCCGCTCAATTGTGCTCTTTCTTGCAAGAAAATGATATCTATGAAAAATTTCAGTCAGGATTCAGACCGCATCATAGCACAGAAACTGCGCTAGTTAAAATTACAAATGATTTACTTTTAGCTTCTGACCAAGGCTGCATCTCAATATTAGTTCTACTCGATCTTAGCGCTGCGTTCGACACTATAGATCATAAAATACTCTTGGATCGACTACAAAACTACACTGGTGTTCAGGGACAGGCATTAAGCTGGTTTAGATCGTACTTATCAGACCGTTACCATTTTGTCTGTTTAAATGGGGAAAAATCAAAAATAACGTCAGTAGACTATGGAGTGCCACAAGGATCTGTGTTAGGCCCTCTATTATTCTCAATATATATGCTACCACTTGGTAAAATTATAAGAAAACATGGAATTAATTTCCACTGTTATGCTGATGACACTCAATTATATACCTCATCACGACCAGATGAAAACATTAACTTATCTAACTTGACAGAGTGTCTTAAAGATATAAAATGTTGGATGACGCGTAATTTCCTGTTATTAAATTCCGATAAAACGGAGGTATTACTTATTGGTCCAAAAAACTACCCACAAAATCCCTTACAATACAACTTTAATTTAGAAGGATGTCCTGTTACAATATCCACTACAGTAAAAGACCTGGGTGTTATACTAGACCGCAACTTGACTTTCGAAAATCATATTTCATCTGTTACGAGAACAGCCTTTTTCCACCTTAGAAACATTGCTAAGCTACGTAACATGCTATCTGTTTCTGATGCAGAAAAGTTAGTTCATGCATTCATGACCTCGAGACTAGATTACTGTAATGCTTTATTAGCTGGTTGCCCTGCATCCTCAACAAACAAGCTACAGTTAGTCCAAAATGCAGCCGCTAGAGTTCTTACTAGGTCAAGAAAATATGATCACATAACACCGATTTTATCATCTCTACACTGGCTACCAATTAAGTTCCGTATCAATTACAAAGTATTACTACTGACCTATAAAGCCCTAAATGGTTTATCTCCGGTGTATTTAACGGATCTTCTATCGCCATACAATCCATCGCGCTCTTTAAGATCACTAAATTCGAGGCTTCTGGTCATACCTAGGATATCTAAGTCCACTAATGGAGGGAGGGCGTTCTCACATTTAGCTCCTAAACTCTGGAATAGCCTTCCCGATATTGTTCGAGGCTCAGACTCGCTGTCCCAGTTTAAAACTAGATTAAAGACACATCTCTTTAACCAAGCATTCACATAATGCTAACTTTTTATACTACTGCTGAATCAGTTATAATGCATTAATATTATGAACATCAGCTATGCTAATTATTTCCCATCTGCTTTTCTGCTGTTATCTCGGGACGCCAGTCCCGAGGTAAATAGCGTTCGTCAGCTCCAGTTTGTATCCAGCCTCTCACGGAGACTTCAGATGCCCCATCACCATGGACAAGGATCTTAAAATGGGATACATAGACTAATTATTGCCAACAAAAGCCTTCATCAGCCAAACAAGGACAATTGCATCTAAGTGAACTTCTGGAATTTAATCAAGGATGGACTTCAAAGACACTGGTCACTAATCTTGCAGTTCAAACACATTCACTGTCTAAATACTGACCCTTAGCACTTAATAAGTTTAATAATTTTTTAAATTATGTTTTTTGACTATAAATAATTCTTATTTACATTATTCATGATGTTAGCCAGAGGGGAACTGGCCCCCACAGTGAGTCTGGTTTCTCCCAAGGTTATTTTTCTCCATTAACAATCATCTTTTGGAGTTTTGTGTTCCTTGCCACAGTCGCCTTCGGCTTGCTCACTGGGGTTATTAATACAATTATTATTTAATTATTTTTAAACACGATAAAGAATCATATCTTATCTAATTCCACAACAGGGCTCCAATCAAAAAAAAAAAAAAAATCAATTAAGGAGCCAATGGCTCCTACAGGGGGAAAAACAGGCGCCAAATATTTTAATTTTTTTTAACTCCATCCATTCCTTTTCGTCCCGCAGCTCGCTAACAGTGTAGTCTGTGGAGCATTCTTCGCAATTATGCGATCACGTGCATTTTTATGCTTGTTACTGTCACCGTGTTTTCTAACAGTCTCTTTTTTGAAATTGTTAGTTCCTGCAATGAACTCCGTTTTCCCCGCTATTTCTTTGATATAAACTTTTATGTATCTCGGGAAATGTAATGCAAATTTTAAAATCAAAAGGGAGTAAACTTTTACTGTCGCCAATGGCGACCTTGACAGAAATTACACTCACAAATAAATTTATTTGGTCACAAATGCGACCATTTTTAGTCGCAGTTTGGAGCCCTGCACAAGGATGATGATTTATCGACTTTATAGACATTACATTTTTATCGTCTGTTAATGCTGAACTTCTGTAAAGCTGCTTTGAAACGATGTGTGTTGTGAAAGGCGCTATACAAATAAAATTGACTTGACTTGACTTGACTTAAAATCCTGGGCCGATTTCTCTTCCCAGTCCACCCCTGAACACCAGTCAGTTATCTTGGTTGCGTTCTTGACAATAGCCTAAGTGGCCTTGAAAGGTCTAAGCAAGGTTAATTCCAGGACCAATTGTCTTGCCAGACATATTGGATTTCTGGATAGAGAATGTTAAAGATTACATTCTCTAGATAATGTTTGTGCGCTATTGCAGGTTCACGCCTAAATTATCAAATACACCGCCAATGACCATCTTGATAAAGCATTAATGTAATCGCAGTCGGTTTGGTCTAAAGTAAATGTATGTTGTTGGACATATCAAATGTTGGACTTGAAGTGTACATGTAACCGAATTGTGCACTGTCTAGTAGGCTACGTCATAAAGTCTAATCCAACAACATTAACAAGGAAACAAGAAAACCACTCTCTACTTTTGGCTGAATAACTTGAGTAGCTTTAAAAATATTAATGTAATATAATACATTTAATAATAATATTGTTAGTTGTTTTTTTTGTTTTGTTTTTTTATAATACCGACCGCTGATGTAGAGTTTGTGTTAATTTGTATAATAAATTACTAGGAAAGTAGAGATGATAAAATTATTTATAATTATGATTAGCCTCTATAAAGATAGAAAAGTTTCAACATTTGCAGAGCAATACTTCAGCAGAACATTCCACCAGTCACAAACTTCAGAAGATTTTGCATCATGCATTAGAATGAGAACACAACTATTTCTGGGCTTAAAAGATACAGGAACTAAATAAATGTGGAACATTGTATCTCAAAAGGAGGACGATGTGGCCCCCCATGCACTACTTAAAGAAATAGTTCACTAAAAAATGAAAATTCTCTCATCATTTACTCACCCTCATGCCAATCCCAGATGTGTATGACTTTCTTTCTTCAGAACACAAATTTAGATTTTCAGAAGATTATGAATTTTTCTTCCTTCCCCAGTAGATGGAAATATTCATGAAGAATGTGAATCACCAAAAACAAAAGAAGAGGAAAGCTAAAGTGGAGTTTGACTGAGCAGGGAGGAGAATTTCTAAAAAAAGGGCCTTAAATATTGATGTTTCTCACACAACCTATCATATCACTTCTGAAAGAGTCACATGGATTATGCTACTTTTATGCTGATTTATGTGATTTTTGGAGCTTCAAAATTTTGGCACCAATTCACTTGCATTGTATGGACCAAAAGAGCTGAAATATTCTTCCAAAAATTTTAATTTGTGTTCTGCTGATGAAAGAAAGTCATACACATCCGGGATGGCATAAATAATGAGAGAATTTAACTTTTTGTGTGAACTATCTCTTTAAATCCTTTTTTCATTCCTTGCATTGTTTTGAACATGCTTTATATGCAACAATAACTCTCTCAGTCTGCATTAAGGGAAATTTAGACACTGCACTGTAAAACAGATCATAATCATGGGCAAGGAAGAGGCGAGAAACCGGCTTGTCAACATAAATAATAATTTAATAAAGAACTTAAACAAACATTTAGGACAGCAGACATGTCTGCTGATTAAGCTCTCTCTCCCGATCTCCGTCTGCGAGTGGCCTTTATCCCTCTTGACGGCTCAATTTAGCTTGATACGGGACCGGGCGTGCGCAATCACGCGCCGGTCCCGCCCTCCACCGTGCCACATGCACATAAACTGATTTTAATGTAATTGTTAAATACATTATGATATGGAAAATAACTTTATCTTTTCATTTCTGTAATCATGTCACCCTTTTATTAATTTATTTTTAAATCAGATTTATGTAGTGTTTACAGTATCATAGATAAGAGATGTATTTAAAAGTTGGCAGTCACAAACACCTATAAAATACCTATATTTTTTATTCTTTCTGGCAAACACCCATGAAAGGGAATTGTAAAAGTGTGCTACATTTTTAAATTGCAGCATCAATTTTTTATTATAAAGGGCATAGCTTTTGCCACTCAATACTCACTACTCATGAGTACTTTTAAATGAGCTACTCTTTTACTCTTACTTGAGTAGTTTTTAGGACAGGTACTTTTACTCTACTCAAACTACATTTTTTAAGAAGTAACAGTACTTTTACTTGAGTATTATTTTTCAGTACTCTTTCCACCCCTGGCCATTTTCTCACTCATGACTCATCTCTTTGCTGGATTCCCTCTGTGTGTTTTCTCAAGGATTATTCCTGGATTCCACCCTCTGTGTGTGTGGAGAATATTAGATGCAACAGAGTTTGATTTGTGAGTAACCCCTTGACTGTGTGTGGCAAACTGTTACTATTTCATTGGATCTGATTACACTAATGTGCACCAATGAGTATGGGCCCCAATGCAAACGTAAGCACTTGGTTTAAGGACTAGGGTGACCACCTCCAGTCAGACAAAATGTGGGACAAGTAGCATGGTAAAGAGGGACAATGTGGGACAGACGTAATAACTTTAAACTTAAGATATATTGTCTATCTAATTTACCCAGAAACATTTTTTAAACCCACCAACTAAAAGATTAAGACACTACCTGACCCAAAATATCACCCAAAGTTTCTACAGCTTAAGGCATAGGCCTAGGCCTATAAAAGACAAAACACTCATTTTGCAACATCTCTCTTTATTGGGACTATCAAATTAGTCAACTGTCCAAAGGACCAGGCATTACGAAACTAAAAAAAAATGCTCTCAGTGAATCAAATTCACCTTAAAATACAAGACACAAAAAATATTAGGCCTAGCCTATTTAAGTTCAACAAAATATATGGCCTAGCCTATACAGTGCAAAATATTTAGGGCTTGCCTATAGAAAGTTTAACTATTTCTGTGCTCTATTCTTTAACCCAAGCTCTGGGGTCCAGTATCTCACTGCCAGGGGGAAAAGCTTGGTGCTGACGCCACTGAAAAAAACGGTGTGTGCGTTCCACCCGCAAGCATAGGTGATGTCAGTTCTTGAATACATTTTTCCACTGAGACCAGAGCGAGGACATCTGTTACAATAGATGTTGCTTTGGTGCGGCCACACGACATTTTCTTAGCTATTTCAGAATCTGGAAAAATTACTGGGGCTAACTTGTTACTGCAGTCGGTGGAGCGATATGAATGTGTGTGATGTACGGCATGATAAATGCTCGTCACTTCTGCTGCCGAAACTTTGTCAGCCTGTGGGTCATTTGGTTTGTTGAAAAACGATTGCACTGATTTGCATGTTTCTTGATGATGTGCTTTTTTTCTGTGGTACTCACATGCACCATGTCGCTTCACATCGTACTCTCCACCATGTCCCACAGAAAAACTGCTTTTGCATAAAATACAAAAAGCTCTCTCTGCTTTGCTATCTACAGGTCTTAACCAAGAGTATCTTGCGGTCCATTCGCTATTAAAAGTGCATCTTCTCTTTTTCGTGGCCGCACTGGCCATGGCTGCTTAACTGACTGAACAGCGCGCCCTCCAATTTCGTGCACCAGTTCGTGCACCAGTCAACAGTTTGATTGACGTACGATGACTCAGCCTATCGACTACCGCATTTATTGCTCTCCTCTGAACTATTGGACACAAGTTAACAGTACGCCTATGGACGCATCCGTGTATTTAGGCAGGGTCCAATGAAAAAGCGGGACAGATGCTCAATTTGCGTGAGGCGGGACAAAGGGTAAAATTGCTGTACAGTACAACGTAAAGCGGGACAGGTGGTCACCCTATTAAGGACACTGAGTAATTAATCAGAGAGTAAACGTTTACTTATTATGCATTTAATCTGTTGATTATTGAGTTTAATAATTTGGGTTTAGCAGTGTTTTAATACCGAGACATTTTGCTTATTTGATTCTTTTGAATGGAGTCATTTTACTCATTTGATTCTTTTGAACAGTCATTTTGCAAATTTGATTCTTTAGAATTTAATCATTTATTCATCTTTGTCCTTGGATATAATAGGAGGGAGTCTTATTATTTTAATTAGTTTATTATTTTATTTTATTTTTGGTTTATTTAACTAAGTTAAAATAAATAATTGTTCTTTGTTTATAAATCTGTATTTGTTTCTTTCATTAAACTCAATTTGTTATTTGCATACATTGGCAATACTGGGAAAGAAACGAGCTCTCAAAATATGTTGGCACAATTTAATTTTATTAGGAACAATAAATGAAACTAATTGGAGGCACCACATCATACAAATTATAAATTACCAGAGAAAATCCAGCCAGCCCACCATCAGCTGCTGGGACTCTATGTTGTACTTTTTAACTGAGCGCCATTATACCATTATAAGTTACATTTAACTTTTTATTTTCAAACAAATAAAATTAAATTAAAATAAAAGATGTAAAGATGTAAATATGAAAAGATACTGGATATTAGACACAATGGCGGAACCCTTAAGAGAACCTCACGGCATCCTTTTGAAGTTACCTCAAAGATCATGTTGCATATTTCAAGTGTCTCAAAATCTTTTCTTTATGATAGGGATACTGAAGGAACCATTGACAGTTTTTTTTAAGTTCTTGATAGAACTTCTGGGTTCCATTGTGTTAGTTCCTCTAAGACCTGCCGAGTATTTAGGATGCCCTAAATACTCTTTAAAGGGTTATGCCAGTCTGGCAATCTAAGAACCTCAAATGGTGCCTCAAGTGTCTTTCATTTTTACAGTGGCAGACATTCAGAAGAATATGCATGAAGATACACTTTACTGAGTTACATTTCTGCATATATAAAAAACTCAATCTCCATCTCAACCTGATTTTATTAGAGTAAACTACATCATGTGCTTTACTTTCAGGCAAGAAAGTGAACCTCAAAGTTCAGCTGTTAAGAAAAGAGACAGACAGTTAAAAATAGTAGAACGAGTCCAGATGTTGTGCTTGTGGACAGCTTATTAACACACCTAAGCTCAGCAATAATGTCCACAACAGAGACTAATTATAAAAACACACATTTCCACACTTCTCATCACATAGTGAGAAAGACAGAGAGAAGTACTGTAAGTTAAAGTAACTAACTTGAGAATTTTTCCTTTGATTAAGGCTTTAAATACTGCATTTAAACTGTCACTGGTATTTGGATTGGAAATGGCTTGGCTTGCTTTCTTGTCTGATTACAATTTTTTGTCTCTAAGCCTAAAGATTTTACAGTGGACCCAAATAGTATTTGGACAATTAAGCCAAATTTACAAAGTTATGAATTTCATTGCATGAGATAACAAAATATCTGCATCTGCAAACAAATAATGCTACAGTTGAACCTTTTCTCACTTTTTATAGATTTTTGCTTACTTTAAACCAGCTGGTCCTTAGATAATTTTTAGAGAATCAATTGAGAGAAAAATTTGCCCTCAAGTTCACACAAGTGACCTAATTGAGGAACCACTGTTATAGTTCATCACATTAACTATGGAACTGTACTGTATATTTAGACCCTGTATTTTTCTGAAAATGTAGGAATGATTTATTGGAGAAATCTATGACTGCCACAATATTAATGACCTATCTAGGAATATAGCGCAGTTAAAGTATTCCCTGTGTATTCAACTGCCCAGTTGATGCATTATTGTTACACTTATTTATGTTTTATTATTGAATAATTACTTCTGTGTGCTGTTCAACAGTACATTGTTCAGGTGAATATTATCCTTGTAGGAGCAAGCACATGTGCAACATGACTTTATTCATATGTATGGCGACTCACATGGCGAGAAACCACATGAAGCAGAGGGCATGTGCCGTGTACTTGATGTCTCCATGCACGGTCCACACGCATCTACAGGAACAGTTCTAACCCGTTTGTCAGATGAATTTTTTTTATTTCAGGTCTATTTTAATTATAGCTCATTGGAGTGTGTCACTTCACTTGTGGAGTGTGTGTGAGAGTGTTTGCGTTTGCGGGGTGTAACTCCCAGGTCTTTATGTGAGAGAAGTACTCGTTCATCACTGTCTCAGGGGACAAAGGAAACCTGTAGTGCATGCTAAGTGGCCCAGCCCTCTGCATGGCTGTAGGAATACATTATGCTACACACACACACACACACACACACACACACACACACACACTACCTCCGATAATGAGCACTGAATTCTTCTCCTTTCTCACTCTCTTCTATCAGTATTCTTCCAAATCAGTATTGAGAGGACTGATAAGACACTTGTCTGGACAATAGACACCTCCTTTGTTTGTTTGTTTGTATGCTTGTTTATTATTCAGTTACATTGTAAGATTGCTTGAGTTTGCTGCCTGGCATGTGCTGCTTTGTTCTTATGCACACACAATTCTCACAAGTCTTTTGTCTGTGAAGTCAGCTTGTATTGGTTGGCCACAAATACAATGAAAATACATTCTGTTATTACAATTTTATATATATATATATATATATATATATATATATATATATATATATATTATACTGTATATGTGGCTTTGCATTTCTAGTGATGGATACATTCACCATTCACTCACTGGGTGAGGTGGTGTGTGTGTTTTAGGATGCACTCTAATCAGGCCCAGCTGGTGGCAGGGCTCTTATCAGACATTGTCAGACCTCTGGTGCTGCCAGTTTGTTTTGTACCGATAGCAACTAAATTAAATCGAGATCCTCTTCCAAAATATTTCCGTCATGGTGCCAATAATTGTCCAAGTTAGTGCCTGCAAACTGTAATACTTCCTCTAACATGCAGATCCTCAGCCAGGGCGACCCACAGCTACCGAATGTTTTGCTTTTGTTTGATTTGGCCATAACGGCACGTTAGAAATGAAGTGATGTTTAGTTTGCCTGTTTTTGTGTGATGGTCTAGACAGCTTTCAGATCCCCCACCCCCCCACCACACACACACACACACACACACACACACACACACACACTCCCTCCTTCCATTGCTCCTCTCTCCTTTGTTGCTGTAGCACAACATTAAGATGGTGAATAGGCACTTCAGGGTTATTTGGGAGCTTTTCAGTGAAGTATAAGCAGAGGAGAGAGGGAAATAATGAGGTGCGGTGGCAGAAAACAGACTAAATGAAGAGATAAGGGACAAGATTATTATTGTGAAAAGTGGCAAAGTCAGCACGCCTCCTTCAGGGTTCAGCATAAACATGAAATTACTGAATTTTACAGCGTTTTTACAAACCAACGGTTCTTGAATCATTTCTTTTTATCACTATTTTGTTTTCCTGAAAGATTAAAAAAAAAAAAAAATCAATTGCATGTGCATGCTGTGAAAGCTTTGAATTTCAAAGTGTTGCAAGTGCTGAATTATTTGTAGGGAGAAAACTCAAAATATTATGAATTTATTCATCCCAAAATAATCATGCATATTCATGAGTCCTGTCTGCATAATATTTGAGGAGGAGGGGCAGACACAATGGGTACAGAGCAAAATCATTTGTGACATCATCTGTTCTTTGAAATTCTTGGTCAATTTTAGAATTTTTTTGTCCCCAAAAATCATACTGAATAAACTTTAATTTGGAAATTAGGCCATTTCCAATTTGTATATACCTTGAAAGCTCCCTAAAGCTTGTGGCCCATGGAGAGGGAGATAAGTAAAAATAGGTAGATAGGGTAAAAATCAGCCAGCCAGCATCAGGTAAACTGTATCAAGGACAGCAGACATCTCCCCTCCTCTCAAACACAAACAACCTCAACACTCACACACAAACACATGCAGCCTGCTCTGCTCGGTCTAAACAGAGGTGTTTGTCTACCATAAAAGCTCCCCAAGGAATTTTTTTGTGTTTGTAAATGGCTATAGACAAGCTTGCATAGGATTCCACACAGTTCCTTAATGTATGATTAGTGCAATTAATAATACACCTGGCTCTTGCTTTCATTTTCTGTTTTTCTTTCTTTTCTCACATTTTTATCCATCTTTCTATCTAGCTTTCTTTTCTTTTGACCCCCCCAACACACACACACGTTTTTTCTTTTCCAACTGGTTTATGGTTTAGCTTGATGCCTCTGTTTAAAATTGCCTCTTTTAGAGAGAGAGAGAGAGAGAGAGAGAGAGAGCAAGAGAGAGAGAAATTGATTACCAGTGGATAATATTAGATGAGCTCTGTTGAAGGCAATCCATTTTCTTATGATTTTGGCATTCTATCCCCGTTTATTAAATCAGAGGAAAATGCCCTCCCCTGGGATGTTTTGGGCTTTTGACCAACGCCTGCAATCAATCCCGTGACTGAAACAGTACGATGATATTGGTCTCCCCACGAGGAGCTGGTTGGTCCGGGTAGATGTGGGTGAGATTCAGATCTACTCTCATCTTTTTCTCTTTTCTTCCCCCATTTTACATCTCCTCTATCCTGGCAGGTTGTCAAGCAACCGTAAGGGGGGCAGACAGAAGGGATGGAGTTTGGAAAGAGAGACGATGGGGGAGAAAAAAGACAGGCAGATAAAGAACAATCTCCTTGACTGCTTGTGAGGATGTAGGTACACTCCAGATGGTGACCCAGAACTTGATGGGCTACACTGTAGAAATAACCCTCTTGTGCTCATCAAGAGACTCAGAAATCACTCATAGTCTAATAAAAACACCTTTTCTCTGAGCCACAGTGAACCCTATCACAACAAGTACACCTTTAGAAAATAAGATTCTGAGTAGCACCCTTAAAGATTATTCAGCTTGATAGATGTGCTATATGAAGAACCTTCTTAAAATGGGTTCTAGGTAGAACCGGAACATGAGATCTTTTTCAGAAGGTTGTTATATGCGTTAAAGATTAGCATTTTAATTATAGCTGTATAGGTTATAATTAATTTATGCCTTTATATGATGTCCTCAAGAAATATTAGGACAAAGCTCAGGACAATTTATTACCCAAGGCATTATTGTATTAAACATAAGGCATTGCACAGCTACTTACAGCATCTTTAAGAGCTGGGCTATATAACATAACTTTCCTCACCCAAAAATCAAATGTGCTCATCAGCTTAGTACTTCTTAAAGCCAAAGTATACTTCATGCGTCCGCGTTGATAAGCAAATCTTATTAAAAAAGTTATGTTCCATGCCTAAAAGTTTACTTGTTTAAAAAATAAAAGTAAATCATTTAAAATAAGATTTACAAAAAATAATCAGGCTAACATTAGCAAGGCGGCGAGCTTGCAACTGACAATTAAATTTTGAGGTGTAAACTGGGTCAAAACACATTAACTTTGAATATAATATTGTTCTCAACTCTCAACAGTCACATTACCATGTAACAGGATGCCATAATTGACTCTTACCTTGAATATTTTAACCTGCTAACTAAATTTGAAGGTATCTTGAGGAGTTAACTGTGCTGTTGTGGGAATGTTGAGGCTTTTGCGTGTTTCACAGACTTTGAAGCTGATTTTGTTCAGCAATCAGACAGCAAGCGCAACATGTCTGATGTCAGTGCAGTGCAGGAATATTTTATACTGTATTATATACACTGTAGGCTCTTTTTAGACAGACAAAAGACTAACACAAACTTTTGACTCAAACATTGAATTGTCTGCCAAGAGCATACATACTGTAGAAGATTAGGTGTAGCTGAACTCAGCTGAATTTTTATTATTTAAAAAATATATATAAAAACAAGGATTTAATCTCATAGGGAAGAGAAGGATATTACTTTAGATGCATGAAAACCTGTCGCACACCATTTGTTGCTGTTACTTTTGCTAAAAATAGGTACAACAATTGACGCAGCCTAGACTAGTTTGCGTTACTGTTGTATGCTGTTTGTTGCTGTTAAGTTTGTTTAAAAAAAGTTATGTTATTTATAAAATTAGTAGATAGAAAATTACTGTTTATTCATTCACATTATTTTGATGTTTGGAGACCACATACACTATACTTTTGATTAATCATATTTTAATTAAAACAGAAAAAGGTGAAGGCCAAGGAAAGACATAAACCTATTGTCTGCATAAAATACTAACCAACTTCTTGCTCAAGGTCACAAGGATATATAAAGGTGGATTTCTGTCCTGCTATGGATTCAAAAAGAAAATAAAAACTGAAAAAAGGTGTTAGATTTTGATTTTGAAGTTGATGGTAATATACCCTGTTCCTATTTTATTTTTTCAGAGCCATGTAATTAACAGTTTCGTCCCTGCTTTACCATCAAATGTACAATCAAATCTGCTTTTCAGCTTTGCTGACTAAAATGCCCCTGCCTCCAGCCCCCATGGGATATCCAAGCTCAAATAATCTAGTCTCAATCTGTATCACCTTACTAAGCTTTGCATAATCAAGTGAAATCTGCACGTTGCAACCCCGTCACACTTGCTGTGGCTCAAGCCGTATGTACACTGCATTAATATGTGCAGAGCCGCCCTGTTCTTTAGGATATCCTCTGATGCATCGGTGTGACTGGAATCATGATAATTAGCTTCTGCCTTAACATTAAGCCACCTGTAGTCAATGCAAATGGCAGCAAGGTGACTTCTGATTCTCTGATTCTAGTTTTGTCCTCTGTGGGATATGATATGACATGATATGATATGATATGATATGATATGATATGATATGATATGATATGATATGAAAGTCTGGCTTGTAGGCAGATGGACTTTACTTGAGTTATCTATCTGTCTGTTTGTCTGTCTGCCTGCCTGTCAAATGTCTGTCTGTCTGTCAAATGTATGTCATGCAACAAATAGAGAACAAGAAAAAAAAGAGAAAAAGACCCATTTACATGAACAAACATAAACAGTTTGTTCTTGAGACCTGTAGATTTATTGAAGCCACTGAGGTGAAGATGTCCCCATACGAAGTTGAGGCGAGGTTACAAAAACATTTGCAGCCTTCTTCTCAGGCCTTAATGTAAAATACCACTTATTTACTCTGCAAAGTCCTTATTATTATTGTAGCCTCATCTTGATATATTGAATGCTTAACTTCTTTCTTCTTCCTTATTACTCCGATGCTCTCAGGGGCTGAACACATTACTTTTTTGGTTACTTACAGCAATTTACTTGTTTGTCTTGCATAGTCGATTTTTATGCTATGGAAAGAATTTCAGCAAGTATACGACAACTAAAACAACTAAAATATAGCTCCTTTAAAGAGGATTCTCAGAAGAGTAAAAAAGAGAGTTAACATGCATCTTGAAACAGCTAATGATAAAACATAGAAAATAACATAATGATAAATTAATTGAAAACAATAGGATCAAATAAAAGCCTCACTGAAAAAATATGTTTTAAGATATGATTTAAATACACTAAAAGACTGAGCTTCCCTAAATTCTGGGTGTAGAGAATTCCATAGTTTCGGAGCATAAGAAGAGAAGTCCCTGTAAACCATAGAGCATAAATGAGTGTGAGGGACAGTTCAAAAAACAGATTTAGAGGAACGGAGATCTTGCTTTGGGGTGTACAGGGTTAAAAGCTCAGACAAATACTGGGGAACCAAACCATTCAAAGCCTTGTATGCAAGTAAAAGAATTTTAAAATCAACACGAAACCTGAGCGGTCACCTGCCCTGGCCCTAGTCAGGATTCTGGGATCCGAGTTTTGCACATATTGCAATTTATTTAATGTAGATTTTGAGACCCAAGGAAGGAGAGCGTTGCAATAATCATTGCAAGAGAAGACGAATGTATTGATCAGCTTGTTAGTCACAGAGAATGTTAACATAGGGTGCAGTCTTGCAATTGTTTCTTTTTTCTTTTTTTTCTTTTTTAATCCCCTTTCTCCCAATTTGGAATGCCCAATTCCCACTTCTTAGTAGGTCCTCGTGGTGGCTCATGCTACTCTCTGCAATCCACACACAACTTACCACGTGCCCCATCGAGAGCGAGAACCACTAATCGCAACCTTGAGGAGGTTACCCCATGTGACTCTACCCTCCCTAGCAACCGGACCAAATTGGTTCTTAAAAGCTGACCAAGATGGAAAAGGGAAATACTAAAAGGTTAAGGGCCCCAAATTTAACCCTGTGGGACAACATAGTGGACTGAACCAATCTCAGACCTGTAACCACCCAGAGAGACAAACTGCCTACGATCGAGAGGTAGGACCTGAACCTACTGAATACAGTACCGGAGACACCAAAGACAGATTCAAGACAGGTGAGTAAAATAGTGTGATCAGTGTCAAAAGCAGCACTGAAATAAAGAAGGATGAGAATAGAAAAAGAGCCTGAGTCTGAAGCCATTAACAAATCATTAGTGACCTTGACTAGAGCCGTTTCTGTACTATGAAATTTACGAAAACCAGACTGAAATGGCTCAAAGATATCATTGACAATGAGGTGATTGTGAATTGATGTTGGAAGAAGCGTTTTGACGAAAGATGTTGGAAATCAATGATTGATACAAAATTATTTTAATTTCAAGGCTTTATTTCAATAATATTAATTTGTTATATATGACAGATCTTATACTGTATTCAGAGAATGTAAAGCTATTGACTCAACCTTCACTAAATATTTTATGCAAATAATTTAGTAATTTGCTTGATAACATGCATTAAAAATAAATTAGGTTGTGTAAATATGATGCAGTTCAATGTCCAAATGCTTATTCACCGGTTCAACAGAAAAAAAGAGCTTTAATTGTCCTTTATTTGTGTATTTGTTTCAGTTTGGCTTCTTTATTTTGTTTCTGATTTGAATGCACGTGTGACATGTAAAAACGAAGGCCCAACTCGGATGTAGAGGCTTTTCAGGTGGATTTGAAGGCAGCAAAATGTCCTATTGAATCAGGAAGTTCCAAATCAAAATGAAATCAAATCCCTTTATTGTCACGCAACCATATACACAAGTGCAACAGTGGGTGAAAGTCTTGGGTGCAGTTCCATGGAACATAGCTGTATGACAATTACAATAAACATCTGATTTACACATAACTCTGTTTACACATCTTGTTACACAGCACAATATACACCTAATAATATACAATATACAGTATACAGAAAATAAGAAGACTGTATACAATAAATATAATATACAGTATACAGAAAATAAGAAGACTGTATACAATAAATATAATATACAGTATACAGAAAATAAGAAGACTGTATACAATAAATATAATATACAGTATACAGAAAATAAGACTGTATACAATAAATATAATATACAGTATACACAAAATAAGAAGACTGTATACAATAAATATAATATACAGTATACACAAAATAAGAAGACTGTATACAATAAAAATGCTACTGTTTGAAACCCACCACTTTCTCCACAGATCAATTTAAAAATCATTAGGGTGCTCTTTGGCAGATTCCTACCGACACTTATGTTAATCAGTGCTGTTAATGTTACCCTATTTAGAAGCCGAGATGACACAGGAGGCTTACAGCGACTGCATGGTGACATCTCATTGACTTTTGCAGCCCTTTGCCCTTCTGTTGTTAGATTCAGGATTGTTTTCATCTGGAAATGTAGCTAGTTGCTGTCCATGATAGGTTACTCACAAAAACACACATTATCACATATGCTCCACATTAACATTATGGCATATTGTGGATTAATAGGATGTGAGAGAGTTGTTTGTATGCTAGGTTGAACCAGGCTGTCATCTTATCTGCACCTATGTTGTCATGGAAGGAACATTCTGGAGGTTGCATCCAAATTTCTTTTATAGTGTAGTATGTACTAAATTTGAAAATTAACTTACCTGCAGGTGCAGTCACGAGTGCTGTAATGGGGTTGTAGGGGGTGGGGATGGAGTTTAGGATGATTCTAAGGGCCCTGGACAGACAAGGGTGCGTGATTTTGTTATAAATGTCCACTTCGCACTGGTTAGCTAAAATGAAATGAATACTGCTCTTAGTCTTAATAAATAGAATAAAAGACGATCTGGTATGTGGAATCCCCCTAAAGACAATCCAAAATGTGCTTTTTAACTGCTAAATGCGCTTTCCATCTGTACAGCATGCGTGCATCCTCACACTGAACACTTCGTAAACCTGGCATGACTGGATCATGCAGATCACCAAACAGCGTGGTACAGACCACAAAACCTGAATTACACTGACAATTTTCTACTTTGAAGCACTTTGGAGAATGAATGGTCTTGCAGAGTCCATGCCTTGGAGGGTCGGCGCTGTTTTGGCGGCACGCAGAGGACAAACAGCATATTAGGCAGGTGGTCATAATGTTTTGGCTTATCAGCAGTATACTTAAAAACTCACAAGGCTTACAGTTCTCTGCCATTTCTTTTTTCTCAACTTTTAAAATCTGATGACTAAATCATGAATACTGATTTTTCAGACATCCTACTCATTTGACACTGCTTTTTGCATACTGTGTAGTAGGACACATTTTTGGATAAAAAAAAAAGCTTGACGCAATGCAAAAAATGGCAAAGAATGCTTATTTTGAGACCTGTTTTTTAAAGTTTCACTTCTTTTAACGTTACAAAATGTGGCGCAAGAGGCTGAAAAAAAGAGCAAGATGCAGCACAACGGTCAAAGACATCCATCTGGTGCATGTTTATATATAAAAACAATTGGAAAAACAGCACAGGCAAATGAAAAAAAAACAGTCCCGTAGTGAGTTCTCATCTGTCAAATGAGCCCTGATGCTGTGTTTTATATAACACACATCACTCTCACAACATTTATACTGGAAACACTGTGACATCTGCCATGCTTTAGAAAATGTCTTTTGAATATGTTCACTAGATTCAGGCCTGAGGTTCAGCTCTATGACTATAGAATGACTTAAATGTAGGAAGGGGATTATTTGCTGCCCATCAGACACACTAAACCGCATTAAAAGTGACTGAGTTGTTGCACAGGTGTTGTTGTGGTATTTGTAAAAAGCATCAACATGTAATGAAATTCCATGCATGTCCATCTGGAATAATTAATTAACATCTTTCAAAGCTCCACAATTATCTTTATTTATTGAACAATGCACAGAGTGGAACAAACAGTTCTATGTGTATATGTGTGTCACCCTGCACCATCTGGAATAAAGGTGTGCATGATCATACTGGTGCACTATGGGTGGTGGGAGGCTGTTAGGTAACCACGCCTTAACAGTCCGAAGATTCAAGTGATCCTTCAAGAGCCCATTTAATCATTCACTCTGCTGATAAAAGGCCAACTTTTGCGGCATGTCTAAACTGTTTAATGACACACATCGTGCCTAATTATAACACATTTTAAAACCTTATCAAGGTTAAATTGGTTTATAAGGTGTGCTCAGATGTTTATAATTTTGATTAATTGCTTTGACTAATTCACATTTAATCTTTAAAAATGCTTGCATTATAAAAGAAAGACTTGTGATGATTCGCTGGATTCACTGATGAAAAATATCCAGGGTGGGACATGCACAGACTGTTGAAATGCAGGAGTCGAGGAAAGATGTGGCTGCATTGAGCTTGTCACAGCATTTAATTATCAGTCCAATGTTTTCTGTTCATTATCATGACTGATTTTGCCATTCAGATTCACAGTGTGCGCATAAACAGAATTCTGAACTGCTCCTCTGTTTGTTCATCATAGTCCTCCTTTAATCAAGCCAATCATTCATCAAGGGAATCACAAAGTGATAAACTCAGCATGCTATCCCAGTCCAAATGCTAAATGTTTATGACATTGGGGGCAGTGGCTTGCCACAGTCAAACAGTCTCACCAGGAGCGAAGAGACCATAATAAAAAAAAATAAACAAGTTTTCTCCTCCCAAATTTCAGGGAAATAATAAATGAGTTTTGTTTTGCCTGGCTGCAAAATGATGACTAAAATCATGCAATAGTTTCTGCCAATTGGTTGGACATAACAAATGTGCAAGTGATAAGCGTGAATCCTGTGCTGCGTCCCAATTGAAATACTTTTACTATGCCCTTAAAGTGTGCACTATTTTTGTGAAGGAAAAGTGTCGACTCTTTAGTGTGTAGCAAAACAGGGTGCAAGTTTTGGAAAATAAAATCACGTCATAAAATCACATCTTGAAACAAAAGATCCCTCAGTCACATTAACATTGTGTATCATTGGAAGTGACCTAATTAAGCCCACCCAAATCTAAGTTTGGCATGTTTTCTTGCATAAATGATAACAGCCTTCCAATACAGTATTAAATAAAAGATTAATCTCTCATCTAAAAGCTTGTGTTATCTTTTGTCATAAACTGTTATTTAACTGCTTTGATAGTGTCTGTCCTCTTACCTCCAGGCCAGAACGTGCCACACCCTCCAGCCTCTGGCTATCGGAGACACTTCATGATCACTGCACCGATCTGAGGCCTGCAGAGAGAGAAAGTGGCACAAGCCAAAAGACTTTGCTGACCTGAACAAGTATCAGTTACTTCTCTCCTCTTCTTCTGCTAGCGTTTCTGCTGCTTAAATTGATTATTACCAGAATAAGATCAGTAAAATTTCAGATTCCCGTAAACTATTTTCAACCTTCTCATCTCTTCTCTATCCTCCTCCACCAAATCCTACTACTTCTTTGACTGTTGATGACTTTGCTACATTTTTTACTGACAAAGTAGTGAGCATCAGCAGCTAGTTTCTACACCTAACACCCACAGCCACTCTCTTCCAACATCCCATCCTGTTTTCATCTTCTCTCCTTTCTCCAAACTGAGTTCTCCAAACTTCTTTATAACCGTCCTACCACCTGTCCTCTTCACCCTATCACACACATTATCAACACATCTCTCACAACTGGAAAATATTCCAATACATTCAAGCAGGCTCGAGTAACCCCACTACTAAAAAAAACAACAAAACATAACCTCAAAGTAGTCGGCAACTACAGACCTGTCTCTCTCCTACCTTCTTGTCTAAAACTCTTGAGAGGCTTGTATTCAACAAGTTGTCTGCTTTTCTCTCACAGAACAACCTACTCAACATACATCAGTCTGGCTTCAAAAAAGGACACTAAAAAGATAATGCTCAGTCAGTAGCTGAAACCCTGTGGCTGGCAAGAGAAAACTCAAAGTCATCCTTCCTCATCCTCCTTGACTTGTCTGCTTCCTTCGACACAGTGAACCACAAGATCCTCCTGTCCACCCTCTCTGACCTGGGCATCACAGGAATTGCATTTGGATGGTTTGAGTCATACTTCATTGGCAGATCTTTCAAGGTCTTCTGGAGAGGAGAAGTGTCCAATTCACACCTGCTGACCACTGGTGTTCCTCAAGTATCAGTGCTTGTAGTCATCCTCTTCTCTGACCGATCATTTAGGCACATGGCTTTTTCTACCACTGCTATGCAGTTCTGCCTGTCATTTCAGCCTGATGACCCTACTGTCTCAGCTCGTATGCCTCTCTGACATTTTGGCCTGAATGAAGAACACCACTTTCAGCTCAACCTGGCCAAGACAGAACTCCTCATGATCCCAGCTAACCCATCTTTTGACAACAACAACACTTTTAACTACATTTAACACCAACCAGAACAGCCCGGAACCTGGGAGTGGAAGATGATCAGCTTAATTGTATCACCTACATCTCATCAACTGCCCTGTCTTGCAGTTTCCTGCTTTACAACATCAGGCAAATCAGACCATTTCTGTCTAAATTTGCTGCACAGCTCCTGGCCAAGCTCTGGATATTTCAAGACTGGACTACTGCAATGCTCTGTTGGCTAGCTTCCCAGCTAACACAATTAAGCCACTGCAGATGGTCCAGAATGCAGCAGTGCATCTGATCTTTAATCAATTAAAAAGAGCTCATGTCACCCCACTCTTAATTTCACTCCACTGGCTACCTGTAGCTGCCCACATCAAATTCATGGCTTTGACCCTGGCCTTTAGGACAGCCAATGGAACTACACCCTCTTCAATTCAGTCCTCCAGGACTGTGCTCAAACTCGCTTTCTGTGGCGCCTGATGGTCTCATCACAAAGAGGCTAAAAGTCTATTTTACAATCGTTCACTTTTTCTGCTTCTCTGTGGTGGAATAAACTTCCTACCTCCACATGATCTACTGATACCATCTCAACATTCAAGAACCAGATGAAAACACATCTGACCCACTTGCACTTAACCAATCCATGCTAATTGCACTTACTATTGCACTTAAGTTGCACTTACTATACAATACAAAAAAAACCCTTCTCTGTCTCTTTCTTCTGCACTAGCACCTATACTACACCAGCCACCTTGAGAACTTGGCAGAAAAACACTGCAGATATTGTTGAACTTTGTATGACAAATTGCTTGCTATGTTCCTCATTTGTAAGTCACTTTGGATAAAAGCATCTGCTAAATCACCAAATGTAAAATGTACATGTTTAAATAAGCTTAATTTTTTAGTACACAAAATTCCCAAGGAGTAGGGGATCTGTACAATTATGTGAATGATTATGAAGTTGAAGGCCTACTTGTTGCTGTTAGAGAGCTAAAGTCAACAAGATAAAACATTTGTAGTCTTGCGGTAAAAGGTGGGTGCAGACAGTTATTCCATCAACGTGCACTACCCCTGCGGCTTTCGCTGATGAACACTGTCTACGTGTTTATATCCATGTCTCTCGCTGAACAAGTTTATATGTGCTCTACAATATGGATGATTTTTTTAAGTGATGTGTTGGACTGTATAGTGAAGGAAAAACAGCCAACAAGTGTCTTACACAGGAACTCCAGTACTATTTCAAAAGAATATCAGATGGATGCCTCATGAAACTGGTTGAGATAATGCCCAGAATTTTCAGGGTTGCTTTTAAAAGTCTAATATATAAGACAGGGTTCCCATGGATACAAAAAAAAGTCTTAAATGATAGAACAAATGTCTTAATTTATATTTAAAGAGGTCTTAAATTTGGGGGTGGAAAGACAGGTATTGTGATATGACCTAATGTGATTATCAAACTTCAAAAGAATAATTCAATTAATTAAATGCATGTGCTGTGTCCTTCGTAGTGAAAACGCAGCACTGTTTTATTTTCTCCTGGCAAACAGGGCTTCTGAGTGTTTGTAGTTGATGCAGAGCAGTTTACAATCATTAAACCATTTATGACAATCTATTACTAAAGATCAACTGTTGATGATGATATAGTGCTTATGAAATATGACAATGTTTACTTTTAATTATTTATATAGAAATACTTTGTAGATTATTGTAGGAGTGCACATTTTAAATCCCTTATTTGTTTGAATGAGCAGCTGGAAGCAGTGAAGCACAAACATTTCAAAATAATAGTCCCTGGTGTATTTCAAAGTTAAAGTGCCTTTAAATTGAACAGTTCCACGCTATTAAACAAATCTATTGTATCTCTGTTTGGCCCGCCCCATCACAGGAAAAAAAGACTAACCCTGTGTCTCAATCAGCTCCCTAGCTCGTGAATCAGTATATAGTGAACACGAATTCGGGCACTGTTAAGCATACTGATCCACTGAAACTTGGGATACATATGACTCAATCACCTGCCACACATTAACGAGCTCACGCATTCAAACACAGCTGTTATTAATCAGCACCATCACTGTATAAATGACACTATCATTCATTTTCGTTGAAGATATTTTGTAGTGTTATTTTAACAGATAAATGGCATAAATATAAATATATTGGAGTGTATTTTAAACTTCTTTTAACAACTCAAATATTTAAAAGATTGTTTCACTTTCATGGTAATTATGAATGAAAGACTTTACAAACAACATATATTTAAAATAATTTTTTATGAAGGACTTCATAGTTTTACACTTGTCCTCATCTTCTAAGGACTTGAGAGACTTCAGAAGACATGACAACGTTCCCAGTTAGTGAACATAGTGAGCAACAATGTTCCCTGGTTTTTACTGTGCATTGTGGTATTTTTGAGGGAGCGAGCGTTTCAGTGCACTGGAAAGTTTTTGCAAATGAGACAGCCCTTAAAATGTCCAACTCACTGATCAGTGCCCTAGCTACTGAACTATGGAACTGATTGAAATGCACCATAAGAACATTTAATATTGGCTACAAATAAAAAATAAAAATAAAATATTGGCAGATTAACTGGCTTTCTCTTAACACATTGTTAAATCAGCCCAATCCAATAAAGGCTGACCTCTAATTTTGTATCAATTTATGTAAGGGTACGTAAACCAAATTTAATGTGATATATGTGGAAAACATGTCTTGAGTATTTTAGACTTACATATAGCCTACCCTGTTTTTACTGATTAGCAATGTTAAGGCCATGTTGAATGTGTGCCCCTGCCTGTTTAAGTAAGAGTCTGTGATACATTATTTATTTTGAGATTGTGTTGGTTTGTTTTGGTATGTGAATATGGTATTCATTTCATCTGTTCAGGTCTTGGAAAAAGGTCTTAAAGTCTTAAATTTGATTTTAAAAACTCTGCATCAAACCTGTAAGATACTTTTATTTATTTACTGTTTTATTTGTCTCTGCATTGCACCCTCAAACGAATGTTAGAGCAACCTCAATTGAATATTCAAGCTTAATTAAACTGTATATTGACAAAGCAGATTTCTTTGAATCCTGGTGAACACACACAAAATTCCTGCATCAAAACTAATAAACATGTAAATCAGTGTGTCCTAATTTGATGGCACAACATTCTGCTTTAATGTTTCCAACGTGCACACAAACTCTGCTGGCGCACAGAATATTTGTAGTGAAATTAACTCACTCAGTCCACCACCTGTAAAGCGGCCAATAACTGCTGGTCTAGGTTTAGTTTTCCATTGCCAAAGCCATACCTTAACTATTAGTGAAATGTGAAAACTGATTCTAGATCAGTGGTTGCGGTTAACATCTTCTGTCATTGCTTGCTGCATTAATGTGCAGAGAAAACTATGCAGTAATTGATCATCCATAAACAAATGTATATATATATAAAAAAAAAAAAATTAAACGAAGGCAGTAAAATTTGCTGATTAAATATTAAATTGCTATGGTAAAATGTAGAAAAGTAAAATATGGTAAAAAAAAGATACATTTTGATTTAGAATGGGCCTGACTTTTGAATGTAGTGCAAGTCATTCTGTGACTGTTGTGACAGAGTTGCTCGGAGGAAATCAAGGATTGATTTCAGATCTGTGACAATCAAACCAGTGCTGTCTAACACCAAGGTCTTACAATTCTTTGCCCTTAATCCCTCCACAAAAATATACCAAGCTGTGCCACACCTGCAGCTGAACTCAGGGTTCTCTTTACTGCCCATAAACTGTTCATCTTGTGTTACCCTTGATGTGATGATTCTCTCCCTCGAGATAAACATCACAAAGCCAGTCCACACCAATAAGGCATCAAGTCTGTCCTGCTATCAATCTTAGAGTGGGGTTATCTGTGAAGGAGAGCTCTGCTGCCTCATTCTTCTCCATCTAATGTATACCTTACTGCACTTATAGCCTCCATCACCCACTTAAAGGATAATGATTTTTTTCTTTTGTTTCTTATCCCTTTTTTTCAGCTAGAGAGGACCAAAGTCAGAGAAAGACAGAATATTGTAGTCTTTTATTTCTGTTATTCGTTACAAAATTTTTTGTGACGTCATGAACCAAAAACAAAGGAGCATTATCCATGGCCACGTCCACAGAAATTTGTTTACATTTGAAAACTCAGTTTTCAGTTTCCTAATGTCATCATTTTCCAAAAATGGAAGCGCCATTCTAGTGTAGATGTGAGGTTTAAATAAAGCAAAACCAATGGGTTTTCAATCCAATGAGGATGCACTGCTTCTTGGCATTGGAGTAACAAGGTTGTGTGTGTGTGCGTGCGTGTGTAAGTGCGGATGAGATGAGGAACGCGAGCGTGCTTTTCAACTGAAATTATAATAAATGTAGGATATTAATGATATTTTTTTTTACATTTTTAACCAATGTCTTGGTTTATATGGTTATTTTGCTGTGGTAGCATGTACAGTGTGTGTGTGGTTGTGGGTGAGATGAGAGCGAGAGAGAAAAAAAGCACAAGGATGCTTTTCAATCAAAATATAAATAAATGTAGGATATTATAGACAATGTTTGTCATTCTTATCCGATGTACATAATCAGTGTCTTTGTTTAAATTGGTTAATTTTTTTGTGGTAGCCTGTATGGATCTTAGAAAGAGCTGAATTAATTTGGTGAAGTGATATGGAACGGTTATGTGGCCAAGACTTGGAACTACTTCAGAGACGTGCGTTTACTTGAAAAATAATTGCACACCTTAGAATGTCTGTCAACCAATCAAAATCAAGCACTTAACAGACCTGTGTTACAAATATTATTATACAACAGTTAGTTCTGATTCTCTAATCTGATTGGACAAGCAGTATTCCAAGGCAGTGATTAGGTCAAAATTCTGTCCAAAATTTTCAGATTAACAGAATTTGACTGCTTTTTGTCACTTTATTGCATTGCAGTCTGACATGTCAAGTCATTGTATTGGTAAAGCATTAACCAAAAAGTGTCCTTACAGAGTTGTGTTAAATCAATTTCATATATAGACATATGAAACGTTTTGGTTTGTTTTAATACAATGAGCAGACAAAACAAATTTTAAAGTTTGACAGAGATAAACAGAGGGCTTCACTAAATTTTTCCTGTATTAGTGTTAAATGTAATAAGGCAGTGCTATGCTAATTTTAGTCTTAAACTGTCTGCCAGTGTGGTGAATAGTCAGATGATCTAATTATCTCATCCAGATTTCATGCTGAAGTGCAGAGAAGGGGCTGCTTCCAGATTCCAACATAGAGGACAACAACTTCACAATGCCACACAAACATACGCACATGCAGACTGCAATGTGTAGGATCATGTGTGCAGTTCTTAGATATTAGGGAGATTTTTACATATATTCACACAATGCGTTCGTCCACTATACATTATGGCTGATGATCTAACATCAGTAAGTGCAGGATGTTGTTGATTTTGTTGGGTGCGAAAAGGGTCTTGTAGTCAAGGGAATGGGTTTAGAATAAACATAATCAGATTTATTCATTTGACCTCACACACTTTGTCTGCAGTGTTAGAGTTCCCTGCCAAGTCATGTCTATTTTCAAATAGCTCCTTTCCCTCCCCTCTACTTTGCTCTCTCACTTTTCTTTTCATCATGATCTGTTAATTAAATGGCCATTGTCTGGTGTATGTAAGTAAATTGTGTTGAGCCATTCACAGTGGCCGGCCCAATTCATTCATACAAAGAAAACAATGGTGTGGTACTCATATAATCAACTTTGATAGGTCAAACGCAGAGTGGCCAAGCTTGTTCTAGAGGGGGAAGAGAGAGAGAGAGAGAGAGTGTGTGTACACACACACACACACACACACACACACACACACACACACACTTTTACTATTCAAATAATTATTGCAGAATGAATATTCGACTAGTGCACATTCCTGCAGAGCAGAGGATATTTCTTACAAAAATAAGATCTTTGTTCCAGTGTGCACTTGCAAACTGTAGTTTGGCTTTTTTATGCTGGTTTTGGAGCAGTGGTTTCTTCCTTGCTTTGAATCACTGTGGATATAGATAATTATCTTCCCAATATCCTTTGCTATTGTTCTGGGATTGATTTGCACTTTTTGCACCAAACAACATTCATCTCTATGAGACAGAATGCATCTCCTTCCTGAACGGTATGATGGCTGAATGGTCCCTGGTGTTTATACTTGCATACTATTGTTTGTACAGATGAACATGGTACCTTCAGGTGATTGAAAATTGCTCCCAAGTGTGAACCAGACTTGTGGATGTATACACTTTTCTTTCTAAGGTCTTGGCTGATTTCCTTTGATTTTCCCATCATGTCAAGTAAAGAGCCATTAGGTTTAAGCTAGGTCTTAAAATACATGCACAAGTGCACCTCCAATTGACTCAAATTAGCCAATTAGCCTATCAGAAGCTAAATGGCTAATTACCTAAAGGCTTGACAAAATTTTCTGGAATTCTCCAAACTGCTTAAAGGCACAGTTAACTTAGTGTATGTAAACTTCTGACCCACTGGAATTGTGATACAGTCAAATAAATGTGAAACAACCAGTCTATAAACAATTGTTGGAAACATTACTTGTGTCATGCACAAAGTAGATTTGCCAAAACTATTGTTTGCTAATATGAAATCTGTGGAGTGTTAAAAAAGGAGTTTTAATGACTTCAGCCTAAGTGTATGTAAACTTCTGACTTCAACTGTACTTTTGACATGGATTGTTGTACAGATCGTGGCAGTTCCTTGGTGAAATGAACACTAGAGGCACTGCAACAACAATTAATTTTATTCACATTCACACAAATCCCAAGTAAACGGCAGATTATCAGTTCATAAACACTCGCCCTTTACCCGGTTCCTCACTCAGTGCTATTTTAGGAATATCAAAACAGTTTTACTATAGTTTTATATAGCTTTTGCATAACATAAGCAACTACATTGTCAAGCTTGTTTAAGCACGATCAAATTGAATAGTAACTCAACTGATATAATTGCTATTGCTTTCCTTAAAAGCATAAAAGACCATACAGAATCCGAAAGTATCATAAAAGCACCACAAAATGACATGGTTGCTTCAGCAATTGTGTTTTACATGTCACATATGCCTATTATGAAAATGTTGGTTTAGTTTTAAGGATTAAGGTTTAGAGTAGCGATATAGGTCATTAACCTTAAAAGCCTCATCTGCTTGGGAGAACATTTAACTCACTTTTAGTGCCACAGTGAACATTTCACCTTGAAACTGCTACCATATGTGGAGGGAATCACATAATTTTGCAAACTAGTTGCCACGGTCACGCATTTTCTATTAGATTGTCTCCGTTAACTAATCTACATTGTCTCTGTGGTCTTTTCTATCATAATCAAATAACTTAAATTCAAATCAGTATTTAATGATGTCCTTTTATGTATTTATTTGCCAAGTAACTGTGTATCAAGCAGGATACTGTACAATTAGCTGGTCATTTTTGCAAAATATACCCCTTCACGATGATACAACATCGCTGCATTTGCATTTGAGTCCTTTTCACAAGGTCAGGCTTCATTTTACGTTAATGACTCTACATTTGGGTGATTTGAATCAGTCCTGGAGGGCCACCATCCTTCAGAGATTAGTTCCAACACTGTTCTCACAGAACCTTAAAGTAAACCTGAATATCTTCAATTTGATTAGGGTTGGAACTAAAATCTGCAGAATGGTGGCCCTCCAGAACAGGATTTGAATAGCCCTGTTGTACATTATCCATCATCACATCTGCCATGTTTTCTAGTGTTATGTGAAACATTTTTAAGCAACATTATTGCTAAATTCATTTTTATAATTAAACCCACAATACCCCATTTGCATTATAATTTTGATAAAGCAGTTCAGCCTCTCCTGTATCTTTTGCCTAAAAACCTCTCCTTCTCTCCCATACCCACACACTCACTTACACTACAATGACAAGCTTCTCCATTATGAAAATATCTCTAGCCAAAGTGTCCAATTATCGGACCTACTCAGCTGAGTCTTCACACATTGAAGTGTGCACTGAGGCCAGCATGACACAAGTTTCTCCCTCTTTCTTTATTCCCTTTCTGTCTTTTCACAAGTTGGGTAAACAGTGAGAAAAGGAATGTAGAAGAAGAGAAAGAGTGAAAGAAAGCAAGAGATGGGCTAGAGAATGGGCAAAAATCAAACACCATTTGCATAATGTGGCTTTTGTCCCCATTTTCAGTCTCTCTAACTATCACATCTAATTAGAGCTCCAGACTGCCAGCCAGAGATAGGACTGTGTGTGTGTGTGTGTGTGTGTGTTTGAGTTTGTTTTCATGATTGTGTGAGATAAAGAGGCTTTGTTGAGTCCCAGGCTGGCTCATTTTTCTCCCAAGGGACTGCTTATGAAAAATAAGATTAATGTAGTCCCTCTGTCACCAGGCCGCAGTCCAGAAAGTAATAGATGATTTTTTTTCAGCTGGTAGCCAAAGTACATGCTGGTCAGTGCAAGGTTGAGGTGTTGGCAAGTTGGACCTCAGTGGAGACCAGTCAAACTGACCAAAAAGTTACCCATAGACTGTGCTCTAATCTCAGTAGGGAAAACATCATCTAGCTAGATCTAGAAATATAGGATGGCATGGCAATCTAGAATTCTAAAATCTATATTAGGGTTTTCTTTAACAGTTTCCAGAGATTTCAGACCTTGTGAAGCCTGATTCATGTCATGTGAAGCATTGTGGGGGCACCCTCTGGACTGTTTGTATTTTTAATTAAATATAATTCTGAACCATTTGCAGAGACATTTCCAGGTAGGCTATGTCGCTATTTTGAAGATGGAATTTTGAAAATAACAGACTGACCTCACTGTGAATTTGGGGTCAGGTGGTAAGTTCTGCTAATGAAATCAGTCTGTGCTGACTGAAATCTGAACCACTGCCCCCAGTGGATGAAGCTGGAAGTGTTGTTGAACATACAGTTTGGGCACATGTGAGCTCCAGTTTCTGGGTGTAATGTCATTGAGTGGCGCCAAAAGCAAGATGTAATGCATTCAACAGATGTGCATATTTTATTAACCATATGCTCTAAATCAACCCTAAACCTAATTGCCAGTGGAGTAAAAATTTAATTTTAGAGGTATGTAAAGGGATTTAGGTGGGCAATGAGGAAACGAGAACCGGTTTGACAATATAAATAATAGTTTAATGAAAAACTGAACCAAAAAACACAAACACACACATGATGGTCAGCTGTCCGTAAACAATCTCTCTCTGTCACACCACCATCTGCAGTTGGCCTTTATCCCTCACAGATGCTTAATTAGCCTGATAATGGACCAGGTGTGTATAATCACGACCCGGCCCCACCCTCCACCCTGTCACATTCCTCCCTCGTTCTCTCAGGCTGGGGATCCCCTGGCATGATGTACACCCCCCCCCCCTCCTTTCCCTGTGGTAGGGCGTGCCCTAAGCCCCGTCTGCTGGCAGGTCATCCCTGCCTTCCTGAAAACACTGTAAAATTTAAAAGATAGGGAAAAGGCCAATGTGTAGTGGCAGTGGGAGAGTGGCCCACCACGCCCTGCCTCCCACTTTGTCACAAGGTAAAATGCAACCTCGGAATCACACTTTTTATATTTTATGGTAGCGTGATTACTTCCTGGTTTCTGTGGAGGGCGCTCACACTACACGCTATTGGTAGCGCCAAAGGAAAAGGAAAACTCATGAACTCAAGCAAAGATAGTCCCAAGATGGCGCCGAGTATGGCTGCTGCGTCGCGGGCTCCGTCAAAACACTGCAGTTTATTGTTTGTTTTGTTTACAGTTTTGTGTTTTTTTGTCTTGGATGTTGTCTGCCTTATTGTGTACGACAGACAAACGCTTTTGGACATTGGTTCGGCAATCACACACCGAAAACCGGACTTCACATTCCTCAACGCCGACCCGCGGTTTAAGACACGCCAGCGGAGCCCTTTGTTTGGGCTGCCCGGCCGCGGAAACGCAGACGGAAAAGGGGAAAAAGAGCCAGCGTTCTCATCAGAGTAAGACGTCGCGCAAATTGCCCCCCGCTACCCAGTATACTACTGGCAAATGTTCAGTCTCTGGACAACAAGGGTCCACGGGTTTCTCCGTGCACCGAGCGAAAGACCTCTCAGGTAAAAGCAGAGGTGGTGGTGTATGTTTTATGATCAACAAATAATGGTGTGATCAGAGGAATGTACATTTTATCAGGTCTTTCTGCTCTCCTGATCTGGAATTTCTCATGCTTCTGTGTCGACCATTCTGGCTACCGAGGGAATTCACAGCGGTCATTATCACTGCTGTGTACATCCCCCCACAAGCCAACACAGACCGGGCACTCAGGGAACTGTATGGGAGTATAAGTGAGCAGGAAACCGCGCACCCTGAGGCTGCGTTCATTGTTGCCGGGGACTTCAACAAAGCCAACTTCAAAACAATAGCACCAAAATACCACCAACACATCAGCTTTAACACACGAGGGGACCGGGTTTTGGATCATTGCTATTCTCCTTTCCGGGATGGCTACAAATCCCTCCCCCGCCCACCATTTGGCAAATCCGACCACTCCTCTGTTCTGCTTCTGCCCGCTTACAGGCAGAAACTGAAACGGGAATCACCCACCATTAGAATGATCCAGTGCTGGTCGGACCAATCAGACTCTGCGCTACAGGACTGTTTTGATCACGCGGACTGGGAGATGTTCCGGTCTGCCTCCGATGACGATATCGAGGTTTACGCTGATAGCGTAACGTGTTTCATCAGGAAGTGCGTAGAGGACGTTGTTCCGACAAAAAATATACGGATCTACCCCAACCAGAAACCCTGGGTTAACGGCGATGTTCGCGCGGCACTTACTGCGCGGACCACTGCTTTTAATTCCGGGAACGCGGAGGAGCGTAAACAAGCCAGTTATGCCCTCCGTAACTCCATCCGTGCAGCCAAATGCCAGTACAGGCACAAAATTGAAGAACAGTTCAACACCACTGACTCCAGAAGTATGTGGCAGGGAATTAACATCATCACAGACTATAAACAGAATAAAAACTCCGCCATGAACACCGTTGCCTCTCTCCCGGACGAGCTTAATACATTTTATGCTCGTTTCGAGGACAACAACACCGCCCTCACGGAGAGAGCACTCGCGGCCGATACTACAGAGGCTGGTTCACTCTCCGTCTCTGTTGCGGATGTAACCCGATCCTTCCGACGGGTGAACGTTCGTAAAGCCGCGGGTCCAGACGGCATTCCGGGCCGCGTCATCAGAGCATGCGCGAACCAACTGGCTGGTGTTTTTACGGACATTTTCAACTTGTCCCTATCCCTGTCTGTAGTCCCCACATGCTTCAAAACATCAACCATTGTGCCTGTACCGAAGCAATCAAAAATCACCTGCTTAAATGACTGGCGTCCTGTTGCCCTCACCCCCATCATCAGCAAATGCTTTGAGAGGTTGATCAGAGATCACATCTGCTCTGTTCTGCCCACCTCTTTGGACCCATTGCAGTTTGCCTACCGCAACAACCGCTCCACTGATGATGCCATTGCATCTACAATACACACTGCTCTCTCCCACCTGGAAAAAAGGAACACATATGTGAGAATGCTGTTTGTAGACTACAGCTCAGCATTCAACACCATAGTGCCCTCCAAGCTTGATGTGAAACTCCGGGCTCTGGGCTTAAACAGCTCGCTGTGCAGCTGGATCCTGGATTTCCTGTCAGGCAGACGTCAGGTGGTTAGAATGGGCAGCAACATCTCCTCATCACTGACCCTCAACACTGGAGCACCACAGGGCTGTGTTCTCAGCCAACTCCTGTATTCCCTGTACACACATGACTGTGTGGCGACACATAGCTCCAATGCCATCATTAAGTTTGCTGACGATACGACGGTGGTAGGTCTGATCACTGACAATGATGAAACAGCCTACAGAGAGGAGGTGCACACTCTGACACGCTGGTGTCAGGAGCACAACCTCTCCCTCAACGTCAGTAAAACCAAGGAGCTTGTGGTGGACTTCAGGAAGAAAGACAGAGTACACAGCCCCATCACCATTAATGGAGCACCGGTGGAGAGAGTCAGCAGCTTCAAGTTCCTCGGTGTCCATATTACTGAGGAACTCACATGGTCCGTCCACACTGAGGCCGTTGCGAAGAAGGCTCACCAGCGCCTCTTCTTCCTGAGACGGCTGAGGAAGTTTGGAATGAACCACCACATCCTCACACGGTTCTACACCAGCACTGTAGAGAGCATCCTGACTGGCTGCATCACCGCCTGGTACGGCAATAGCACCGCCCACAACAGCAAAGACCTGCAAAGGGTGGTGCGAACGGCCAGAAACATCATCGGAGGTGAGCTTCCCTCCCTCCAGGATATATATAACAGACGGTGTGTGAATAAAGCTCGGAGGATTATCAGAGACTCCAGCCACCCGAGTCATGGGCTGCTCTCACTGCTTCCATCAGGCAGGCGGTATCGCAGCATCAGGACCCGCACCACCCGACTACATGACAGCTTCTTCCCCCAAGCAATAAGACTTTTGAACACATGATCTCTCACGATCAACAATCAGCACTGCACTTTATTAATCATCACTCTGTCAATATATTCTCCCAATTCAGTTAGTGTATATATATATATATATATATATATATATATTTATACCCTTATCTAGTGTATGTGTATTCTACATTGTGTGTATTGTGTACATTTGTTATGTAAATTGTTGTGTAAGTATGTGTACATTTGTTATGTAAATTGTTTTGTGTAAATATGTTGTTATTGTAAAGTGGTTTATGTCTTGTCACTGTCATTACTGCAATGTTGCTCGGAACTGCACACAAGAATTTCACCTGCTGTTGCACTCGTGTACACAGTAGTGTGACAATAAAGTGATTTGATTTTGATTTTTTTGAGATATTGATGAGAAATTCATTGTCAGTAATCCGGCCTGTGGATCACCTCGAACTTTAAAGGCTGGAGAGCTAGATACCAATGGGTGATCCACGCGTTGGTATCCTTCATGCAATGGTCCGAACAGAGGGTAAAAGCACACCCCAACAGACAGTAATGTAGGGTGAGGACTGCCCACTTGATGGCCAAAAACTCCTCCATTGTACTTAGTCTCCCTCAGCGAGCGCTTACGAATAATGTACAGCATGGAACACTCCAGCTGCAGCAGGCTGACAAGCACATTGGGACTTGGCCATCCCAATGCTTCTGCCATATACTCAAACAGCTCTGCGAACACCTCTGGGTCATCCTCTGGCCCCAACTTGGTGAGGGTGAAGTGGGTCATGGCGGGGGCGGTGACCAAGGTCGTGCTGTTGGAATCCCCCTGGGGTATCAAGCTCCATAGCACCTGCCGGTCCTCTGTTTAAGCTTGAAGGATGACCTAGAATCACTGCTCCTGTTCCTGGCACAGCTCAAACAGAGATTGATGTTGCGTTTGGTGGATTCTGGTGAGGGTCTTGATCAGATCAGCGAAGGGCGAGGACTACATAATGGTATATCTTCCTCCAAATTCCTGGGTTTCAGCACCACTGTGACAGGCATCTAGCTTTAGGAGAAAGTGAGGGCTGAGTAAATGTTCAACACAAGTCTTTATTTTGAACACTTTTCAGTCTACACAAACTGGTTTCTTTTCAGCTCAACATAAGCACACTCAGTCAGCTTCTTTTAGCCCCCTCCAGCTCTCCCTGTAACAGAAAACAGCTATTAGAGATGATTTTCCACAGGTGTCAATCCTTAATGTTCTTCCTTTCCTGGCCTCACTCTCCACAGACGTCGCTCGACCATGCCCACATCACTACATTGCCCTTTGCCAATGATGCATTAATCAGGTTTCTGAATTCAATTGAAAGTTGATGCCAGGTTGGTTAATTTTGACAGCAATACCTTAACAGCCTCCACTCAGAGTGGTTTTGGCTCCTCACACTGACCAGGGAAATGTGTGAGAGCCTTTTACTGACCTGCACGGAAATGAATGTGGAGGTAGATTGGTAATACTGTGTGCAAGTATGTGTGTACAGGATCTGTTTATGAAAATGTTGCATGTGTGTGAGTCAAAGCAGGCTAGAATATAGTCTCTGAGCGAGTGTTAATATCTCTCTCCCTTGGCTCTATGTCTTACAGTTCAGAAGAATGTAACCTCTGATCACTTCTGACACACCATTGTTTGACTGTCGGTGGAATGAAATGATATCTTTCTCTCCTCTCTTTTCTTCTGCTCTCCAAAACAGAATTCCCAGTCTCTGGTATGTTACTCTTTCACAGAAAGGCTTGTCAAGTGTAGAAATGCAATTTCACTGTTTCAAGGCAATTACCTTGGAGCCCCTCTCCTCATCAGGATGAAGAACTACAAAGGCACAGATGGAGGCTGACTCTTGTAAAGGAAAGAGCTTGAGGCAAAGATCCGCAGCAGCTCCACTGACACTGCGTAGTGATGACTTAAATCGCTCAAGCAATCGAGACAAAGAGGAGGAGAGAATCCTAATTACCCACCATCACTTGCATCATCCTCAATTTGCTGTGAATGTGTGTGGTGTTTGGGAGGTGGGGCAGAGAAAAAGAAAGACAGCTCATAAAACATACTACATAGCATTTATCTGACTGACTGCTATAGATATACACAACACAACAGTACAAAAGCTTAACTGCAAGTGTGATATTGTTTTTCAACAACAATTCAACAAGTGTATATCAAAAAACGTACATATAAGACACAGTATGGCCACTTATTTAGTTTATTTTTGCTCTGCTAATGAAAATAACTAAGACACTAAGCAACGTACACACTGACAGAAAGATACAAACTGTGAAGCATCCCAGTGTTGTTTGTACTAAAAATCAGCCAAGAACTAAATGTTGTGTACTGTAGTATATTTCACTCAAAGTGATCAGAAAATAGAGGCCTATAAAGGAAAGCATGTTTTTGCAACTAACCCAGCATTTCTAGCCTGGTGAGAACTGTACTCAGCAATATTTAGTGTTATTATTGTGACAGCAGGCTGAAGGACAGTATCCAGCAGTGCCCATATTTTATGCACTGAGCCCTCTGTTGTTGCTACTTGTATGTGGAGCGCTGTCTGTACAAACCTTTGCAGAAGCCCTAGTCTTGTTTCCACTTCAGATGCTTTATATAGTGTATTGTAGTTTATCAAAAACAGGTTGGATAAGACTTTTATGATTATATAATAGCTTTTTAATTTAAATATACATGCTTGTGATACTCTTTAAATGCTCTTTAATGTTTCTGCAGTGCCTAATATCCACATCCACCACATTAGGTAATCAAGTTCTATGTATTTAAAGTCACCTACTCAGCTGGATATGGGATACTGAATGATTTGAAAATGCAAAACAAAATCCTTGTAATCGCTTAAATTGGTACAATTCAGTGCTGAGCCTACACTGACAGCACTGGCTATACTGTATGTAATAGTGATGGGAAGATTCATTTCTGCTTACTGGTTCTTTTAGATGGTTCATTTCAATGAACCAGTTAAAAAAAAATATTAATCACGTAACTCAAACATCCCTGTGTCATGGTATTTATGCTAAAATTTCCAAATTAAGCCATATGTGAATGCATATTGCTGATTATTACCTTTTATTCAATTAAGTTATAATAATAAGGTTGCTTATTGTCATCAGGGTTTCATCCTGTGATTCTGCATGTCGAATACGACTGACAAATATGTATTACATTTTGGAAAGTATACCTACATTAAAGTTTTGCACCTAAAGCACCCAATCCAGACACTGATACACAAATGCGGATATGTTGTATGTGTCTAAAGCATATAAAGAGAATAAACTAGTCTTTAATCAACTCACCAGAAACCATGATTAAGTTTATAACAACTTAAAATATAATCTGCATGCACGATAAAAAAATAGTAAAATTAAGTTTCAATATAAATGCTATTTAATAAAACTATTCATAAGCATATTTTAAGTATGTTTTGTTTGTTAATAAAGAAACATACATTTAAAATATTGTTAAAAAAAATTGGCTAACCGATTAAGTAAAGTTATGACATATCTTATACATATACTGTAGATCAGGTGGGGTTTATTCAGGGCCGCAGCTCTTCTGATAACATTAGGCGTCTCATCAATATTATGTGGTCAGTGGCGAATGATCAGACTCCGGTTGCGGCCATCTCACTTGATGCTGAAAAGTCATTTGATTGGTATAATGGGATTATCTTTTTACGATTTTGGAAATAAACAGGTTCGGGAATACATTTATTGGATGGATTAAGTTACTTTATAGACCCGGTAGCGGCGTTACAAACAAATGGATTAATTTCAGATTATTTTACTTTGGATAGGGGCACCCGACAGGGTTGCCTTCTTTCCCCATTATTGTTCTGTCTTGCCCTGGAACCATTAGTAGCTGTGATAATAAGGGAAGATGTTTTTCCTGGGGTGGTGGCGGATAAGCTTTTGCTTTACGCAGATGATATTTTATTATTCGTCCCCGACCTCACTAGATCTATGCCTTGCCTCAACAGAATGATTAATTCCTTTTCTAAATTCTCTGGATACAGAGTCAATTGGTCTAAATCCAAAGCTTTGGCTCTGACAGCGTACTGACCAGTAACGGCTTTCCAGCCGGGCTCCTTCCAGTGGCCCAAACAGGTCATTAAATATTTGGGCATTTTATTCCCAGCTAATTTGTCTGATTTAGAGTTAATTTTGACCACTTTATAAAAAAGTTTTTGAGCGATGTGGGCAGGTGGGCTTCAATAAATTTACAGGGGATATAAAAAGTCTACACACCCCTGTTAAAATGCCAGGTTCTTGTGATGTAAAAGAATGAGACAAAGATAAATCATGTCAGAACTTAGTCAGTCTTTTTGGGTAGGAGTCTATTAGCATGGCAGATCTTGACGTGGCAATATTTGCCCACACTTCTTTGCAAAAGAATCTGACTCCAAATCTGTCAGCTTGCGAGGACATCTCCTGTGCACAGCCCTCTTCAGATCACGCCACAGATGTTCAATTGGATTCAGGTCTGGGCTCTGGCTGGGCCATTCCAAAACGTTAATCTTCTTCTGGTGATGCCATGCTTTTGTGGATTTGGATGTGTGCTTTGGGTCGTTGACATGCTGAAAGGTGAACTTCCTCTTCATCTTTCTAATGGACGCCTGAAGGTTTTGTGCCAAAATTGCCTGGTATTTGGAACTGTTCATAATTCCCTCCACCCTGACTAAGGCCCCGGTTCCAGCTGAAGAAAAACAGCCCCAAAGCATGATGCTGCCACCACCATGCTTCACTGTGGGTATGCAGTGTTGTTTTTGCGCCTAACATACCTTTTGGAATTATGGCCAAAAAGTTCAACCTTTGTTTCATCAGACCATAACACATTTCCCCATGTGCTTTTGAGAGACTTGATGTTTGTTTTTGCAAACTTCAGCTGGGCTTGGATGTTATTCTTTGTAAGAAAAGGCTTCCGTCTTGCCACCCTACCCCATAGCCCATTCATATAAAGAATACGGGAGATTGTTGTCACATGTAGCACACAGCCAGTACTTGCCAGAAATTCCTGCAGTTCCTTAAATGTTGCTGTAGGCCTCTTGGAAGCCACCCTGACCAGTTTTCTTCTTGTCTTTTCATACATTTTGGAGGGACATCCAGTTCTTGGTAAGGTCTCTGTTGTGCCATATTTTCTCCACTTGATGATGACTGTCTTCACTGTGTTCCATGGTATATCTAATGCTTTGGAAATTCTTTTGTACCCTTCTCCTGACTGATATCTTTCAACAATGAGATCCCTCTGATGCTTTGGAAGCACTCTGCGGACCATGGCTTTTGCTCTGAGATGCAACTAAGAAAATGTCAGGAAAATCCTACTGGAACAGCTGAACTTTATTTGTGATTAATCAGAGTCACTTTAAATGATGGCAGGTGTGTAATGACTTCTATTTAACATGAGTTTGAATGTGATTGGTTAATTCTGAACACAGCCACATCCCCAGTTATAAGAGGGTGTGCACACTTATGCAACCAGGTTATTGTATGTTTTTCAATTTTCATTTTTCCCCCACAAAGCTTTCAGTTTGTTTTTCAATTGAATTGTTCACATTATAGGTCACATTAAAAGTGGAAACAGTTCTGACCTGATTTATCTTTGTCTCATTCTTTTACATCACAAAAACCTGGCATTTTAACAGGGGTGTGTAGACTTTTTATATCCACTGTATCTATGATTGGGAAGGTTAATGCTATTAAAATGAATTGTATTCCAAAATTTCACTACCTGCTACATTCTCTCCCTGTAGATGTCCCCCTCTCTTATTTCAAGCAATTTGATGGCATAGCAAGACCTTCATTTTGAATGGTAAGCATCCTAGATTACATTTTAATAATTTTGTTATTTTGCCATTGCAAAGCCTTTCTATCAAACTAATCGGAGAAGTTAAGTTACACCCCGTTATCGTGCATTTGCATTCGGTATGGACAAAAGTGTCCAGTGTGTTTAATTCTGCCATTTATTTTAACGTTGCCTCAAGCATATGGCTGAACACCAAATTATGTATTGATAAATCCCCTTTCTGCTGGTCAGAGTGGATTGTGTGAGGCGTTAATACACTCGGTGACCTGTATGAGAGTGTTGAGATCTTTTGAAAATCTGGTTCAACATTTGGGGATTCCCAGATCTCAGTTCTATAGATATTTACAACTGTGCAACCTGCTTTGTATTACTTTTGGGAGCAGCATACATTTACATTTACATTTATGCATTTGGCAGATGGGAGCCAAGAGCCGGAGCAACCTGGAGTTAAGTGCCTTGCTCAAGGACACAATGGTGGTGGTTATGGGGGTCGAACCGACAACCTTCTGCCTAACAGTTTAGTGCTTTAGCCCACTACGCCACCACCACTTCATGCATACACCCCCCTAAAGAGGCAGATACTCAGGGAGAGGTGATTACTGCTTTTGGAAAAGGTCATGAGGCATCAGTTTATTACTCCCTGTTAATTCAAAATCTGGGGGACGGAGCTCTAAATTCTATCAAGATATTATGGGAGAAATATTTAAACTTGGTATTGGAGGAAGAAGTGTGGGATAGGATTCTAAAAATTGTCAAGTCTGTATCTAAAGATGCAAGGGTTGGTGATGCCAATCGGAGGATGGAGACACAACCCATGTTTTTGGGGGGTGTTTTAAGATTCATGGGTTTTGGTAGAGGGTTCAGAGTTTTGTATGTGACGTCTTGGGCACTCAGGTTTCGTTTTGCCCCAGACTCTTTATTTTGGGAGATGGGGTGGTCATCAATGTGGGGAATAAACATGTGGAGGATTGGGTCCTAACCAGTGTTATGGTCACCTGACAGGTGAATTTGAAGGGTTGGAAGTCGGCTGGAGTGCCCCCATTTCAGAAGTGGTGCTCGGAGATAGGGAAGAAGGGTCATATAGAAGACTGGAAAATTTTGATTTGTTTGTTGGGAAATGGGGTAGATACTTGGTATTCTTGGAGGTCATCGGGGTGCAAAAGTGGAGAGAGAGGGGTAGTTATTAATGTGTGCGATTTTTATATGTTTTTTTATTAGGTGTTTTGTTTTTGTTTTCTTTTCTTTTGTATGTGCTCATGTAAGACCACAGGGGTGTTTGTTGTGGGTCAGGGTATGGGGAGGGGTGGTAGTGGGTGTTCAAAGTTGAGTGTGTATTTATGTTTTGCTGTTCTGTGTTTGAATAAAAAATATGAATAATAAAAAATCAACTCATCATATCTAACAAAAGAAAAAAAGAAACATGCACTTACAACTCACACAACCAAAAAGCTGATATTCGATTCTGCCTGTAGGTTTGATTCATTCATTTCGAATTGGTTCTTTTGTTCAGTAACTGGTCTAGTCACTCATAAGGGCCGCCTAGCCTGAATGAGTCCAACGCTTTCATTTCAAACTCTGTCTCAGGCTACAAGTCGTCTGCATTTATCATAATTTTAGTATGTTTTTGCTGATACATAAATTAACGAAATTCAGACTTCTTGAAAACGTCCATCACATACAAACATAACTATAAAAATAATATAGTATTAATCATTTATATTAGTAATATCGTCAAGTAAATACATCTACTTAATTCGAGACCTTCATTTGCAAAGATTTTTTTAAATAATCAGAAAAAATATAAAGAAAATAACAGAAACAAACATCTGTAGGTTTATACGGCTACTGCCATTAATGTCTCAACACACAGCAAGTCCATGGTAATCCTCTTTAAACTTCGACAGTTAGTGAGACTAGCTCATTCGGTTCTTTTTGAGTCTGACAGTTTGATGTGCTCTGTAGCAGTAAAAGTACTTCAGCTGTGAATCTTGCATTATCAACCTGGAACAAAAGTTTGATTCAGTTCTATTTTGTGAACCGGCTCGACCAGCTACTTGCTGAGAATCAGCTCAAAAGTATCAGACATCACTAGTATGTACTTTAAGCTCTGATCCACAAATTTCTTCAGGGCCAACAAGGACTGCTTTCAGTCCACCCTTTGACTGAATATCGATTGAGAAAATGATCACACTGCGAATTCAGCAACAGGACATTGAAATTTCTGCTGCTGAAATCGGTCTGTGCTTAATGAAATTTGAATCACTGCCCCCAGTGGTGGAATCTGGAAGTGTTGTTGTGGTGAAATGTCTACAGGGTGGTGTCCATGTGTGAAGTAGTTACTTCCTGGTTTCCATGGGACCAGAACCTGTATCTCAGAGTGAACCTCATTACATCCAGACTGATCTAACAGTGAATTCAAACATAGTAGGATGAATTTTCTTGAGGTAAACTCGAAGCACTGCCCTTAAATGACAAAGTGGAAGTGTGAGCTCCAGTTTCTGGGTGAAATGCCCACAGATAGGCACCAAAAGAGAGTTGTTTTAGCTGTAAAGGATGTAATACAATGAAGAGATATATTTAATAAAGGGATAGTTCACCCAAAAATTAATTTTAAATTTAATTTATTCACCCTCCTGGCATCCCAGATGTGTATGAATTGTTTCTTCTGAAGAACACAAATTACAATTATTAGTAGAATATTTCAGCTCTGTAGGTCCACACAATGCAAGTGAATAGGTGCCAAAAACTCCAGTGGTTAAATCAATGTCTTCTGAAGCAATATGATAGCCGTGGGTGAGACAGATCAATATTTACATCCTTTTTTATATTTACATGCTCAGTCAGTCTCCACTTTACTTTCACTTTCTCATTCTCAATGATTCACATTCATTGATCTGTTTCTCACCCACACCTATCATATCATGTCTGAATGGATTTAACCACTGGAGTCATATGGATTAATTGTTTTTAGAAATTCTTCTAAAAATCTTTGTTTGTGATCAGCAGATGAAAGAAAGTCATCGCGATCTGGGATGGTATAAGGGTTAGTAAACGATGAGAGAATTTTCATTTTTGTGTGAGCTAATCCTTTAACTCTACCCACAAACCCCAACTATAAACCTAATCGTCAGTGGAATTAAATTTTAATCTAAGGAAAATAGAACCTCTGAATCGCCTCATCACCATTTATGTGAACACATTTACTTCCTGTTTTCAATGCAGGACAAGAACCCGGGACTCCGACACTGCTGATGCAGTGCGCTTCCAGTCCCGTCATAAGAGAAGGTAAACTGTAAAATGTCTAATGGGAGATGGTGCATGTCATTATCTCCGCATAGCAGGGACAATGTCAGTGTATTGGAACCACAAGAAACTTTGTGTTATCATGTTACTTTCTGGTTTTCGTGGGGCCAGAGCCTGTATTTTGGAGATTTATTATGCAATATGCTATTAGTAGTGCAACAGGGAAAGGTAAAGTGATGCAGAAATGTCTGATGGGGAAAGTTGTTTTTCAGTAACTCACGAGAGGAAAAATCTGTTTTCTATCAAGATTTCACCAACACTGCGACCAAACCATTCCTTCAAACCCCATCCCTTCCTCTCTCACTGCTGATGCTCTCGCTGCTGATGCTTGTTCCCCTTAGCTGCTCCTTAGTCTCACCCCCCCATCCCTGCCTTGTTCCCACTAGGCTCCATCTGCTCGTGGAGGGGGCCGCAGCAGCTGCAAAGCCTGGATCCTGCTCTCCTCCATGCTTGCTGCCTGTCACTGCATGTGAGCACCAGCTGTAAACTAGTCTCTTTTTGCTTTCCCAAATAATAGCACTGCTGCTAAAATCACAGAGATTAGGCAGGTGATTAGTTAGTGATAGAAAATGATGGATGGGCTTTTAGGTAATACTGGTTATACAATATGGGAAAATGTGCTTGTTTGAGAGTAGCTTAGGTCTGAAAATATATAAGACCAGCTCACTTCATGGTCTATGCTTTTAAATAAGTGGTATGAACTTCTACCTTGTTTTAGTACTTGATATCTTAGTATGGACTCTGTTTTGTTCCTCTGTGGCAAAATAAGTCAGAAGCAAATGTCCATATAATTTGAATAAAACAAATTGTAACTGAAATTGCTTTACTGGAACAAATGTCTAAGGGTAAGATTTCTTAATATTTGTGATGTAAACAGGTTACAAAAGTGACCTAAAGGGTTTTAATGTTAAGTTTGTGATGTATTTTGGATAAGTTTCAGTGTGTAAGGGAAAGGTAGACCAAAGTATGGATGTTACTGTTTTCCTATTAACTTACTGTAGAAAGAAAGAAAGAAAGAAAGAAAGAAAGAAAGAAAGAAAGAAAGAAAGAAAGAGAAAGTCGAAGGGCTGGAAAATTCTCACATTTGAAAATGGATCCCATAAAATACCCTTTTTTTTCACTTAAATTTATTTTTAAGCAGCAATTCCTATACGTATGGATTAGACTTATTACGTTGCCTTACCACGGCTTTTTTCACAAGAAATTCCATTTTAGGCTATATATCGGAGAAACATGGCGGGCCGCCCAGTACGTGGAAAAAAATTAGACGCAGAGACGAATAACGGCATCAATAAATCATTCTCGTCCAATGTTGTTCCCGGGAGATTTCTGATGGATTAAATTAAGTACTTCCATCTCCATCTCCCACCTGATCGCTGCGCGTATAAATCCCACCAGCTGATAAACAGAGCTCAGACATCACACCGACACACGCGAGAGAAGGGAGCGGATACCTCTCTCTCTTTCTCGTACTCCCTCTCTCTCTACCCACACTTAACAGTTCATCCGGAAACGTATTCACATTAAAGGTGCCCATTTTTGGAGTGCTTTCAACTGCGTGACGGCATCGAGTCTGATCGCACCGCTTGACACGGGGGACTCAGGGAGAACGGATCTGTTGCTGTGGGGAGCTATCCAGTGCTGAAGTTGCATTCTGCGTAACGGTTCGTGTACAGCAGAAACGCATCGCCACGGAGCTCCTGCGTCTTTTTCCTCTGCTCAGGTGTTTGACTTTCAGCCCTTTTAAGGATCACCGTGCTGTCCAAGTATTTTACTCAACGGTGGATAAAGTGAGGATAACGGGCTGGACAAGTGCTTCTGCTCTGCGCTCTAAACATGCCAAGGTCTTTTTTGGTGAAAAAGGTGAAGCTAGATGATTTCTCATCCACGGAACTTGAGAGCGCGTACGGCAGGTCCAGGACCGATCTTAGCTTTCGAATACACGACAAAGGTAAATGCAAACGTGTCAACTGTAGGAATGCCTGTATTTTCTATATATTCAATACTCTTTATCTATGCATTTACATTTGATTGATGTAAAACATAAATAGGAATGCAAAAATATGCTGGTATTCCCGCACTGATATCCTTAAAATGCATGGTAAACATTAACATTTACATTGGATATGAATTATTTGCTGCTGCTAACAACGCTTAACTTCTTCAGCAACTTGGAGCCCATGCAGTCACACGCGTTGACCAGCTGTGTGCGCGCTGCTTGTCTTCAAGATGAGCTTAGGTGTTTATTCTGCAAATCAAAGAAACGCTTAGGGCAGCTGACTGCACAATGTGCTTATGGCAGTGCCTTAAGAACGGGATAATAATCTCCCACTGTAATAAGCGCTATCTGAGCTCATACTGTATATGTAGTATTATTATCCTGAAATAACTCACGGATCATGTGAATACAATCTTTTCACAAGCAAATGGCAAACACTGTATGTGCATTTTCCTTTAGTGGGGCTGTAAGAAGTTTATAATTATAATCTTAGAAAAGTGCTGAATTCGTTGGTAGTATTCCCATGAATCTCTAAGGACATTGGCACAATCTGGCAGAGTTACCTTTGCCAAGGTGGAGATAAATTGAGCGGAAAAGTGCCCAGTGCATCTATGAAGCACATTGTCCTCACTCGATTCCCCTGCGAATATGAATAATTGAATAAAATATCTTGTTCTCTTTACGCTAGGGTACATCAGCGACTACATCACCCCAGCCGTTTACGATGGAGAAAGTGACGGTGGCATTAAAGTACCCTCCCCAGGACCTATTTATGACAGCAACCACAGTGACTACGGAGCACCAGACTCGGACCCGCCGGACAGCCCGCATTCAGAGATCGCGAACGGGTACATTAACGGAGACAACGCGGTGAGCGAAGGTTACACCGTGGATGCGTTCTTCATCACGGACGGCAGGTCGCGGCGGAAAGTGATCAGCGGCTCGCGGACGCTCCAACGACACACGTGCAACGAGTGCGGCAAAACCTACGCAACGTCTTCCAATCTGAGCAGGCACAAACAGACGCACCGGAGCCTGGACAGCAAGATGGCCAAAAAGTGCCAGACATGTGGGAAGGTGTACGTGTCCATGCCAGCCATGGCTATGCACCTGCTCACCCATGACCTCAAGCACAAATGTGACATATGTGGAAAAGCGTTCAGCAGACCTTGGCTACTGCAAGGCCACATGCGGTCTCACACGGGCGAGAAGCCCTTTGGATGTGCACACTGTGGAAAAGCGTTTGCCGACCGCTCCAACCTGCGGGCGCACATGCAGACCCACTCCGCGTTTAAGCATTTCAAATGCAAGCGATGCAACAAAACTTTCGCACTCAAGTCCTACCTGAACAAGCACTACGAGTCTGCGTGCTTCAAAGGCGCGTTCTCGCCTCTCGGGTCTGTTGAAGCATGACTTCCGGCTTCGAAACGCTCACAAACACTTTCACTCTGTCACATCCTAGGATGATTACACACTATCTTGCCCAGTTATTTCTCGCAATCAAATGTGAAACCCAATAATAGCACAATTTTATCTTTCTTTTTTTTTTTTTTTTTTTTTTTTTGCAAAGTTACCTGACAGGAATATGGAACCTTAGCATGCACTTCAGCACCCATGTCCTCAAATTACGTTCAGACAGTTGACTTCACATCGGCGCTGCGCAACACTTGACTTTGATTGCCGCCAATGAAGACTTGAGTGCCACCATGTTGCTCATTAAAATAAAACTCTTTTGTATTGTCAGTGGATATTATCATACTGCTGCAAGTGGCCCAAACGTATTCACAATCGAGGTAAACATTTTATTTATTTATTTGTTTATTTATTTATTTATTTATTGTCTCTTTATTTTAATTACTTCATCTAGGATGTACAATTCTATTTGATGCACTGAAAGTGTAAATTTATAATTTATTTGCCTTTATTATTTTCGCTCTAAAACATTGCTTTTAGGTTATTCCAGTCCTATTAACATGCCAAAGTATTTAGATCCATTGTAATAATTTAAATAGATTTTATTTGTTTATTTTTGCTTTCGTGTCATTTATTTTGTAAACCTACTTAATGCATGTAAAAAGAAAAGAAATCTATGCCAATACCACAAAGCTTATAATTTTGCCAAAATGTAGAGATAGTGTCAAGGGGCAATATTTCTAATGGTTCTCATAAGAATATAAAAAGCAATAATCACAATGCATGGTATTTTTGAAAGTAATAAAGTATTACCTATAGCAGTTTCTTTCTAAATCAGGTACGTTTTGATCCAATACTCTTAATAATCATTTCAAAATAGAAAAATACCACATCAGGGAAAATGCCAATGTAGAGTCTAGTGAGTTGAAATGACTCAAATTCATAAAGTCTAAACCATCTTTCTTTGCTCACTGCTTATGCACTGCCTGCCTCAAATTTAAGCGTAGATTTAGGATGTAGGCCCAAAGTGCTGTATAACTCCTCTCTAAGCAATTTAGAACTATTCTCTGGAAGTGTGGAACACCCCCTCTGGAAATGTAATGGCTTTTCTGAGGTTAACTCAAAGGGACAAGCAAGGATAGGATGGATTGGATGGTGTACCATCTGCATAGCCTGTCAGTAATGCACACGTACTGCATATCCGGCTCAGATCAAGGCAGGGTGAAATTTAATTTTCTCCAGTTTGGGTGTCCCTGAAATTTATACTGAAAGCACTTCATTGTAGAAATACTTAAAAAAAGTAGCACAAACATCCTAGATTCAGGTAGATGTTACCTAGCTCAATCTTCCTTTTTATATATCGAAAGAGGAATATCTACATAAAGAGCTCAGTTTGTGAGATGATCTTCATGTAGATACTTATTTGAAGATATTTTTTTCCTTTTTTTTTTTTTTTTTTACTGTAGATGGATCCACTAAACCAATGTTGAAGAAAAAAAAATTGTTCTGCAACTTTTTGAGCCAATGTTCAAATGATGTAAGCACAAGACAAGGCATTTTAAGCACTTCATAATAAAGGCAAAGTAAACAAATCCAGTCTATTACTCATTTGTCCCTGATTATTGCCATTCCTCCATGAAATTAGTCTTTTAAAGAGGCCAATTAATCTTGGTGAATGAAAATCAATGCACACCCACTGACGAAGCAACAAGGCCAAGCGATGGGATGGGGGGGAAACCTGCTATGGTTGTTTTTATGGTTCAATATCTCCACCCTAGCAAAAGAAATGGGTTGTTTTTAATGTTACAAGAAAAGCTTATAAATGGAAATAATGGACAGCAATAATGAAAGTCCAGAGGGAACAATTTCAGCAGTTTCAATTTCCTTTAAGTTTACATTTTCAACATTTTTGCACTTTTGTTAACCTAAATCAACAGGTTTCATGCTCAATCTGAAAAGCTGCAAGACATTTTTCCACCCTTATTGTACTGATTGGCATACATCACATTAATCATATTAAGTTCATATAAGTAAGTGTTTGTTTGTACTGCTTAATGTGAGGGATGCATATATTTGGTGACTGTACATGCAATTTACTTCACAAACACACTCGATGAAGTACTGCTTTTTCTGCAGTTTCTGCAGTTTGGTCCTCATCCGTACTGTTTAGTGAAGAGCTCCAAAATCTCTCGCTCAGGTTAATCTAGCTTGTGCAAACGAGGCCACCAGTGTCATCAATTTGCTGGGAATCATTATCTGAGCATTCTGAGCATCTGCGCTCTGGTCTCCGGAGCTCTGGGTAATTGTGCTAGCAGGATGGGATCAGCAGGAGCCATTATTTAACCGGAGACAGCTGTGCGAGGGGCCGCACACGTTGATTTGTTTGCCGTTTCGTCCCCATCTTTCTGCTTTAGGATCACAGCGTCCCCTGAGTGATTCCTGCATCTGCTGCACTCTCCAAGTGGACTCTGAGGTCCTCAGCGCTATGACAAACCACATACCACACTCTCAACACCTACTCTCAACTCGAGTAGCTTTACTTTTAAAACTCAGGCCAAGCTTGATCTCAAAATAAACAGTTTTAGAAGTGATTAATGGATTGGGTTGTCAAAGAATCTGCTCATTAGTGTCATCACTTTCTGGAAAGTGTCCAAAATCAATCTCATTTTATTTACAATCAGCAATGGCTTAAGCTGTGTGATTAGATCAGAGGCTATTAAAGAAAAACTGGGTCAGGGAAAGGTGCTCTTTATTGGTGAAGTGTAGAATATCTGTGCCAATGGCATTACAAAAGGGAATTGCAAAAATTACAACTGTTTTCTGAAACGTACTTATAGTCCCACTGCTGTCATTTACTCACCCTCTTGTTGTCTTGTATATAATGCAATAATGTTTGTTAACGTTAATAAAAGTTATTATACCAGGATATATATGTGGATTGTAGTGAAGAAATATATGCTGGTTCTTTCCGAACTATCAACAAAACTAGTTTTAATCTGAATAAATTGGCCTGTATAATTTTGTCAGACTTATCATGTAGATGATTACACATCCTCACATCTTTAACACACTTATTAAGCCTGAGAAATTTGGCATATAAAACTACTGTCAATATGCTTCTTTATGAGTTAAATTATTGGTTTACTTACAGTAAATAATATTTGACTTCAATAGTATCATATTCAATATTCAAACTTAACAGATAGTTTTGATTAAACAAAGTTACTTACTGCATTTTGAATAAATGCAAAGACATAGTTTAACAATTATTATATTGCTTTTAGTCACATCACATTTCACAGTCAGATATTGCCGGGATGGTGGCGACGGGCTCATATCTATCATAGCAATTGCAATTTGGAAATTAAAAACTGACATTTGTGAACTGGTTTTGTGTGATTTCTTTGCAAAAGTATATATCTACCAACAGCAGCGAGCCACTTGGGTCTTGTTAGAGCAGACATGGTAACAATGATGGTGATCTGTGAAATATCAAATTATGAGTTACAAGTTGTTCCTGATCTAACATTGCTGATGGAAATTTAAAGAAGACCAAATCTCCAATAACCTTTCGAAAAAGGGGTGTTTCACAGCATTGGCATTTTCTGTTCAATTTGAGAGAAGCACCCATTGAAATCATTTCTGCCTTTCCAAAAGATCCCAGTAGTGCCAGATGTGTGTGCTTTCTTTTCATACTGTGCAACCCTGACACCTGTAATATTAACCATGCTTTTCCTTCTGGAGATTTTATTATCCAGATAGGGCTTGCTTTCCAGTCTTTGTGTAGATTTCCATACAGGTGTAGGTGGAAGTCTTGAAAAGTAATGTCTGCGGGCTAACTTTGCTCAGACACACTTCAGTAGCTTTTTTTTTTTTTTTATAGCTGTAGCACAGCTACATGGGAGGGTGTGAAAAACCTTGTCTTTGTGCTCTACCTTGTAGAGAGTGATGATCATTTACCCTAAGAGTAAACACAGTATATAAAATCAATGTTCATCAAAGTACTAAGAGGTATTTACTGATATACTACAGTATAAAATGTCATATGCCATAATGTCATACTGTCCTAAAATTCCTTAGGAGAAAAAAAAAGACAAACAGTAGACAAAGTGAGACAATAAAAAGTATAGAGCTGTAAAATTAATGTGGATAACATTGCAGATATTTGTTCTTTTTTTTTTATGATAATTTTTTTTACGAGTTCTCCTGCCCATATAATCTTTGAGAGATAAATGGTAAACATATGTGGCTTGCTGTTCGCAAAAGAGGGGCTCGACACGAGCACTAAATTTACTCCCCATAAGGGACTACTTAATATATGGAGGAAGCTATGGGCAGAAACTCTTAGAAGATTGAGAATGGAAATGGGTAGGTGGAGGGATGCCAGAAAGACTGTCGCTGAGGTAAGAGGAAGCTTACTGTATATACTCTGCAGCCTGCAGGCTGACTGGAAGATTAGAGAAGCAAGCTCCACCCGAACTTTCGTTTAAGAACTCCATTTTGATCCCTGGAGGGGGGCATATTGCGGCACCAGACAAAGTCCAGTCCGCCCCTGGAGCAGTGTGAGCTCTTGTTGCTTTTGCGCCATAGCAAGGCAATTTTTCCCAGGCAGAGAACGGTGCTTTCAGGACTCTACAAGGAGGAAGGGTGGGTTGGATAGGGAAACAGTGGGAGGGATGGAGAAAGAAAGAGGGAGAGAGACAGAGAGAGAGAGAGAGAGAGAGAGAGAGAGAAAAGGAGGCAGGAGGGAGGGAAGTTGACCCAGTTTGGATGACATGCAGCTGAGAAAGCGTGTTCTAGCCTGAACAGTCAGTACATTTTTAATGGCTCCTTCTGAATGTCTGTATGAGAGGGACGGTTCAGTTCCTTAAATGTGCCCAACCAATGCCTCTGCCCATTAGTGTGTATAGGCAAAGTGCTTGTGTGCAATCGTTGTCTAATATTAGGCTTGAAGGAGCATTTTTGAACAGCCATAATGTTCTGATTAGTATAGCTTGCTGGTCCTTCCTTGTCCTCTGTGCCTGTTGCTGTTAGCGTAACATATTGCAAAGTGGGGCCTTTGGCCTGGTACCCAAACTGATGGCAGCTAGTATTATTTTTGTCTTTAACAAGCAGATCTTAAGATGTGTAGATATGATAAATGTTCTGATTATCATACATTGACATATGTATTTCCCAAATGTGAATGTTTTGTGTGATTATTCATTTCTCTATTATCTACAATAGTTTCAGCACCTTCAAGGGATAGTTCAGACTAAAATCAAAATTTTGGCTCACCCTCGTTTTGTTTCAGACCTTTTCTTAATTTTATGAAACACAAAAGGACAGGTTAGGAAGAATATTTTCCTGAGCCACCATTCAATTTCATTTAATTCCTTTACAACGAAATTAAATGGTGACTGAGATTTTAACAATATTCCTAACATCATATTTTTTGTTCCACAGCTGACTGAATGCCACAGGGGCTTGGAGCAACATGTGGATAAATTCTGTAAATGATGAAAGAATTTTCATTTTTAGAGGAACAGTAAATAGTGGATTTACATTGGACACAGTTTCCTATAGGAGTGTGAGCACTTTAACAATCAACTTGGTTGTATCATCTGAGTGGCTTCTATATATGGCGTATGTAAACCATATACTTCAGCCTCTTAGCGATGAACTTGAGCATGAATGGGCCGGGCACACACCGCTTTTGTTTCGATCTCCCATTTAACGTAGCTGAGGAATTAACACATCATACATATTCAGCAGGGGAGACAGCAGAGCAATGCCCCACAACAGCCTTTGATGTGTGTGAGTCAGTGGTTGCAAGAGGTAGAGATCATGCATTAGCGAGGCTTTAGAATAAATAAGACCTATTTATTCTCTTTGGCTAAAGGGACGTGTGTCTTCTCTCACTATTGGTCCATTTTTACACTGCCCCCAGATTTAAATGGAACACATTCTAGCATATTAGACAGAGAACCTTGTAAAGTTTTATAACTCTGTTTTGTCCACTCTGACTATACATCCACTGAGGTTTAGTGATAATATTCAAATAAAAACAATTTAAATATTAATCCAATCTTTTGGATTACAGATTTCTTGTAACGAATTACAGTAAACGAATCTCTAGATTTTCGCTGCCTTAAATGAAAAGGGATAGGGATAGTAAAAGGGATAGTTCACCCAAAAATTCTGTCATAATTTACTCACCATCATGTAAGAAAATGATAATTATGTGAGTTTAAAGAATTTCTTGGTCTGTCTTGTCAATAAAATGGCAGTGGATTGTGCCTCACTTTACAGCTTAAAAAAAGAGCAAAAACTGCCATAAAAATAGTCCATGCTTCATATTTGGTATTCATATTTAGCTAAATAATTTTTATGTGGCTTGATGCATGTATCACATCAGTTTACTGGTGTAGTGAAGACTAGAGGCGCAACAACATCAATGACTTGTATTCTCTTTCACACAAATCATGAGTTAAATGGTAGAGTATCAGGTCATAAATACTTTTAGCTCTGGTCCTCACACCATGCTGTCTTTGTGACATTTACATTTTACATTTACATTTTATGCATTTGGCAGATGCTTTTATCCAAAGTGACTTACAGTGCACTTAATACAGGGACAATCCCCCCGGAGCAACCTGGAGTTAAGTTTTTGGCGGTGGCTTAAGTTCAAGGCGGTGGCTGTGGGGATCGAACCAGCGACCTTCTGATTAACAGTTATCAAAACACTTTTACAATAGTGCTTGTAAAGTGATACAACATTTTAATGTTTACATCACATAACTACATTTGAAAGCTCATTCAATTGCAAAAAATTGCATGTTGGCTCAAATGATAGTTTTGCACTTGTGATGTAAAGAAGAGGGGTACGAATACTGAAGAGCATATCGACACAAGAGTCAAAAGTGTCATTGAAGCAATAAAAAATTACATGGTTGATTCAGCAATCGCATGTTTTATCTCACATTTGCTTTTATGAAACTATCAGTTAGGTTTAGGCTAGGGATGTAGGTTTTGTTCATTTAAAACTCGATAGAGCATTAACAGTCAAAACCTCAACTGTTTGGGAAAACATCATTTCGCAAAAATGGCACAACAGTCACATACTTTTCTTGAGATTAGGATGAATATTGACCAGTTATGTTTCACTGATGAACAGCATGGCTATGTTGATCAACCAGCTAAACAAGCACCCAATCAACATAAACCATCCTTAGGGGGCCTGGGTAGCTCAGCAAGTGAAGACGCTGACTACCACACCTGGAGTTGCAAGTTCGAATCCAGGGTGTACTGAGTGACTCCAGTCAGGCTTCCTAAGCAACCAATTGGCCCGGTTGCTAGGGTGGGTAGAGTCACGCTGGGTTAACCTCCTTTTGGTCCCTATAATGTGTGGTTCTCGCTCTCAGTGGGGGGTGTGGTGAGTTGTGCATGGATGCCATGGATAATAGCGTGAAGCCTCCACATGCGCTACGTCTCTGTGGTAACGTGCTCAACGTACCATGTGATAATTGGTGCAGATTGACAGTCTCATCCTCTACCACCCGGATTGAGACGAGTCACTACGCCACCACGTGGACTTAGAGCATTGGGAATTGGGCATTCCAAATTGGGTAGAAAAGGGGAGAAAATAAAACACAGTTTAAACATCTCAGGTGTTTAAACTCCATTTGCGTACCTCTCCATGGCTTTCCTTTATCAATCCCAATATGAGACGTATCTCACAGATTGACTTAGGTCTGTGTAAAAGGATCAAGATTTGGCTGTCAACAGAAATGTAACTAAATCTGCATGTTAGCGGTAGCCAGAGGCTGTTTGAGAAACTCGGTGTGTGTGAGTATAAACTTACAGCGTGTGTCCTCTGAGAGATAACGCCTCTGTCTTTGTGTGTGTGTGAGAGAGAGAGAGCACTGGGCATTTGAATGGATCAGTCTATGGGATTTAGACGCTCTGGTGTCTCCATGCTTGTAGCTCTATTGTTTGCCACTTCGATCTCTCATCTCTTGCTCTTTATCTTTGCTCTTTTTCTTTCTTTTTCTCTCTCACACTCTCTTCTTCTCATTACTTTTCTTTCTTTTCAAGCCTTTAAACCAAGCACCCTAACCAAGTGGGGAGTTCAGCTCTTGTTACATGATGCTTTTTAATCACTGATGTAGGATCAGTCTACACAACATCAGACTGAGCTTTAGATTAAGCAGAGCTTCAGACTTCAGATTAAGCACAATATCCTTACTGTTCCATGAAGAGTAGGTAAGAGTATAAAAAACATAACAATAACAATCCAATACTGAAGGTAAAGGCTTGTGGTAACTCTGAACAATGCAGACAGAAGCCAATGGTGTTTTGTCCTTTGGGAATAATAACTCCATAAAGCCAATACAAAGAAATGTGTTATGGATGGTGTGGTCTTCTACATTGCACATACAGCCTTTGTAACATATCACAACACTTTAGCAAACCACATGGCAATGATCAATGTTGATTTTATTTTTCATCATGTACTTCACACCCAGTAGTGGGCAGAGGTTGTGAAAATGACTTCATCCATTTCCTTTCAGACTTTTTCTTTCACTCATTTTCTCCATCTTTGCCTTTCTGTCTCTTCATCTTGCTCTCTTTCTCTCCATTTCTCTCCAAGGCATTTTCTCTCCCAAGATTAGACTACCTGCCTTCATCATCACACAGGCATTAAATATAGCACAATAACCTCAAGACGAAGAGCAGAGTGAGAGGTTATAAATTACACCCTTTTTCACAGACATGAAGTATTCTGATTACTTCTGCTCAATGATCCACAAGTCATTTTCATTTTTAGCATTTCTCTCTTCTGTCTCTCAGTGGTGTCCTTACCTGCACAGCTGTTGGCAGGGGTGGCAGGGGTGGGCTGGGAAGAGAAATCGGACCTGGATTTAACATAGAAACTGGCCCAAAAGTGGTGGTGGGGGGGGGGGGGTCGGTCTGTCGTGGGCGGCATACCGGGAAAAGTCCCGGTTCTCCCTATGGCCAGTCCGCACCTGGCTGTATGCCTATATCATTTCAGTTCAGTTGTCTCCACTTTAAGGTATTTCAGTTCTCTTCAATATTTTGGTATATTTCAGTTCAGTTTTTTGTTGTTGTTGTTGTTGTTGCTCAGATTCTGATGAATTCAATAAGTAATGGGCATTTTGAGTAATTATGTAGTCGACTACTCCAACACAGCAACACACACACACACACACACACACACACACACACACACACACACACACAGTGAGTATTCGATTACTTGAAATTAAGAATTTAATTTTTACCTTCAAGTTTTGAACCTGTTTTTCTTAAGAAAAAAATTACCACTTTGCATAATCAACATCTTCTAGAATATGAAATGACAAAAAAATAAAAAAAACAAAAAATTTGCACTCACAGATAGAAACATACATTTAAAGTCTTCTGAACCCATACAAGCGCTTTCAAAAATTAAAAAAAAAAAAATACATATTTTTTTTGGTTGAACTATTCCTTTAATGTCATTCATCCACAGCGCCAACCAATGCATTGTGTTGTAACAGCAAGACATAGGTGAGAGAAATTATTTCATTATTGCATATAGCAGACAAAGGAACAATGTCAAATCAAATTGCAATATTCGAGTAGTGTTTTTACTAGTCGAATATTTAAAGCTGAACGAGTACATAATTAATCCATTACTAGTGCACATCCCTAAATTAAATTCTGTTCAGAAGTTCTGTATAGTTCAATTCAGTTCTGTTCTGTTAAGCATTTTGGTATAGTTCAGTTCAGTTCGGTCCTGTTTTGTTCATATGAGTTAAATTCAGTTTAGATTCAATCAGTTCTGTTCAGTAGTTCAGTTTAGTTAAATTTAGTTCTGGTCAGGAGGCCTATTTTGGTATAGTTCAGTTCAGTTTTGTTCAGTTTAACCCTTGTGTGGTGTTCATATTTTTGTTACTCAGCCAGTGTTCGTGGGTCTGGTGGACCCGCTGCATTTTTGGGTTTTAAATTCAACACAATCAAACAAATTTATGTTAAAATTCTCAACAGATGTTTACTTCATCCCAATTACAAGCAATATAAGCAGCATATATGGATAATATTTGCCCTTTACCTTTGTTAGATCACATTTATGAATTAAAGTGCTACTCGTTTTTTGTTTGTTTTTTAATAAAAAGTAATAAAAAAGGAAAATCAAATATACTCAAGATATGAGTGGAAAAAAAATTCAACAAATTTACAAATGAAGCAAGGTTTTTCATAACTATTGATTTTTATTTACTTGAACTTCATTAGAAATGTAGAAACTCATTCAGGTCCGTTTATACAAGCTGAACACATACAGTAGCCATGTCAGTCTAGACAACACATCAGCGCCATTGAACACATTGCCTTTTCATACCAGCCTATACAACACATGAGGGGCAGAGTTTTACTGTGCATGTGTTGCATATGTTCTTCTTGTAGTCAGAATTGTTTTTCCGTATTGTTCCCACCATGGTCAGCTTCCTCTTTAGGAGCTCCTGTCCCAGCTTGTGTGAGGTAAAAACAATTGTTGCATGTGATGTTGTGTCCACTAAGCCCCTGAGTCATGTCCAGGACAACTCTCATTCCTTGATTTTTCTCAGGGGCTCCTTCATCAGGTTTCCCTGTGTAGACTTGTAAGTTCCAAGCATATGAGGAAGTGGCATCACAGACAGCCCAGTTCTTTATACTGTATTTTGCAGGTTTAGATGGTATATACTGCCTAAATGGGCAGCAGCCCCTAAATGGCATCAGCTGCTCATCAATGGTGACATTAGGCACAGGTTTGTAAAACGGGGAGGCGTTGCACCCACTTGTAGCAGCTAGATGTTATGTGGAAGTTTTCCAGAGATATTGTTGCACGGAAAAGTTCTCTACCAGTTTCTGCATCACACAGGGATTCTGTGGATTCCCCTTTGGACCGGAAAACTGGGTTTGGGTTTAAACCATAAAAATGGGTTTGGTCCATCTCCTTCCACCTCTCTCCAAAAACATGTGTTTCATCTAAATTAGTGCAATTCAGAATAATTTTCGGAATGGAATCTGGGATGAAAAGCTCAAAAGAAGATTTGATATCCTGCAAATGAGTAACTGCCATCCATGTTGGCCCTGGTTGCATCCTTATCACATTGGCAGCCATGCGGTGTAGCTCATTCCTTGGGCAAGAAGACATTAAATTTCACAATTTTTTGACATACATATTTCTTCACTGCTGATGGGCTTGTTCTGGTGCTGACGGGCATGTATTGGGGCTGGCTGCTGATGGGCTGGTCCTGGAGCTGACTGCTGACGGGCTGGTCCTGTGGCTCTTCTTCGACTAGCTGATGCTCAATCTCATACTCTTCTTCAAAGTTACTGACAGAAATGTAATCCTAACATTCTGAAACCTCTTCCTCTACATCATCAAAAAACTTCTCTCTCTTCCAAAATCAATTGCAAGGCCTGCTGTGCAGCAAATCTTTTGACCATCTTGATCAGTTGTAATAAGGAACCACACTGGCTAAGCTATATAAAAAAAAGATTGGTTCCCACAAGGCAGAGGTTAAAATGTGCAGGAATGTGAGAGCAGATGGCGTTGGTGCTTGAATTTTGCAACAATGTTGCAACCTTGTGCGGAAATGGCAGGGGCAGAAACACAAAACTAACACTTACACTCACTCACTCACTCACTCACTCACTCACTCACTCACTCACTCACACACACACACACACACACACACACACACACACACACTAAAAGCAGGCCCAGACAGAAGGAGGACAGAGTGAAGGTACACAGGACCTACACTATTGTGGATCCTAACATCCTGTATGTAATATAAAATATGTAGGGGGGTGTACGGTGTGTGGTCATTGAAAATGTGTTCTGATATATGTTCTTCACAGAAATTGAGCCAAGGCCAATGAGTGTGAGTTTGAAAAAATAATGAATCGTATAATTTTTCTTTCATAAAAAATTTAAACGGGTCCCACAGACCCGAACACCATACAAGGGTTAATTGAACTCGGTTCAGATTAACTTTATTCTGTTCAGTAGATTCGTATAGTTTGGTATAGTTCTGTACTGTAAATTGAAATTAATTTAATTTCTGTTCAGTAGATTGGTATATTTCAGTTCAGTTCCCCTTCTGTCACTCACTTGATGTTGTGTCGATGTAGTGACACTAAGGGTCTCTCTTGAGAGCCTCGGTTACCTCTTATCTTTGAGAAAAGGCCAATGAGATTTGGCGAACAGAATTTGCATGCCCCTCCACCGGACATACGGTTATAAAAGGAGGGAAGCATGCATCTGTTCAGACAGATTTTTTCTTCAAAGCTGAGCAGTTGTGTTTCAGCAAGCTGAGTAAAACCCACTGCTGTTCACCTCTAAAGTGCATAATGCTGTTGGAGATGCGGTGCATTTCAGTGGCTTTTCTCTTCTTCTGCACGTCAGTGCAGACTACGCCCCTGGGCGCTTCAACAGCCCTCTAAAAAGAGTATATATTTCTCTAAAAGAGTAGGCACATTGACGTTGAATGTCTTTTTTAAGATGCGTCTTTTTCAAGATGCCCTTCCGTCTTTGTGTCATTCCTTGATGTGTCGTTACCTGAACGAGAACATGGCCATGCCAACGTTGCAGTCGTGGCTTTACTTCTTCCGGGGGAAAGCCACTCTAGCCGCCCCACGTCACGCCTTCTACCCACAGGTATAGGGCCAGAATTTAACGGCCATGGTTTCGCCGGGTAAATCCCCGCTGACCACCCGTTCCCCAGTACGCTCGTCTGCTCCTGTCCAGTCCCAAGATGAGACCGGCTCACCTTACTGGATGGGAGTTTCGCCCCTGCATCGGAGAGCATCTTGATGGACTCCGGCGCTGAGGACTCGACTCAGCTAGCGTCTTCGGGTGTGCCGGCCCAGTCCGAGGCCTGTAAGTTGACATTGTCTCTGGCGACTAAGGCCTACAGGCCACCTCCACCAAGGCGTTAAAAGATCTGCACCTGGGTAGTTCTGATCCTGATGTGCTGCAGGAACTGTGCTCGGCGACCGACCTTGCACTCGGACAGGCGATGACAACCCTCATATAACGCCACCTCTGGCTGAAGCTGGTCGAGATGCGGGACTTCGACAAGGCTCCCTTTCTCAAAGCCCCCATCTCCCAGATAGGCCTATTCGGTGACACCGTTGAGGACTTCACCCAGCCGTCTCACGAACCCCCGTCTCATGAACTACCTCCTGGACCCGGAAGGCTCCCAAGTGCTCTTGAGACGGGCAACCCAGGGAGAGAGACGTCTGCCACAGAGCTGGTGTCCAGACCACTCCATCCCTCGGTGGAGGGCCGGGTGGATAATATTTTGTTTCCTTTTCTTTGTTTACTGTACAAGTAAGGATACCTCAATTTCATATTTGCTGGAAGGGGGCTGTCCCATTTTCCACAAGCAGAAATCTGGTCACCATATTTGTAACTTGACATAGTGTTTAAAATATGCCGGTCCTGTGCGAGGAGCTTAAGATAAAGCGAGACACATTGCAAATGTGTTGCAAATGTGTTTAAAAAAATGGGAAAACATAACAGACTAGCGCAAAAACAAATTTGGTGGGAACGGCCCATAACTCGTCCACATGCGAACCTGGCATCAGACTGTTGTATAAATACAGAAGTTGTGACCTGCTCCCTGAAGAGGTAGGTTTTGTGTCCTTGTCCTTCCATCATAACAGGAACACAGCGGGATCAAAACAAATGAGACATGAGCCTGATGACTCAGGGTTTATTTTAAAGCATATTTTTCTCTTGTATATGACTTAGGAAATAGTTATAGGATTTTTCAAATGATAAACAGGATGTTCTGAATTTAAAAAAGAAAAAAGAGGTTTTCACTGACTGTTATTTTAGAGCTGCCAAATTTAATGTGTTATCTGATATAATTTAACCAGTGAAATCTATAATAAATCTATTATAAATTATTTTAATATAAATAGTGTTAGTTACATTTATCAGGACTGGCATGTTTTATCACTATCTAGTGGCATTTTCATGTTTAATTTCAAATTGTATAATATACAATATATATAAAATTATATATTATACAGTATATGAATTAAAATTAATTAGTGATAATTTTTAATGTATTTTATTCTGTTTGGAGTCAGATTTTCCTAATTACAAATGATGTTCATTTCAGCTTTGCCCCTGGGTGCTTCACCAGCGCTGTCTAAAAGAGAATATTTGTAAAAGAGTTTGATTCTCTAAAAGAGCAATACACAGCAGCGTTGAACGTCCTTTTCAGGATGTGTCTTTATAAAGATGCCCTTCCGCCCCTGTGTAGTTCCTGGATGCGGTCAAGTTCTAGCCGCTCCTGACGGTCACAGGCACTGCCTCGTGGGTCTGGGCCGTGATCACACCGAGGCAGCGTTTGTGGATGGTTCGTGTTCTCTCTGTGAGAACCTTTCCATGGTAACGTTGCGGTCGCGGTTTTCCTTCCTAAAAAGGAATGCCACTCCAGCCACCCCCCACGTCGCTCCATCTTCCCATGTGATTGAGGACGACCCGGCTGGCGATGGTGGCGATTTGAGGATGGCAGCAGGCTCGGTTTTGGGCAGGCGGTTCAATCCCCATGAACCGCCTGCCCCCCGACATGCTCGTTGACTTCCGCCCGGGCTTGGGGTGACAGTGGCTCGCCTCACAGCCAGTCTGCCTATCCTCTTGAGCCCCCTGAGCTGGATGATGAGCTTGCCACTGCATTGGAGAGTGTTCCGGCGTCTGACGTGGAAGACTCGATTGGGCTGCCACCCTCGGGTCAGCACGCCCAGTCAGAGGCTGATGCCCAGATGGCCGACATGCTTGCCCGGGCTGCCATCAGCGTGGGGTTGGACTGGAACACTCCGTCCTCCCCACAGCCTTCGCGGCTGAATAATTGGTTCCTCGGGTCTGCGCGCCGCTCACAGCCAAGCCCCCCTGGTTCCTTTCTTCCTGGAAGTGCATGATGAGCTGACGAGGTCGTGGAGGGCACCTTTTACTGCCCGTAATCGACTCCCTCGCTCATCCGCTCTCACTACCCTCGACAGCGGAGTGGTCCACAGGTACTCGGCAGTCCCCCAGAAGAAAGAGCGGTTGCTCCCCTCCAGGGCCTGTAGGATGATGTCTTCACTGACCTCCAAAGCCCCAGTCGGTCCAGCTGATTTGGGAACGGTTCGGCAAGGCACAGGTAGACCTATTCACCTCCCGAGAGACCTTCCACTGCCCGCTCTGGTACTCCCGAACGGAGGCTCCCCTCGAGACAGACGCGCTGGCACACAGCTGGCCCAGGGGGCAGCGCATGTACGCATTTCCCCCAGTGAGCCTTCTTGCACAGGTGCTATGCAAGGTCAGGGAGGACGAGGAACAAGTCATTCTGGTGGCCCCCTACTGGCCCTCTCAGACTTAGTTCTCGGATCTCATGCTCCTTGCGACAGCCCCTCCCTGGTGAATTCCCCTGAGGAAGGACCTTCTCTCTCAGGGACGGGGCACCCTCTGGCATCCGTGCCCAGACCTCTGGAACCTCCATGTCTGGCCCCTGGACGGGATGCAGAAGATCTAGCTGGCCTACCACCTGCTGTCGTAGACATGATCAACCAAGCCAAAGCTCCCTCTACCAGGCAACTTTACGCCCTGAAGTGCTGCTTGTTCGCGAATTGGTGTTCTTCCCGGTCTGAAGACCCACAGAGGTGTGCAGTCAGGTCATTGCTCTCATTTCTGCAGGAGAGGTTGGAGGGGAGACTGTCCCCCTCAGGTAGAGACCAAGTAGTGAACCTGCAAGCGCTGTCCCGGGAGGAGGCAGACCCAGCCTCTTTGTTGCTGTGTCTGGTATGTGCTTTGCCTATCTATTTGGATTGCGTGCAGAGATTTAGACATTCTGAGCAGCTCTTTGTCTGTTTTGGTGGACAGCGGAAAGGGAATGCTGTCTCCAAACAGAGGCTTTCCCACTGGCTGGTTGACGCCATAGCATTGGTCTATCACACCCAGGCCGTGCCTGCCCCCATGCGGGTTCGAGCACACTCAACGTGAAGTGTGGCATCCTCGTGGGCACTGGCCAAAGGCACCTCCTTAGCAGACATATGCAGAGCAGCGGGTTGGGCAACACCCAATACCTTTACGAGATTTTACAATCTCAGGGTTGAGTCGGTTTCATCCGTGTTTTCTCAGGTCCGAGCCGGTAGAACTCAGCAACATGGTAAAAACTGACCGGGTGTACTGCTTGCACCTAGTGCCCTTTCCCTCCTCTGAGGTAATATTGTACACTCTTATCCCAGGAGATCTCACTAACTTGGCTCCCTGGATGACTCCTCCTTAGCCCTCTGGTCCACGAATTCAGTGGAGGAATTCCCCGGCCAGACCCGCTACAAGTACTCAAATTACTCTGTACTGGAATAGGTGCTCCACAGGTCGGGCCCCCATGTGGATTTGTCTGCCTGTGTGTATTTTCCGCAGTACGGCCCCCTCACTGACCCCCGTTCGCCATGTTTGTAGCAACTCCTCCCTCCCAATGAGGTAGGATCTACCACTGCGCCATTCTCCACATGCAACCTAAAATCCATGTGATGTATTCCACCACTCTTTACCTCCCCCAGTCTGGGCAGGTGTGGTCTCCGCAGGTTCTTCCCCCTGAAAGAATAGGAATTTTATGATGATCTTATGGGGCGTTGGGGAAGGGTACGTACAGTCTGACACGGCCTTTCATTTTGGCACACAACTGCCTGCCCGCACCTGTGTCAGCAGCACACATACACGGTTCAGCACATGGCGTGATTAAAATTGGACCCCTAGTGTCGCTTCTTTGACACAACGTTGAAATGAGCGACAGATGGGGAACGTCTAGGTTACTGTTGTAACCTCCATTCCCTGATAGAGGGAATGAGACGTTGTGTCTTTCTGGCCACGTCGTTGAACCGAGCCACTGTTACAGCCGAACCTCATTGTCTGCTCCTCAGGCAAAATCCTGAATGAACTGATGCATTTCCCTCCCTTTATACCCATATGTCTGGGGGCGGGACATGCAAATTCTGTCTGCCAATTTCTCATTGGCATTTTCTCAAATTCAGAGATGCGCAAGGCTCTCAAGAGAGACCCCTAGTGTCGCTTCTTCGACACAACGTCTCGTTCCCTCCATCAGGGAACGAAGGTTACAACAGTAATCTAGACATTTTTTTAGCAGTAACACAGAGCAAAGGACAGTTCATGCTTATGGTCAGACTGCACCCCAGGGGACAATCAGGGTTCAGATTAATCAAATGGCATTTTGCAGGAGCTACTTCAGCTCCTGCAAAATGTTCAATGGAATTCACACATGTACACATGCACACACACTCACACACAAATAAAAACAAAAGCTTACACATACTGTAAATGTATGTGTATACACTCCCAAATGCACAAGAGGTCACTTAGTGATATTTATAGTCCCTGCTCAAGGTCTTATGGAAGCTAATGCCACACACATCAAATCATCAATAAATCCTCACACCAAAGCCCAGTGTATCTGAGCATGATTATGAATACTGAGTGTTTCATTAAACCCCTGATCCAGGTTCAGACTTCTTTGTGGCTACATTCACATAACAGAAGAATACGGTTGTCAGTCCTTTTTGAAGTGATAAAAGCAAATACATTCATATACCTAGTTTGGTTATGAAAGAGATTTACAACTGCATTCTTCAACTGAAATGACTTATATTTTCAGGATTCACAATCAAAATTTTGAGTTTGCTCGATATGTGCTGTATGAATGGAACCATTGTCAATAGTTGTCTGTCAAGTGATTGACAAGCATTTAATTTGGAATCAAAATTCAATCATTGAAGACACAATAGTATTGATATCATCTTTCAATAAATGGTTAGAGGCATTACTCAAGGCCTGCAAATCAGAGATGGGAATTGACTTCATTTATGTATTTATATTTGTCCATCCCAAACAGTGACAATGTCATCATAGCCAGGGGTGTAAATAGTACTCAGAAATTATACTTAAGTGAAAGTATGGATACTGAGTGAAAACTTTACTAACTTAAAAGTTCAAGTATATAGCCAAAAAAATACTTACGTGAAAGTAAGAAGGTTCACATTAAATTGTACTTAGTTATTAAAAAATTAAAAAGTAACTTTTTTATTTGCTATAATTAAATTAAGAGAGGAGATTGTTTGAGAGAGGATATTGTTAAATTTGTTTGGTTTGTTAAGTCGCCTTTTTACTGTCTCTGGCGACTTGTCATATTTCTCCCCCAGTGGCATTCACAACCTGGTTATAGAATCAAGTTACAATAACTATATTTTTGCTAAATGATTTTTATGTGGCCTGTTGTATGTTAGGCCTACATGGCAATGTCCTGGTGGAATGAACACTAGCAATGCTAAAACAACAATTACTTTTTCACTTGCACACAAATCATAAGTAAATCATCAGGTTATCAATTCATACACACTTTTCACTCTGTTCCTCATACAATGTTGCCTAATGACATCCAAACACTTTTACTATAGTGCATGACTAATTTTATGTTTGCACTACATAAACAACTACATTTACAAGATTAAGTGTGATCAAATTGTGCAGTAGCTCAAATGATACAGTGTTGCATTTGCGATACAAAATGACCGGAGTATGAGTCCTGAAGAGCATACAAGTCGAAATGTGAGCCGAAAGTGTCAAAGAAGCACCACATAATGACGTGGTTGCTTAAGAAATTTTGATTTTCATCACATACTTGCATTTTATGACACTATTGGTAACGTTAAGGTTTAAGGTATTGAGGTTGGTTTGCTAATTAAGTAGAAAGTACAATAGAAAACCTCATCTGTTATTTAATAATTCACTCGCTTTTAGCGCTGCTCAGTGCACATTTCAATTAAGAACTGCCCTGACATGTAATGACCACATAGTTCTATTTAGCAAGAACATTGTACAGTCACACAATGTTTGTTAAATGGGAGAAGTCACTCACAAATTGCGATGTTAGAGCACCCAGCCCCTTGAGACATAGAAAGATTAAAAAAAAAAAAGCTTTGAAGAAAGTTATTAATGTTGTTGGTTTTATTAATTGTTTTCTGGTGTTTGCTAAACTTGGCTGTTGAGCAGATGGATGAATTTCAAGAAATGAATAATTAATATTTACTCAGATTCCATTATGTTTTATTGCTGGTTTTTATAGGTATCATTATAATTAATAGTTGCCTAACAACAATTCAGCAAATAGAGTGTAGAAATGGTACACAATTGCAAAATCCTTTTGTTTATATATATATATATATATACACACACATGTAAGGTAGTTCAAGGGAAGGGAGGAGGCGAGAACCGGCTTGGGGTCGGACTGACGCACACGCACACGCACACGCGACGGACATGCCCATAAACGATCTCTCTCTCCTCGCACCACCGTCTGCAATCGGCCTTTATCCCTCTCGAGGCTCAATTAGCCTGATAAGAGACCAGGTGTGTATAATAACAACCCAGCCCCACCCTCCGCCCTGCCACAATAAACTACCGGTCAAAGTTTTGAAACACTTGACTGAAATGTTTCTCATGATCTTAAAAATCTTTTGATCTGAAGGCATATGCTTAAATGTTTGAAATTAGTTTTGTAGACAAAAATATAATTGTGCCCCCATATTAATTTATTTAATTATAAAACTAAAATTTTATAAATAAATAAAACGTTTTTGAAATTGATGACTTCGACCAAATAATAAAGAATAGCATCCAATAAGTGACCAACATAGATGGGAACTCCTTCAGGGTGATACCTCTAGAAGTTGTTTGAGAAAATGTCAAGAGTTGTCTGCAAATTCTAGGCCAAAGGTGACTACTTTGAAGATGCTAAAATATAACACAGTTTTGATTCATTTGGGATTTTGTTTCGTCACAACATAATTCCCATAGTTCCATTTATGTTATTCCATCGTTTTGTGGACTTTACTATTATTCTAAAATGTGAAATAATAATAATAATAATAATAATAATAATAAAGATTGAGTAAGTGTTTCAAAACTTTTGACCGGTAGTGTATGTATTTATATTTTCAACTTAAATGTTTTACTTCATAACTGTCCAATCTGTAGAAGTAGCAGCTGTTTAGAATAAAGTTTAGAACAAAACCTTTCAGTTTGTCTCAATTCATGCTCATAGATTTGAATTAATACATTACATTCAGTTGGGTGGTCACATGCGATTTAATCACACAAATATTTCAAGGTATCTGAAGCACAAATCAGATATGAAATTCAGCCTCTGCAGATGGTCGGAAATGCACACAGCATTTGAAATGACTGACCTCTGGTTTGTCATCGGTCGTTTGTCCGATGCAGTGAAAAGATGGCTTCAGTCCAGTAAATGAAAGAAAATTATTACAAAAATGTAATGAATACTTTTCAAGTTTAAATAAAATTGTAAGCAGTAAAAAGTAAAAAAAAAACATATTTGAAAATGTAATTAAGTAAAAGTACAAGTATTCAATTTAAATTGCACTCGAGTAAAGTACAAATCCCCAAAACAATTATACTTAAGTATAATTACTTTACACCCCTGCATATAGCTGATCTCAGACCAATAACTGATACTATAACAGTTCCACTATTAGCTACTTTATATTCACAAATGTGGTATTGAAGAGCAGCTTTGCAGACACATTGTGCTCAAAAGGGCATTTCAATCTGATTTCTGGTTTATTTCCATTCAATAGGCTATATGTTGTCCAAAAAGCCACTTACATTAACCTTTCCTTTAAATGTATCAGCCTTCAGTGAGAGTCTATTTTAAAATTGTCACACTTTCACACACACATATAAACCAACACACCCCAAGAACAGCATTTTCTTCAGAAGGTTCAATTCATGAAACCTTCACCTTCAGAAGAGGTTTTAATTGTTTGATATCCTTAACTCCTTTTTTCTGTCCTTTGAGGGTGAAGGTGTGAGTGTATTGTTTGTTTATGCCGTGTGCATGTTTGTGTGAGTATGTGTGTCTGTCTTGACAGATGCTTTGTTAGTTTTCCTCAGGGCAGGACCTTGTGATCTCTCGTTTGAAACAGAGCACCACTCAAAGCTCAAAATACACTCATTTCAAAGATGAGCCCAGCTTAAGCAACTGGGTCAGAGAAAGAGAGAGAGGGAAAGAGACTTGCAGACAGTTAGGAATAAGGCACTGTTTTAGTTTAAGCATTTTAGTTATTGTACATGACTAAAATTGTAAATTACTTCAATATAACACATTTAAATGTTGCCTTAAGTCTGTTAAGTTTTAATCAAGGTTGATATCTGAGAGAAATATTATGCTGACCTTCTTTTGTAATTTGATAGAAGCATTCAGCACAAACATTTCCCCTCTGAAAGCAAACCCCAGTCTGATTTAAGGATTAGATTTCTGTCATGTTTAGGCTTCAGTTGATAATTGCAAAAGGATTTTTATGTGGCTTGTTGTATGTACCGTGGCAGTTGCCTGGTGAAATAAACACTAGTGCCATTAATACAACAATTACGTTTTATTTACTAACACAGATTATCAGTTCATAAACAATTACTTTTCGCTCTGTTTCTCACACAATACTATCTTTTCACATCAAAACAATTTCACTAGCGCATAGGGGTAGTTAGAAGGTGGGGTGCGAAAGTGCGAGCACTTGGCAATCGTTTGTGTTTCACGACTGCTACCGGGTGCTTGAGTAATGTAATGTGCGAGTAAGAGCAGCTGGTGGAGTTACTGGTGCTCCCCTATGGATTTAGTGCCCGATGAGACTGCGTAATATGCGTATAGGGAGCAGCGGTAATGTCCACTAAAAAAATGAAGTGGAAATGTACACTATACTGTACTTGTAATGTACCATGTCACATGATTTGGCAATAATGTCATCATAGCCACATCATTTTCATGAGCTCAGACTGATATTAACGCCATCGACGCATTTGAAGGATTGCAGCTGGTTTGCTGTCAGGTCAGATACAGTAAGTGTGGCCCCATTCTTCAGTAACAGCCTCTCTGCAATGCCTAAACACAAACTGCTAAAATCACATCAGAGACTTTATTAAAAATTACAGCAACTCTTATCCAATGTGCACATCCATCAGAAGGATATGCAGAGTGGCAGGTGCTACTCAGAGCACGTGGCTTGGTGGACTTTCAGGCATTTTCCTCTTATTTGTAGTAGTTCTGCAGTTCTAAAGTTTCAGTATGTTTTCATAGTACTTTTTTTTTTTTTTTAAAGATCAATGAAAGGGACCTTGGTAGCGCAGCGAGTAAAGACACTGACTACCACCCCTGGAGTCACAAGTTTGAATCCAGGGTGTGCTGAGTGACTCCAACCAGGTTTCCTACGCAACCAAATTGACCCAGTTGCTAGGCAGTGTAGAGTAACATGGGGTAACCTCCTTGTGGTTGCTATAATGTGTGGTTCTCGCTCTCGGTGGGTGCGTGGTGAGTTTTGTGTGGATACCGCGGAGAATAGTGTGAAGCCTCCACACATGCCCTGTCTCTGCGGTAATGCGCTCAACAAGCCACGTGATAAGATGCCGGGTTGATGGTCTCAGACGAATAGGCAACTGAGATTCGTCCTCCACCACCCGGATTGAGGCGAGTCACTACGCCACCATGAGGACTTAGAGCACAATGGGAATTGGGCATTCCAAATGGGAATAAAAAGGTAGGGGGAAAAAAAGATCAATGAAAATTGTATTCCTCATTTTAAGACCCCTCATCACCTCATAATAATAACACATTTAACAGTATTTGACCAAAACTTTGAATTCTTTTTGTTAAATTTTGTTTGATCTATTTTAAAACTCTTGTGATTGCCTATTGAATCTGTCCTTATTTGGTAAAACAGTGTGAAATAATGAATGTGAGCATTAATCTTGCTTGATACACAAACATTATCCTGTTCCCTCTGATTTCAGCAGCGTACTACTTTAATTACCGATTGCAAACAATTAGCAGAATGTGTATTTCACAGAGGTAAAAAAAAGGTTGCTTCAGTGGCTGTGCCTTATGGGTACTCCTATCATGACATTGTCCAATCTTTCGGACAGACAGACCCTCACTCTCAGTCATACTGCATTTCAACAGTATCTCCTCATATCTCAGACACCAACAGAGGAGACAGGCCATACACTGAGTTTTAGGGCATTTCCTTTCTTTGTCATCTTCTATTCCATCTAGTTGTCTGAAAAAGAAGAGAAAGTGGGTTTATACTTGCCTGCATTGCTTAACTGACTAATTGACCGATTGACTTAATTTACAATCAGTTTAACAGGGGAACATGCATGATATACACAAACAGAAGTATATGATTTGATCACAGTATAGCACTGTTATTAAGGGTCTTCATCAAGGGTAGAGACTGTCACAAAGAATGTCTCAAATTTACAAAGTGTAGGCCACTGAACAATGTCACTGTGCTCACTGGTTGAAATCAAAACAATCTTTGTTTAATGACACCATGAAGAAACATACATTTTGTGTGTATAGACAGTCACATTGACACAACATTACCTGTTACTTATTTTTAGACGAACTGAGTTTGAAACATACATTTTTTTATAGAAACATAAGTGGAGGCAGAAAATAGAACTTGGAATTTCACGTTTATTTAAAGCTACACAATGTAACTTTTTTTGTTAAAAAATAAAATCAAAAAAATAATGTTATTAATGAGAGAGTGCAACAAAAATCCATCTTCCAAAACCATGACTTTACCCAAATACACTTTGACAAACCTGTAATAATGATTTATATTTTAGAGCTGTCAGGACGAATTTCGTGGGAAATTGCATACATACGTCATTCACTCGTGCGTGTCATATCATATCCTTACACAGAGAAAATAAGCTCCGGCTAGGAGTAGCTGAAGCTGAAAGTTTGTCACAACGAATGAGAAAAATTGACCATGGATCATTCAAAACAGCAAACCTCCGGGGGTTTGGTCAGGTATCACGGGTTGTAAAAAACGAAAAAACCAAGAACAGAGCAGAGTCTACAAGCAAAAAGGGAAAGCGACAGAGTCCATATTAAAACCTGAATCAACGTCGGCTTGACTTTTCAGAGGTGGCAACAACTACGTGATCTGAAAAGATTTAAAAGTGACCCAGAGATGACTTTTTTCTTACTCAACAGGTAAGATATTATATTGATATGGTTTATGTATAGTTGTGTAATCACACACACACACACACACACACACACACACACACAGACACACATACACACACGCTGTGTGTGTGTGTAGTGAAATACAATAATTATACTGTGGTACATGTTTCAGCGCATGGCATGATTGATTAGGGACCCCTAGTGTTGCTTCATTCGAAACAACATCGAGTGAGTGACAGACGGGAACGTCTAGGTTACTGTTGTAACCTCCGTTCCCTGATGGAGGGAACGAGACGTTTTGTCACCCGGTCATGACACTGAACCGAGCCACTGTAACGGCCTAACCTTATTCTTGGCACCTCAGTTCAAATCCTGAATGAACAGATGCACAATTCCCTCCTTTTATACCCATATGTCCATTGGAGAGACATTCAAATTCTGTCCGCAAAATTCTCATTGGCCATTTCTCAATTTCAGAGGTAACTGAGGCCTTCAAAAAAAGTCCCCTATCATTCGACACAACGTCTCGTTCCTCCCATCGGGGAACGGATGTTACAACGTTAACCTAGACGTTTTGCCTGTTAATCTCATTATGGGTTCAGTATTGTAAAGATATATCTAATGATTTTCTTTCAGTGATCAAAACCATCACATGTTGTCACCAATAAATAATCCTCACAGAATGCACATCCAAACCAACTGAGGTGCAGTCGTGGGCCTGGTTTCATGTAATGGGAGGAGGCAGTACTGATCAATCATATCACATTCACTCTCCATGTAAATGAAGGAAGAGAGGGGAGGACACAAAAATGCAGGATAATGGTTCTTTGTTGACTAAACCAAAGTGACAACAGAATAGGAAAATGAAAAACAAAACCTCCACAAAGGGGAAGAAAACACAGTCCAGGGCGACTAAATAAAGATGTGCTGGGCTGGAACAAAAAAGGATACAAAACTGGAGACACTTCAGACTGGTCAGACTGGATGAGGAAACAAGACAAAATGGCACAGGACAGTGTGCACGAGGAGACTAAAATAGGGAGAGTAATCAAACAGTTTATCAAGGAGAGCAGGTGTAATTGATAAACTAATTATGGGCAGACAAGGAGGTGGGATATGATGCAAGACTGAGAGACACGTTGCAAAATGGAACAAAACAAAGCCACGTGCTCTCACAGACACAAACACACAAATGACATGCATGCATTTTGGCAGAAACTATAAGGCAACATGAGCTCATGCCAAATGACAGACGAGACAAGATAATGCACGGCAACACCAAAAAAGCGATGCCGTGCACGCTCACACTAGACAAAACCTGAGCGCGCATTGTGAAGCAACCGCCACGCGATGTATGCAACAGGTGACAAACGAGACAAGACACCTATGTGAGAGTCCAAAAAAACCCCCGACATCTCAGACCTAAGTGACCGACATGATCAATGTGATGACAGATTGCGACCCAGACGCCCAGCACAAAGCGAGTGCAACGCGAAGCACACTCGAGGTCGTGAGAGACAGACACAAACCATTGCTGCGAGTGCATGCCTCCAAGATGACAAAAAGAGCAATGCACTCATGCCACTAATAGACAATGCATGAAAACGCATGACAATGCCAATAAAGCAAGCCATGCATTCTCACACAAGACACAGACTAGACAAGACACTGAACATGAATGTCAGAGCTCAGCCACAAAGAAGGTAAAAACATAAATAACCGAAGTGGATGTACACCGACAAATCTGTGATGCTTTGTGGCCCATGATCCTCATTAAAGCATTGAGGTTCTTCCTGAGGCACTGGGTGGATCTGCAAACAGAACAAGACAAAGGCAATAGCTACAGGCTGCTCCCTTTACACTTTTTATCAAGCCTTATTTGAAGGCAAAGATCAAACCCCATGAATATGAGTGGAGGGGTGGTGTGTAGACGAGCAGAATGAGAGAATTGAGGAGAAAGATGCAGGAAGAAGGGGAGAGGGGGGTTTGAGGATATGGGTGAGGAAAAACTTCAAAAAGGGTATGAGAGGGAGGAATAGGGTTAAAACATTTGAGGACAGAGAAAGAGAGATTAAAAGGCAAAGACAGACAGAAAATAGTTTGCTGGTCTTAGCTGCTTTACACTGGTCTAATTGGTCTCCTAGCCTGGCCAACTGGTGCTCAGGTGGTTTAGCTGGTCGACCAGCTGGTTTCCCAGGCTGAAAGTGCCCAACCAGCAAACAGATCAGACTAAGAGACCAACTAAAACCAGCAAACCTTCTTAGGCTTGTTTAAGCTTTTTTTCCAGCAGGGAAAACAGTGAGACAAAAATAAGGACAACCAAACAAAAACAGATGAAAGAGTGACAGGTTTTGATGGGCAGGTCTATTAGGGTCCCGACTGAAGCTGGGTGATGTGTGACAACGGCTCAGTGTCAATTTTTAAAGGGCAGAAGACCCTCTGAGGAAGTCAAGAGCCACCCATCCAGTCACCTTGACATACCTCAAATACACACACACACACATGCACACTTCTTTAATGGAAATATGACAAGATATGGGGGCCAGCTTACACAGTCAGGGGTGTGTATGTCACTGTGTCAGACCCCGACAGTGAATAAAGCAGCAAATGAGAGGCAGCAAGCACACCATTTTAGTAGGGATGTGAATGTGTGTGACTGAGAATGCCTGTGTTTGGGTGCATTCACCTTTATTTGTATGCGTCTGTGTCTTAGCACTTCTGACATCTCCAGGGGCACTCGTTAGGAGGTTTTCCAGATTGTGTGTGTGTGTGGTTATGTATTTGTGCCTTAGGGACACAGCATGGGAAATAGTTCAAGGCCTAATTTAATTGCAGCAGTACTGGCAGACCTGTACATTGCAATGGTGTGTTAGCGTGTGTATGTTTGTATGTGTGTGCCCATCTATATTCAGTGTGCCACCAGGCAGGATGATCTTCTGTTGATCACCCCGCTGATATTTCTGTGATGATGGGACTGCCCCCTTTCCGAAACATTGCTTTTAAGCAAAGTCTTTTAAGGGTCCTTTAATTTCTCTCACCCTTTTAAACCCCCCAGAGCTCTAGGATTACTGAAGATTAGCATTACAGATGATGTCATATCTTACTGCTCAGACTGAGATGTTATCAGTGGTTTTTGTTGTGAGTGTGTTGTGTGTATCTGGACTACATCTCAAGAGAGCATAAGCGTTCATTCACACTACATACATTTTTGCATCTGTCAGTGCTATTTTTACATTGTTTTGGTATGTAAATATGCACTAGATGGGTGTATTTGACAGCTGTGCTGCATCTAGCTTTTTTTTCCAGCCTGGTCTATGTCAAGTCATAATAGTAGTATAAGAAATGGTACAAAATCATATGACTTTGCTTGCAACCTTTACTCTCATAAAGACAGATAAAGAACCAACTAATGCAATTACAATATTTTCTTAGTTTTACTTCAAACCTAAAGCTAACCATAAAGTCTAACCCCTTACCCAAACCCAAAACATGATTTTAACTGGAAAATAACTTTTGTGTACCATGGAAGAAAGAAAACATGAGGGATTGTAAAGAGATGATTGAAGTGTATTTTAGGGTATTGGCATATATTAGTGATTTGTATTGCCTAAATACATATGAAATATGTTGCAAAATTTGTTCACAGTTGGAAAGGAGGCTAGTTACAACTTGATGCCTGTAATGTATCAATTTGAAATTATGTTTGTTGAATGGTGTGTCTAAAACTCAAACCTTTTTTTACAAGCTAAGTCGAATGATATTTTAAGATTTTGAAGATCTAGTGTGAATGATTATTGTCATTAGACTATGCTGGTTCCTTCAGTGTCTCGCACAGGAGCGTCACTTTTTTTAAGGGCCTATGAGGTTTAAGAAGAACTTTTTAAACGTTTTTTAAAAGCATGATGTGAGACCATGTATTCTGTTTTATTCATTGCGCTGCATCTTCAGTAGCTTTATTTTTTTAGTATATATATATATATATATATATATATATATATATATATATATATATATATATATAAAGCAAAAATCTGTGTTAAAGTGTGGCACTTAAATTGTAATTTTTAAAGTCATTTTAGGGTTGCTGGTTTTGTTGACATACCATCGTCATGGTAATGAAGTTGTAAAATTAGATAAAACTTTACACAGAAAAATTTTATCACACCAAAGTTGTGTTACACATATTGTTTATGTCTTTTGGCTTTAATTTTTAAATGATTTTATTAAATTTTTTTTATTTTTTTATTATTTTAACATTAAAAAATTGTCCCCCATTCACTTCCATTGGAAGTGCCTTACTGGAACCCAGATTTTATTTTGTTTTATTTATTTTTTTTATAAAGAAAAAGAGAAGATATTTAAAAAATGTTGTGGTAATCAATGTTATACCACAAACACTGTCAGATGATCTTGTGTAGATCCCGAAATATTACTTTAATCTTACTTTAAAGGACCTATTATGCCCCTTTTTACAAGATGTAATATAGTTTCAGGTGTCCCTAGAATGTGTCTAAAAATACCCCACGGATCATTTCTTATGTAAATGCCTCTTTTTGGGTGGAATCAAAAAGATGCTGTTTTCATGTGTGTCTCTTTAAATACAAATGAGATGCTGCTCCCCGCCCCCCGACATAGCTCTGGTCTCTGTGAATACAATCAGAGACAATGGTAACTTTAGCTGCATTAGCCATGGAATCAGCTAACAAGCACATTCAGAAAGGTAATTTGCAAACATTCACAAAATATAAAGTGCGATACTTACATCTGCATGATATAAAGCTGGAACACGAACAGTTGGTACTGATCCATGCTTGAGAATAATTCTTTTTGAAAATCCTGCTTTATATTGAAACTCATTCACAAAGCAGTCCAGTGTAAAATGATTTGCACAAACATACACACATTTTTGTATGTTTTGAGGCACATTTCCTTCAAAAACAAAACTGTGTCTTCAGTTGAATTTTGCATAATAGGTCCCCTTTTATATGCAGAGATAATTCTTAAAAAAAAAAATGGTTTAAAATGGTTTAAAATGGGTCAAAGCCTTGGCACAGCCCATGCACAGGCTCATAACACATGCTCCTGGGGATGCAGGGTTAAATCTGGCCTGCAATTTGACCTTATCCAGTCCCTGGTCTTGTCTAGAAGTAACTGCCTGATTACCTAAAGTCTCACAAGAGTCCCATTCAACGTTAACACTGTTTGTATCTGGAGTCCTAAAGAAATCTTGCACCTAAACCTACACTGCAATGTCATGACTTAAATAGCCTCCCTAGAGCCTTCCAAAGATGGAAGACAGTGGACTGAATTGCTAGAAAGACTTTGATAAAAGCCCACAAAAGTATTAAATAAAGAGTTTAAAAAGGACCATTTGCTACTACTGTATGTTTAAAAACAACTTGTTGCCAAATATCTGCAAAAAGACTACTATCAAACTGTGAAGTGCAGGATACCATGATTTTGCTGTTCTTTTAGTTAACCCACACACATTACCGGTCAGAAAGCAACTGAACTAAGATTTTATCAACTATTCAATCTAAGTCATTATTCTCATCAAGGAGTTATTTGCATCTCAGACGGATGTCTGGCGTCTGTTTGAGTAGCAACACAAACCCTGGCGCACAGGGTTTTTCAGGCTGAGTGATGGCGATGGTAATAAGCCTGTATTATGACTGTTACCAAAATTAGCCTCCTGCTGTTGAGTGCGTCTTTGAAGGCTTTTCACGGCTGATTCTATAGTTACGGTTTATACAATAGTTACTTTACATTATCCTTCCTCTTGGAAGGTTGACAGCTGACTCTCTTGACCTGTGGAAAATGATGAGAGGAGAGTCTGACAGTCTACTAGATCTCTCTCACACACGTATACATGTACAAACATGCAGTATTCTCTAAATGTCTTATAGCTATAAGAGACTGCAGGATATTTTCCACCCTGTCAGTCAATCACAGTCAAGAACTGTGATTCTGAGTCCGTAATGTGAGTCTTGAAGACTTAAAAGGTTTAGTGACACAAGATGATTGAAAGAAAGGTTGTTTGCAGGTCAGGGATGCAGACTGCTCTTTTGAGTCATGAAGCTAACATTAATAACATGGTTTAAATAAAAAATACACATGCTGTGTATGCTATTTTGTTGTAGAACAAAGAGCATTTTTCAACACATATCATATTGTCTTAGCTGCCTTCATCAGACTCTAAATGAATAGAAATAATGAGCACTTATCAATGAATGATTGTCCTCATTTGAGGTACTCTCTACAAAGGACATCAAAGAACAGACTTGCTCAAATATTCACTGTAATGTTAAACTGACAAAATGTAAAGGTTCAGTCCACACAAATGCAGACTCACAAAATGAATGACATTAATTCATTCTCTGAACTGTTTCAAGTTAATTTTGTCCCATAATTTTCTCTGTTTCTCCCATCACCTCCATCTCTTATTCTCTTCCTACTGCTGTTTGCTTTGTTATTTATTCCCTTAGAAGGTGTTGCAGAAGAGATTAATCATATCTTCAGTAATGCGTACAATCTCATCCAGACCACAGTCACAAAACAAATTCTGGTACTTTGTTCTAATGTAGCCAAATGGTTACCATTTATTTTATTATTGTTGTCTACATGTTATTCAGCCTTGCTCAATACAGTGCTGCTCATTTATATCCAGTTAAAGCTGTCTTCAAACTCACTTTAATGTAGTGTGTCACAACTGTGTCAGTTAACGTTTGACTCCAGTGGACTGTACTCCACCCTTCCTCTTTGTAACTTTAACAAGATATGATGGCTATTCTCAGTATTCAAAAGACGAAAAGAAATAATCAAAAGCATAGGGAAATAAATGAAAGAATTTCTTTTGTAGTTGGTTCTCTTAGGATTTTTCGAGAGCAATACAATTTTAGATACAAGACAACAGTTTCCAGATTGCAATGTACATTTTCAGTTCACTCCAATCAGGGTTTATTTCTGCTCTCTGATTTTCTTATGAAGACCTAAACAAACAAGATTCTGATTCTGAGATTCTGATTAATTTGGGTATTTTTCAGCTAGAATATCCATTTTGCTTAATATAAAATAATGTATCTTTCATCTAATGTTGTAGAACATACAGGGAACCTTCTAAAATGATACATTATGAATTTATATATATATATATATATATATATATATATATAAAACAAAGTAATTTTTTTAAAAAAAAGTAAAATATAAATCTTGGGATTTTAAGAATAGATATTGGGATGGTTCAAATGAAGATGATGAGTAAATAATAATTTTACACAGCCCTAAAATTAGTCAAACTATTGTTAATATAAATATGCTTACATGAAACTCTAATGTGTGGAATGCTATTTGTGTGGCAAATAAGTTTCTTATGAGGGTCCATCTTGGTTAGGATGCTGCCTTTGAAGGCTGCCTATTACGTAGTTAACAACGAGGCAGTTCACACTTTGAGCCAGTCTGATTAGTCCAAAAACTAACAGTGAACATAATTAACATTTAATGAGCAGTTTTTGCTGTTAATAATACTGATGCATTTCTTTGTTAATGACAGCAACCTAAGCTTTAAATCCCAAGGCATCAGTGTGCTGTATCTCACTGAGACCTGTGGATTCCCTCTGGCAAGTGTACTCTTATTTTACAGTCGAGCACACTAACATCTAAAGCTTTCATATGCTCCTACATCTACAACCCCATGTGTGCTGTTGTGTTTGAGCCCAGACTCAGCACTTCTGTTCTGCTAACACATCACTGGCCTCTTCATCATGAATCCTTGCACATTTCTCAGCTGCACTCTTTCCTCTTCCCCCGTCAAAATGGCATCCTGGGCAAAATATGCTAAGCACGCATAACCGCGTGCAATCAATAATGCTGTGCATGCTTTCAGCATTTTGCATGCATGTGGAACCTCAGAGGGAGGATGAATGGGAGCATGTTTAATACATTGGCCCATTGTGAGCACACAAGTTTGGAAGCAGAGCTTAAGGACGCAGAATGAGTCTGTCATGATGAACTGTGAGGGATGGATATACGTTGTCCCTTTATTAGAAAGATGGATGCTTCTTTCACAGAATTTAAACACTTCTTGTTGCAATTTACTTTTCTGCTGAAACAAAAAGTGTTTATTTGTGTGTGTCTGTAGCATAACAAAACGTTATGATGCATTAAAATCCCTAAATGAAATTATGTCATCATTAACTGTCTTGAATTTTTGTCTGTTTAGCACACAAAACTACCATATGGCTTCTGAACACTTGGAAAATAGTGCAATATACAGTAATTGTATGGACCACATTGATGATATGTTTATAATGCTTTTGCATAAATTTTGAAGCTTGAAAGCTCTAGTCTCTATTAATTGAAAATGCATGGAAAATATTGAACATAGAAAATGTTTAACAGAACGAACCGACCGTCTCACTCTTCATTCTTGCTTAGCGTCTTAAGGCTGTCCTTCAGCCAGGCTTACAATTGGATTGGACAGAAGAGGAAAGGTGCACCTTTATGAGCCTTGTTTGGGCAGTGGATGATGAGGCACTCATGGTATGATTCGAGCCTTATCACCGCTGCCATTAAAATGCAGAATGTGCCTCTCCTCTGGGAGCCAACTTTTATCTCTTTATGTGCACACACCGGCATCCACGAAGGTCCAGGAGCAGAGCGGGGAGGATACTGGCCGAGTTAGATGCATTGCAGGACCCACACCTTTGGACCCTCCGGCACAAGTTAAGTGCAACACCGGGGGATTGGAGCTTGCATTGTGGCCAACAGGATGGATGCCAGGCCACCCTTCTCATCACACACTGTGGCCCCTCAAAAGCATGAGCCACTATGAAGCCGCCGCCGCTCATAGCTCAGAACATAGGAGTGGAGCTCTTGCTTTGGTCGGACCCCCACCCATGCCCTGGAGCATTCCTTGAACACTCCCCAACCTACAAAGTGCCCCCCCCTTTACAGCAAGAGGCAGACGCAGTGGGTGTGGTGTCAGGCTTTAGAGAGGCATTTATTGGAAATAATAATAAAACAAAGGGGAAAATAAAGTGTCCAATAGGAAGTTAGTGTCCAAAATAAAGGGGAATCTGGCATCCTCGCGGTGAAGGGGGGCCCTGTGTATGTTGGGGAAAATGCAGCAAATGGTTCAGGACAGCAGCGGTGATCCAGCCATGGCACACGGTCCCCTCCTATATTCCTGGCACGAGTGGCAGCAGCTTCTAATTGGTTCATGCTTCCCTGGGGCCATGGTGTGTGAGGGGAAGGGCAGCCCGTCATCCATAACCCTCGGCCGCAACACATGCTCTAATCCTCCAGCATCACATCTAACTCGCACAGGGGAGTCCATGTCCGACAATGTATCTAACTCGGCCGGTACCAACCCTGCTCTGCTCCAGGACCTGGGAGGATGCCAGTGTGTGCACTACGGATGCATGATTTGGACAAAATGTCATATTGCAATTATTTTGAAAAATATTGTGATTGCGATTTGAACTGTGATTATGTGTAATGTTTTCCACATGTTCAACTGCAAAAAGGCTACTGGGGTTTTCACACTTGAGCCCTCTTAAAAAGAACCAAACAGAGACCTTGTTTCAGTTCAACCACAAACAAATAAATATATAAACAGTGAAACAAAGTCTTCAGTTTAGTGTAAATAAAGTGTTTAGCGCACATAAGCAAACGGAACCAAACTCAGAGCACTTCTGTTACTCTTAAGCATGAGAGGGAGTTGTGGAGCACAGAATTGCTCTGAAAACACCAACAATGCTCTAACTTAACATTGACTGGACAGAGCAGCGCAAATAAACTTTGAAGGGAGCAGCATATTTAATTAAATCGCAGCCCCTCCAGATGAATAATCGCACAAGGTCATATCGCGGTTTCCATTTTATTTCTATTAATTGTGCAGCCCTAGTGTGCTCACAAGGAGATAGAAGTCGGCTTCCCGAGGAGAGGCGTGCTCTGCGTTTTAATGGCAGTGGTGATGAGGCTCCACTCACATCAGGTGTGCCTCATCATCCACTAACCAAACAAGGCTCATTAAGTTGTACCTCTCCTCTCTCCTGCCCACTCCCGTTGTGAGTCTGGCTAAAGGACGGCCCTCAGAGACGAGGCGAAGATGAGGAGAGGGAGGGGCGAAGATGAGGAGAGGGAGGGGCGAAGATGAGGAGAGGGAGGGGCGATTCGTTTTGCTACAAGTACTTTCATCCAAAAAAAATTGTGTTCCACAAAAGAGAGAAAGAGAGTCATACAGGTTTGGAACAATATAATGGTGAGTACTGTTAATGATTACAGCATTTGCATTTTTGGGTGAGCTATTCCTTTAAACAATTATTTTTTCATATGTGTGAAATAATCTTGAGCTATAATTCAGTTTACTTTTTCTTACAAAAGAAAAAGCTCAGTGAGAAGCACAGATTGATTAGAAAAACTACAGTCTCAGTCAGCAGTGTGATAGAGTCATGAGTGTTTGACAGATGGCATCATGGGACCGCTGCTGAAAGTGGTTGTAAGTCTGAGAAAAGGCCTACCTGTTTTAATTAGGCAGGAATGCATCTCTAAGCACAGCTGTGCGCTCTCACACAGTCTTTGCTTGTGTTGGGCCAGCTGTGAGACAGGCCTTCCTGTCAGATCTACAATCTTTCAGTGCGGAGAGCTGATCAATCCCTCTCCCTTGAGAGCACTGCACACTGCGAAATAGGAGTAAAACAAAGGCCTTCGGGCTGAGTGAACAATTTTAGATCCTTCTTAACTTGTGTTTTGTTTTCAATGGTCAGGCTTAATAGGATTTGGGAAATATATAGGGCTTATTTGTCAGCAAAGACTAAGGGTCGAATTCAATTAACAGTTGCGCCACACCCGCAATCTATTGTAAGCAGGCACAATCAACACTGAGGTAGCATTGAATTGTCTTGAGAATTTCTGTTGATCATGGCAGGCATAATCAGATGATGGAGAAGAGAGTTGCATCCTGGCATATATCCAGATGCTCACTTTTGGAGTGATGCAGTCCCGGCAGAGTGAGGCGTGTCAAGGTGGTCTGCTGCATCCTCCACTATACGGCACTCAGAACCGGCCTGCAAGTCGGCGATTGAGCATTCAAATTGCGTTCAGCACAGGTTTTGTGAATGTGTTTGTGCCATTGCCTGATCTGATCTGTGATTTAGTGAATCAGGTGCTAAAGCCAGTGCAGACAGCGTGTGTAATTGCGTTGCACATTTACCTTATTGTGCTTATTGAATTCCCCTGTAAGACTAGACCTGAGACTAAAACTAAAGTCTTAGATTAAAATGTATTAAATAATTAAAAATGTATGATTTAGTCTATAAGTTTAGTGTACAGCATACAAAATCTTTCATATCATAAGTAAAACATCTTCAGAACATGACTTGACAAAAGTGTACAGTGTGTAAGGTCATGTAAATGTTTTTAGGGCTTGCCTTTATTGGGAGTAAGGCCATAAATGGTTTAAGCAAAAAACAATTGGTAAAATAATATTTTTACCCATTGCCATCATTTTGCGTTGCATGTAGATGAAACACCTTTACTGACATTCTTACTGGCTTATCCAACATGCACAAGCATTGTGCGATGCCTGCGTATTGTGTTGTTGTATATTGCAGAGAATAATCAAAGACATGATGTAAACATGTGTGTCTTAATGTTGCCGGTTGTTTTGTATAAGCTGATTTTTGAATGTTATCAGAGCATTGCTGTGCATATAGACACACTCAGTGTTGCTTATTTGTTTGTGTTTCATGTCAAATATAGCATTTACATTTATTCCATTGGTAGATACTTGTATCCGAAGCAACTCACAGTGAACTCAAGCAACTCACTGTGCATTTATCAGTATGGATGTTCTCTTTGAATCAAACCCATGACCTTGGTGTTGCTGGTACAGTGCTTGTTTCTTGCTGCAGAAACATACTGTAGCACACAAAGCTTTTTTTTCTTTTGGATGCTGTCTGCAGTCCTCCATAGGCTGCTTGGTGTATGTGTGGTTTATTTGTAATGGTGAGAGGAGACTGCATGTTACGCTTTGGTCCATTAAAGTTTGAAAACTGATGTAAAATGAAAACAGTGAGCAGTACTAGCAGGACAGTTATTTGTACACATTGTAAACAGATAGCACATGTACCCTGAAACACTCAATCAATAATAGATATGACAACACACATCATGGAACCTTTGAATCAGTGAACCAATTGTTCAAACTGGTATTTGAAGTCTCCATGCTGAAGTGTTGGGTTGATTGTTCCAATGACCCAAAAAAGGCCAGATCCTGTCACATGCATCCCTCAGGAATACATCGCTATGATCGGACAAATGCCAACAGATGGGACTGGCTCTCTTTGATAGCACAGAATGGAGTCTGTCAGAGTTCATATTAAACAGAAAGGCTTGTGCCTAATACTTCCAGGTGTGTGAAATGAGATTTTCCTTGTGCAGCAATGTTTTTAACATTTAAAAAAAAAGACTTAACACCACAAGTTTGACAATAGTCTTAAATTCACTTCAAGGGTTGTGTTAAGGGTAGACGTGACTGAGTCGTCGTGAGCAGATGTAAGCACTCAGGAGAGGTTGGATGAGTTTGAACAAATGGGATCTTTTTATTTATCCCAATTAAGGCCAGTGAAAGGCAAATAAAAATTTACAAGAGAAAAAAAAAAACACTAGTTAGTAAATAAAGTAAATTGACATGAGAGTCAACAAAAAAAAAAAAAAAAAAAAACAATCAAACTTTTACAGCTGTTTAGAAATTGACCTTTACACAAGTCACTATACATAAAGCAAGGACAGACTTATGTCCTCTCACCCCACTTCTCTAGAAAGAATGAAGATACTAGGCTTTATAGGCCTGAGGGCACCCCTGGAATTGGAACATACCAACACATGATTACAATACAGGGGTGGCTCAGATGACAAAGACATGAATGCTTAAAAACAGCCTAAATACTACCTCTATAAAACTAGAAAAATTACAGAATATTATTTCTATAGTTTCAGCTAACAATTGGCAAGCCACAAGTCATATTTAACAGCTAAAAACTAATAACTCAAACTCCGGGTCACTTCCTATTGACCCGGAAGTCATAGCGTCATATAAACCCCGCCCAAGCGGCAAAAATTCCTTTACACAAACAAAACAGAGACGCCAGTAAGACTCAAAGATGGTATGTCAAAGCTATGTTTCTCTTAAACTAAATAAACAGATACATAATTAACAAAGACATGTGTTGCGTGATTATTGTAACTGGTTATGACTATAAAGTAAATAACATGATTTAAAACAGCAAGATATGTATAGATAGAAGTAGCTGTAGCATATAAATCACCGTAGTATTTAGATGTTAAAAGTGTGCACACAAGAGCTACGGGATATGAGATTTTGTCGTGAATGGCTAGATTAACCGCTGATTTGAAACAATATGAAGATTAAGAGAAAACACTGACACGCTAGACAAACACATACAGGCCACATTTGCACTCAGTCTTTGTGTATTAGAATAGGTAGCGTACCGCTGCCATGACGGTAGCTATGCACCCCGTCACAGGTTGCAAAAATGTCATTTGGAAAATGCCCACAGTTGTGTATTATTATTACTGAATGAGGATTTTAAAAAATGCTTTTATAGATACCGCTGAAGTGGATTTTCATTCACTGGTAGGAATCCTTGCAATTATTTTAATTATTTTTTATTTTAATTCTTTTTAAGTTTTAATTAAAAATAACTATCCAGTGTAAAATGTCTCCAAATGGAAATAAAACATTCTTAGATTTTAATGTGGATGCAAGAAGGATTCGGTTCCTCTTCTGTCACTCACTCAAAGTTTTGTCGATGTAGTGACACTAGTGGTTGATCTCGAGACACCTTCAGATCTTTGAGAAAAGGCCAATGAGAATTGGCGGCTAGAATTAGCATGCCACAGGAATAATGCAATGCACAGTGCAATGATGAGAGAATTTTTATTTTTGGGTCAATTATTTCTTTTTAAGCATGATGCAGCCCCTGTACAATACAACGTTTTCCATGCCTGCTCTTCCTCCTCTATTGTGCAGGACGTGACATGCCAAGTGATTCTGCTTATTTAGCATTTTTTTGCATTCCTTGCATTGTTTGAACATGTTTTATGCACAACAATAACGCTCTGTCGGCATTAAGGGAAATTTAGACCCTACACATAAACTGATTTTAATGTGATTGTTTCATACATTATGATTTAAATTGGTGATCAGTGTATTGAAAACCTTTTCATTTCTGTTATCATGTCTCCCTTTTATTTTTTGGAATCAGATTCATGTAGTGTTTATCATAGATAAGTGATGTATTTTAAAAGTTGGAATACAGTGTTCATTATAATGAGGCATAGGTTTTGCAACTCTGTACTCAATACTCATGAGTACTTTTAAATGAGCTACTCTTTTACTCTCTCTTGAGTAGTTTTTAGGACAGCAAATTTTACTCTACTCACACTACAGTTTTTGGGAAGTAACAGTACTTCTACTTGAGTATGATTTTTCAGTACTCTTTCCACTCCTGCTAGTAGCAATGAGACCTTAACCAGGTGTCACAAACTGAACGTTAACTTTCAATTCATGTGAAACTGAAGATTAAACACACAAATTCCAAAATATAAAGGAATTCGATCTACCAGACTCTTATCCATCAAAAAAAGCGCTACTTAAATCATCTGTTTGGCATCATTTAAATGACTGACTGAAGATGATGACTGTAAACAAGCAGACAGAAGTCCTAGTAAAACACATCCTTGGAACAGGATGCACCACTAGTCACCCAACAACAAACTAGTAAGTTTAATATATTTTTAGCTGTGGTGATTTTAAATTGATGAATTAAAGATGCCACTTTTTGTAATGTTTAAGCGTGCTGACAGCATGCGGTGCATTGCTTGTAGTTACTATCAGCAGGTAAACTTAGAAAAGTTGCGTCTTAAATCATCCTCATTATTTAAGGCATTGCTTCTGTGCAAATTCACTGCATTCAACAATAAATGCCAATTATAGTCATGATCGGACTTTAAATCACCTGTTGTAAGCAACGTTCCTATTATTATTCGTAGTCTAAAGGTTTATTTGTAAGGTGTTGTGGACAGTATTTTTATATAGTCTGTAGTGGATTTTCTTGGGTTGCCTGACAGACAACGGATTGCTTCAATAAACTGTTGCAGAAGAAAAATGCTGTGAACTACATGTTGCACACTCACAATAATCTTACAGGTACACTTTTGAAGCACTCTGGATACATTTGCACTTCACTGAGCTTGGGATGCGCATAAGAAGTTTTGTGCCCTAGATTGGAGCGTCTCTTATTACCTCTTTTTTATTTTATTTTTGTGTGTGTGTGTGTGTGTTTACCAGGTTTCTTATTATAGGGCTTCCCTTAACATCCACATAAGAAATATGTCCACTTAGACGTTTAGACAATTGTTATATGATATGCATTTGTTGCATCAGTGCTGTTACATAATAAGCCAAATGTGCAAATAATTGTAAAAAAAAAATAATTAAAATAAAAATGGTTAACCACAATTTGTTTCTCAGGCTGTAATCTAACTGTCAAAAACTCACACAGCAGCATTTCTACATTGAATATACTTTATTTATTTATCTTATTTACCTGAACCCATGCCATTGATCATACGTTTTCTGAATTTTCAATATTTAATACCTGTCTCACAGGTAATAATACCAATCTTCAGGCTTATCTACCCTTTTACAGTCTCAACTGCTTATGAAATACAGTTTGATTGCTTTCTGGTTCTCTTTGTCCAGATTGAAATTATGAAATGTCTTCTTTGAATCTCTTATGTGGTGGTGTGGCACATTAAATAAAACTGAATAATTAAACAGTCAAATATCTTCAATGATTTCTGTTTCACAGAAACAACAAGAGCCCCACAGAGGCTTTAGGAAACAATCATAATAGTGAATTGAGTTTAACTTGCTGTGCAGTGGAATCTCATAAACTTAATTATAGGACATGGTCTCAGAGGGAACTTCAAATACTTGCAAAGCACCAATGCCTCCAAACCAAACTCCTGCTAATTTATTGAAAATATTTGTTTTACTTTTACAGGCTAAACCTTTGCTAGAGTGTTACATAACACATAATTTTATGGCAGTATTTATGTACTGTTCGTTTTCAAGTGTGACACTTGAAGTCTAATAACTCTATAGTGTTTTAAAGGGATATTTCACCCAAAAATGAAAATTCTCTCATAATTTACTCCCTCTCATGTTGTTTCCATATTGTTATGGTAAAAAAAGGAGGGGGGGGTCATACATGATTGTATGACTATTCCTTTAACTCTTTTAAAATTATTCATTTGCCCATTAGCAACTTGTTAGTTGTGTCAACCTGCATACAATATATGTACTGTATATATTTATGCCCCTTCTGTGAAATGGTCTGCAAAGAACCATAAATTTGCAGTTTGTCGTGCTACACCATTCACCAAATCCTCCTATGTGTGAAAGTTTATCTACATTATTGCCACAAGCTTCTCTAGAACTTCCTCTGAGTAAAGCTGTGTTAATTTGCAACCTGCTAAAGTGTCATTCCAAATTTACATTCCCAATGACACACAAACTTAACTTGCTGTAGGTTCCTCTATACACTGTGAGGGAACAGTACAGCCTCAGGCTCCAAGTCAAACAATCAGGACAAGAAGTTCCATCACACCTGTCATCCAATCAGGTAGTCCACCTGTGCCGCTAGGTGACAGAAGGTCTTGATTGGCCCAAAGCATCGCCCACTGCTCAGTAGGATACCAAAGGACACTGGGAAGGACTGTGGATCTATAGCCACCAGGAGAACAGGATAAAAATACTCTGCTGACAATTCAATTAATCAGGGTTTGAAGGTGTTACAGTGGAGAAGACGAGTCATGAGGTGAAAATCAGGGGGTGTTTACAGGTTCACAGTCAGATGATGTCAGAATAGTAACATAATATTATATGCAAGCTGCACTCAATGACAACTAAATTTATGCTATTAATAACAGAAAGAAAGAAAGAAAGAAAGCGCAATTGATTGTGAAATTGCAGAGCCTTAAAATAACATGTAAATAATATAAACTTACAGCATAATATATTATATTATAATATGACATGACATGGGATTGTATAGTATAATATAATATAATATTTAGGTTGGCTGGGTTCAATAAACAACAGTGTAAATGTAGTGTGGTTATAAATAATCAACAATGGATATAAAAATATCCTTTTGGGGTTTTATTCTGACAGCTAAATAAGAAGAAAAAGACAGCGGTAGATGGGGGTCGTAAATACACTGGCAGCCAAAAGTTTGGAATAATGTATATTTAATTCACCAAAGTGGCATTCAAACTGTCACAAAGTAGAGTCAGGACAATACTAATGTAAAAAAAAAAACAGCACCATCACAATTTGAAAAGTCATTTTTGATCAAATCTAGACAGGCCCCATTTCCAGCAGTCATCACTCCAACACCATATCCTTGAGTAATCATGCTAAATTTGTAATTAGGTACTAGAAAATCACTTTCCATTATATCAAACACAGCTAAAATGTATTTGGTTTGTTAAATAAAGCTTAACATTGTCTTTGTGTTTGTTTTTGAGTTGGCACTGTATGCAATAGACTGGCATGTCTTAAGGTCAATATTAGCAGCCAATACTGCAGCCAGTTGAAGGACAGTTCAACACCACCGACTCTAGAAGTATGTGGCAGGGAATTAACATCATCACGGACTATAAAGGGAATAAAAACTCTGCTGTGAACACTGCTGCCTCTCTCCCGGATGAGCTTAACACATTTTATGCTCGTTTCGAGGACAACAACACCGCCCTCGTGGAGAGAGCACTCACAGCTGACGCTACAGAGGTTGGTTCACTCTCTGTCTCTGTTGCGGATGTTACCCGATCCTTCCGACGGGTGAACATCTGTAAAGCCGCGGGTCCAGATGGCAATCCGGGCCACGTCATCAGAGCGTGTGCGAACCAACTGGCTGGTGTTTTTACAGACATTTTCAACCTGTCCCTCTCTTTGTCTGTAGTCCCCACATGCTTCAAAACGTCAACTATTGTGCCTGTACCGAAGCAAGCCAATATCACTTGCCTAAAATGACTGGCGTCCTGTTGCTCTCACCCCCATCATTAGCAAATGCTTTGAGAGGTTAATCAGAGATCACATCTGCTCTGTGCTGCCCACCTCTTTGGACCCACTGCAGTTTGCCTACCGCAACAACCACTCCACTGATGATGCCATTGCATCTACAATACACACTGCTCTCTCCCACCTGGAAAAAAGGAACACATATGTGAGAATGCTGTTTGTAGACTACAGCTCAGCATTCAACACCATAGTGCCCTCCAAGCTTGATGAGAAACTCCAGGCTCTGGGCTTAAACAGCTCACTGTGCAGCTGGATCCTGGATTTCCTGTCAGGCAGACGTCAGGTGGTTAGAATGGGCAGCAACATCTTCTCATCACTGACCCTCAAAACTGGAGCCCCGCAGGGTTGTGTTCTCAGCCCACTCCTGTATTCCCTTTACACACATGACTGTGTGGCGACACATAGCTCCAATGCCACATTAAGTGTGCAGACCACACCCCTGAGCGCTTACACAGCCCTCTAAAAGAGTATATATTTCTCTAAAAGAGTAAACACACTGACGTTGAACGTCTTTTTAAAGACGCGTCTTTTTCAAGATGCCATTCCGTCTTTGTGCCATTCCTGGATGCGGTCGTTACCGCTCCGCTTCTGTCGGCCACAGGCGCTACCTCTCGTGTCTGGGCAGAAATCACACAGAGGCAGCGTTTGTGGACGGCTCATGTTCTCACTGCGAGAACATGACCATGGCAACATTGTGGTCGCGGTTCTTCTTTCCGAGGGAAAGCCACTCTAGCTGCCCCCGGCTTCGTGCCTTCCACCCACGATTATAGGGCCGGTGTGGCTGGCACTGGTGGCGTTTTAGGGAATTTAACTGGCACGGTTTCACCGGGTAAATCCCCGTGGACCAACCGTTCCCCAGCACACTCGTTTGCCCCCGTCCAGTTCCGAGTTGAGACCGGCTTGCCAGTCTGATGTCTCTCTCGGAGCCCCTGTGCTGGATAAGACTTTTGCTGCTGCATCAGAGAGCGTCTTGGTGGACTCAGATGCACATGGACTCTGAGAACTCGACTGAACTAGTGCCTACGGGTGTGCTGGCCCAGTCTGAGGACCTAGGTGAGCTCTCCGCTATGCTTACCCGGGCCACCGCGAGTGTCGGGCTGGACTGGAACCCTCCGTCCCCCCCTCAGCCCTCATGGCTAGACGATTGATTCTAGGGTTTGGGGTGCCTCTCACAGCCACGACCCCACCCCCCAGTTCCTTTCTTCCCGGAGGTGCACGATGAGCTGACTAAGTCATGGAGGGCACATTTCACTGCCCGAAACTGACTCCCTCGCTTGTCCGCTCTCACTACCCTTGATGTCGAGGCAGTCCACATGTACACGAAACTCCCCCAGCTGGATAAGGCAGTTGCGGTGCACCTTTGTCTGCAAAACGCCGCCACCTAGCGGGATCGACCGTTACTCCCCTCCAAGGCCTGTAGGTTGATGTCATCTCTGGCGACCAAGGCCTACAGCGCCACTGGACAGGCCGCCTCCGCCCTGCATGCTACGGCCCTCCTGCAAGTCTACTAGGCCAAAGCACTAAGAGTTCTGCACTTGGGTAGTCCTGGTCCTTATGTGCTGCATGAACTGCGCTTGGCAACCGACCTCTCCCTTCGGGCCACGAAAGTCACAGCGCATGCACTAGGACAGGCGATGACCATCCTCGTGGTCCAGGAACGCCATCTGTGGCTGAATCTGGTCGAGATGCGGGATCCTGACAAGGCTCGCTTTCTCAATGCCCCCATCTCCCAGATCGGCCTATTCGGCGACACCATAGAGGGCTTTGCTCAGCAGTTCTCCACGGTGAAGAAACAGACGGTGGCCATTCAACACATCTTGCCCTGCCATGGCTCAAGATCCCACATTCTGTCTGCTGTAGAGGGCGTCCCCATGCGGCAGTGAAACCCCAGACAGCTCAGCCCCAGCTTATATTTTAAATATAATATAAAATTATATTTTCAAGTTATTCTACCTCTGTGCAATATTTTCCAAGTTTTTAAAGCCTTTAAGGAAATCATATATCCCTATTTTATTATGTCATTCAGATTTAAGTGTAAATAAATAACTTCTTAAGGTGTGTTAAGTATACATAAACCTTAGATGAGTGACGCGTATGAAATTTATTCATTAAAACCATGACAATTAATTGCAATAATTTTTTATGACAACATCAGCCAAATTATATAATCGTGACAGCCCTATTTCCAAGCCAGAAAGTCAGGCAGGTTTGGAAAGAGGGTGAGTACATTATGACAGAATTTTTATTTTTTGGTGAACTTTTTCTTTATTCCAACAATGAAAAAGAACACATGCCACTATGCTGATTATTACCTGTTACTGTATAAATTGGAGAGAAAGGGCTTCTCAAAGGTCTGTTCAGAACTAAATGGACTTTGTGCAAAAATCTGTTAAGTTCATATTTAGTGTTATTCCTTTTAGTTTTTGTATATAGAACATATTCATCATTCATTATATTGTGTGCCTAGTATTCCACCTCCACTGTCTTACTGCAGACAAATACACTGATTATATATGAGCAGGAAGGACATCAGACATTGCTTTTTAAAATCATTCACATGAATTCAGAAGCCTCTTGGCAGAGCATACTGCATAACAATGCACTGAGGTGTCTCTTTAACACCAGGGTGAGTGTGAGCTGTCAGTCAGCACTGGGTAACAGATGAGAGGTGTTTGGCCCCCTGTTGGAGGTGCTGTCAGGTTGATGTGATCTTGTTGTCAGTGCTCTGGATGGGATGTCCAGAAGCTTTGGAGCAGTGACCACAGATAGTATGCCTGGCTGGATACCATTCTCCAGCAAAAAGCCTCTCATTCTAGCTCAAATGTGACTCATTCTTGCTGGGCTTCTCCTTTGTAGGAATTTGCATAGCAAAATGTTACTTTTACAAGAAAATATCTTCTTATTTACAGACACATATTCAGTGGCAAATTCTCAGGGCCAGCAAAGCCATCTCTGCTGGCCTAATAAGCTTAATAAAAAATTATGTTTACATCCTTTCATTCTCATTCACCTTTTTGCCTATTTATTTTCAGTCACTTTCCACTCCTAATTCATCTACAAAAAAATAGGGGAAAATTAAAAGTTTATCCAATCACAATTAATTCCTTGATGCTGACAAGCAAAACGTGATGCCTGTTTCACCTCGCATGCTGAAGCCAAGCTCCTTGGCCGAAGTAGTGCTTGAGTCTGAGCCCCACCCCCTTAAGCCATCAGAAGTACCACAGAATCCCTCAACAGTGCAAATGAATAAGTGTCTAAATTCAGATTCATCTACCAATCAGATTGGTTTATTTATTCTTGGTGGTTATAGACTTTTACAAATATCCCAGTCAAGGCCTCCATCTGGCCTTGAGTGACACAATCATGCATTGAGTGATGTATGTACAGTAATTCGAAAGGCAAATGTGCGAGATCAAGCTGACAGAGTCGGCTTTCATCACTGCTGCTCTCGCCATTGAGAAAGAGATCCTTATGCATTAAAAATTTTTAAATTAAATTTTATGCATTAAAAGATTTTCTGCATGATCGTGTGATTTCTTAATTTACTAAATAGGAAAGGAGGGCTGATTTTCTCTTCAAGTTAATTGGTATGTGCTTTTTGCATTGTTATACCAATATCTGGAGTTTTCTAAGTATCGGTTCAAGTTCTGAGAAGTAACTGTGTACCCTGATGAAACAAAATTTATTGGAAGAGACATTTTGTGTCCCCTGGACTCAAGATGGCGCCGAGTATGGCTGCTGCATTGTGAGCTCCGACACAACACAGCAGTTTATTGTTTGTTTTGTTTACAGTTTTTTTTTTTTGTCTTGGATGTTGTCTGCCTTATTGTATACGACAGACAAATGCTTTTGGACATTGGATCGGCTATTACACACCGAAAACCAGACTTCAAATTCCTTGATGCCAATGCTGTTTACAAACATGCTAGCGGAGCCCTTTGTCTGGGCTGCCCGGCCACGGAAACGCAGAAGGAAAAGGGGAAAAAGAGCTGCCGTACTCATCAGAGTAAGACGTCACACAAATCAACCCCCGCTACCCAGTATACTACTGGCAAATGTTCAGTCTCTGGACAACAAGCTTTGTGAGCTCAGAGTGCGGATCTCTTTCCAACAAGAGATGAGAGATTGCTGTGTTATCTGCCTTACAGAAACCTGGATGTCTGCGAAGATTCCAGACTCGGCCATCGAACCCGCGGGGTTCTCCATGCACCGAGCAGACAGAGAGAAAGACCTCTCAGGCAAAAGCAGAGGTGGTGGTGTATGTTTTATGATCAACAAATCATGGTGTGATCAGAGGAACGTACATTTTGTCAAGTCTTTCTGCTCTCCTGATCTGAAATATCTTATACTTCTGTGTCGACCATTCTGGCTACCGAGGGAATTCACAGCGGTCATTATCACAGCCGTGTACATCCCTCCACAAGCCGACACAGACCAGACACTCAAGGGACTGTATGGGAGTATAAGTGAGCAGGAAACCGCGCACCCTGAGGCTGCATTCATTGTTACCGGGGACTTTAACAAATCCAATTTGAAAACAATAGCACCAAAATACCACCAACACATCAGTTTCAACACACGAGGGGACCGGGTTTTGGATCATTGCTATTCTACATGGCTACAAATCCCTCCCCTGCCCACCATTTGGCAAATCAGACCACTCTTCCATTCTGCTTCTGCCCGCTTACAGGCAGAAACTGAAACGGGAAGCACCTACCCTCAGAACGATCCAGTGCTGGTCGGACCAATCAGACTCTGTGCTACAAGACTGTTTTGATCACGTGGACTGTGTTCCGGTCCGCCTCTGATGGCAACATCGAGGTTTACGCTGATAGCAAAACGTGTTTCATCAGGAAGTGCGAAGAGGATGCTGTGCCAACGAAAACAATACAGATCTACCCCAACAAGATACATGTGTTAACGTTGATGTTCAGCACTTAATGCGTGGACCTCCGCTTTTAATTCCGGGAACGCGGAGGAGCGTAAACAAGCCAGTTATGCCCTCCGTAACTCTATCAGTGCAGCCAAACGCCAGTACAGGCACAAAATTAAAGGACAGTTCAACACCACCAACTCTAGAAGTATGTGGCAGGGGATTAACATCATTACAGACTACAAAGGGAATAAAAACTCCGCAGTGAATACCGCTGCCTCTCTCCCGGATGAGCTTAATACAATTTATGCTCATTTTGAGGACAACAGCACCGCCCTCGTGGAGAGAGCACTCACGGCCAACGCTACAGAAGATGGTTCACTCTGTTGAGGATGTAACCGATCATTCTGATGGGTGAACATCTGCCCAGCAAACAATTTTAGGTTCTGGGAACGTTCTGGGAACGTTAGTTTTTGGTTCCCAGAACGTTCCCAGAAAGTTCCCTATTGGTGATCCAGGAAAGTTTTCTTAAGGTAAATAGAACGTTCCCTTAAGGTTAGAGGAACGTTCTGGAAACTTTATGGGAATGTAAAAAAAGACTTTGCCAATCAATGAGCGCTCTCTACTGCCTGATAATGGTCATGTAATTAAGCATTTGATCACTGCTGTTAAAGCATACATTTGCAACCTTTTAATTTGTTTAAGAAAAATAGAACCTAAAATAACCTACAGGGAACATTCCAAGAACGTTCCTGTTTGGTTCCCAAAAAATAACCAAATGGGAAGCATACGGGGACGTTCTGGGAACGTTCTGTGTTTGCTGGGCGTAAAGCCGCGGGTCCAGATGGCATTCCGGGCCGCGTAATCAGAGGGTGCACGAACCAACTGGATGGTGTTTTTAAGGACATTTTCAACCTGTCCCTCTCTCTGTCTGTAGTCCCCACATGCTTCAAAACGTCAACCATTGTGCCTGTACCAAAACAAGCCAAAATCACTTGCTTAAATGACTGGCATCCTGTTGCTCTCACCCCCATCATTAGCAAATGCTTTGAGAGGTTAATCACAGATCACATCTGCTCTGTGCTGTCCACCTCTTTGGATCCACTGCAGTTTGCCTACCGCAACAACCGCTCCACTGATGATGCCATTGCATCTACAATACACACTGCTCTCTCCCATCTGGAAAAAAGGAACTCATATGTGAGAATGCTGTTTGTAGACTACAGCTCAGCAATCAACACCATAGTGCCCTCCAAGCTTGATGAGAAACTCCGGGCTCTGGGCTTAAACAGCTTGCTGTGCAGTTGGATCCTGGATTTCCTGTCAGGCAGATGTCAGGTGGTTAGAATGGGCAGCAACATTTTCTCATCTCTGACACTCAAAACTGGAGCCCCGCAGGGCTATTCTCTTAGCCCACTCCTGTATTCCCTTTACACACATGACTGTGTGGCAACACATAGCTCCAATGTCATCATTAAGTTTGCTGATGATACGACGGTGGTAGGTCTGATCACTGACAATGATGAAACAGCCTACTGAGAGGAGATGCACACTCTGACATGCTAGCGTCCAGAGCACAACCTCTCCCTCAATGTCAGTAAGACCAAGGAGCTTGTAGTGGACTTCAGGAGAAAAGACAGAGAACATAGCCCCATCACCATTAATGGATCACCAGTGGAGAGAGTCATCAGTTTCAAGTTCCTCGGTGTCCACATTACTGAGGAACTCACATGGTCCGTCCACACTGAGGCAAATGTGAAGAAGGTTCACCAGCGCCTCTTCTTCCTGAGACAGCTGAGGAATTTTGGAGTGAACCACCACATCCTCACACGGTTCTATACCAGCACTGTAGAGAGCATCCTGACTGGCTGCAACACCGCCTGGTACAGCAATAGCACCGCCCACAACCGCAAAGATCTGCAAAGGGTGGTGCGAACTTCCAGAAACATCATCGGAGGTGAGCTTCCCTCCCTCCAGGACATATATAAAAGCGGTGTGTGAAAAAAGCTCGGAGGATCATCAGAGACTCCAGCCACCCGAGTCATGGTCTGCTCTCACTGCTTCCATCAGGCAGGCGGTATCGCAGCATCAGGACCCGCACCAGCCGACTACATGATAGCTTCTTCCCACAAGCAATCAGACTTTTTAACACTTCATATCTCATGATCAACAATCAGGACTGCACTTTATTAATCTTCATCTTATTATTTCACACTGGACTGTCAAATATATTCTCCACAATATAACTACTGCATATATATTTTTATATACTCTTTATTTTTATTTTTTTATTGTATGTGTATTCTATATTGTGTGTATTGTTTACTGTACATTGTATATTAGTATTGTGTTGTGTAAGTATATGTACATTTGATATGTAAATTGTATTGTGTAAATATGTTGTTTTATTGTAAATTGGTATATGTCTCGTCACTGTCATGACTGCTATGTTGCTCGGAACTGCACACAAGACTTTCACCTACTGTTGCACTTGTGTACATCGTAGTGTGACAAAGTGATTTGATTTGATTTGATTTAAATCACAAATATTATTAGATAGCTTTTTCCAGGTATTATAGAACTCCTTGGTAGATTCATATGAAAAAACGTCTAGGTTACTGTTGTAAACTCCATTCCCTGATGGAGGGAACGAGAAGTTGTGTCGAGTGAATTGACACTGTGGGACTTCTTTGAAGGCCTCGGTTACCTCTGAACTTGAGAATAGGCCAATGAGAAATTCAAATTCTGTCTGCCAATTTCTCATTGGCCTTTTTTTGCAAGTTCAGAGGTAACAAGGCCTTCAAAGAAGTCCCCTAGTGTCGCTTCACTCAACACAATGTTGAAGTGAGCGACAGATGGGGAATTATAATTTTTTAATCTCAGTTTGTGAGACGTAGCCAACTTTTATTTAATATCCCATATCCAACTCATATTTGATTATGTATTTCACAAATCAACCATGCTGGAGTTAAAATTAGGATGGCTTGAGCATTCAGCATCTTTTCAACTTTTGGCTTTCATGCATGGACATGTTTTTAAAATGTCAATTGGTGATATAAGCTGGCTGTGTCTTATTAATTGTGAAACAGTGTTATCTTAGTGGCGTGAATTGCTTTAGAAGACATTAAATTAACCGCTGGAATCATATGGATGATGTTTATGCTGACTGTGATTTTTGGAGCTTCGAAGGCCTGATCACCATCCACTTTCATTTTAAGGGCCTACTGAGCTGTGATATTTTTCTATATTTCTTCAAAAGTGTTCTGCTGAAGAAAGAAAGTCATATACACCTAGGATGGCAAGAGGGTGAGTAAATGATGAGAGAATATTCAGTTTTGGGTGAACTATCCCTTTAAAATATTTTCCTTGCTTTATAGTATGTGAGTATACCTGACTCAATCATTAATTTCCCAGAAAGTTTTCAAACAGTTTTTAAGGTCATTTCTTTTCTTTCTTTCTTTCTTTCTTTCTTTTTTTAAGAAATATCAATAATTTTTTAGTGGGGTACTCCATTTGACCTTGAACAAAATATGCCTTTTCATAAAAATTTCAAAGTATCTGACATCACTCTAAAGGAGTCTTCTCTGTTTTAAGATTATATATTATATATTTTATACTATTTTAAAACAAAATGGTTTCACTGCTTATTTTAAAATAATAATAATAATAATAATAGATTATTCCAAAATACTTATGCCAATTTTCAGCTTTTAATAAGACTTTTTTTTTGTGTCTCTGGACAGTTCAAAAAGAAAAAAAGAATTGTCACAACATTTTCATGTCAATACCTAGATGCTACAAAGAGCCCTTCTGTCTCTTAAATGTCACTTCAAGTAAGTTAACTGTCCTTTTGCTTGTCACTGAGACAGCACCTTCTATGTTGGGCAGTTATTGGCCAGAATAAGCTACAAAGTGGTAATAGTCAATGTTATGCTGATAGTAAAAAGGCTATCTCTGTGAGACTATGGCTCATCTAAAATAGGCATAACTCTCACAGTTCTGCTTTCACTAAAAGAGAACGCTACAGTTGATAGAATAGTACAGGCTGAGGCCATGAACCCACATGGACAACTGTTGAGAAATAAATTTCACATGATCCCAATGACAATAAGACTGAGAGGCAGTAAGTGAAAAAAGGTCTTGAGGTTCTCCATCACCCACTATGATGGATGATCTCCCTGACAGAACATGCAGTCAAAATTCACCAGTCCACCACCTGAGATACTGCGATATTAAGTTCTGTTTAGACATTCAGTGCAAACCTAGGCGCTCTGAAACCTTTGATAAAAGCTTTCGTCCATAACGGCAATCATGTGGGTAAACCATCTGAGATGCAAAGTGTGGAACAAGCAGTTTTTTTGTGCGATACCAATGTCTTTACTTTGCCCTCTCAGATTACATTTAATGCCATCACCATTATCAATCTCAGCATTCAGTTTGAGTTCCAGCACCCTTGGTGTGACCTGATATTTCCTATCACAAACAAACTGTTTCAGATGCCACAGGTGATTTTCTCACAAGAGGGACTTTGTCTAAACAAGCACCATATTTTTTCAGATGTAAAGTGAGAGTGAAAGTGGAGATTTAGTGGAAAAAAGGACTTACCCTAAACTCGTTTCTCACCCAAACCTATCATATAGCTTCTGAAGATATGGCTTTAACCAATGGAGTTTTATGGATTACTTATTTTTCCTTTATGTGATTTTTTTTTTTATCTACAAAGGTCTGATCACCATTCACTTTCATTGTGAGAACCTACAGAGCTGAGATATTCTTTTTAAAATCTTTGTCTGCGTTCAGCTAAAGAAAAAACATACACAGCTTGGATGACATGAGGGTGAGTAAATGATGAGAGAATTTAAATTTTTGGGTGAACTATCCCTTTAAATAAATGGATGTGAAATATTGTGTTTGGTCAAAATTATTTAATTAAATTAGTTTAAGGAGAGCGTGATGCAAGAGTCTACAGTAGCACAAGGACACTGGTTGCCCGGGACAATGGAAAAATATAGAGTTTAGCGGTCATTATTCAAAATTATTCTACCAATCAGAATCAAGAATTCCAGAGAGCTGTGTAATAGATATTTATAAATGAATATGCAATCATAAATTTGACTATATGGTTGAGCCTCTTCTTCAGTTGCACTTAATGTTTAGCAGATACTTTGCAAGTCAAGTCATATTTATTTGTATAGCGCTTTTCACTACAGGCATTGTTTCAAAGCAGCTGTACATGAAATTATGGTATAACAGAAAAAGAATGAATATAATGCCAATATTAGTTATTTATGTTTAGAACTATTAGTGCTTAAAATGAGTAAACTAATTAAATGTTTTGGGTCAATGATTAAACAAAATGTTTTTGTATGAACTATATTATGTGTTAAATTCCTTTAAGTTATAGAAAATTAACTGAGGAAACACACGTAGATGCATTGTCCTTTGATTTTGTCCAATGAAGGCTGTTAGTGGTTAATTCATTTTCTATGTAGTTTAAGGGAGTGTTGTCCCTCTTTTGACCAAGTTGTCATTCATCAAGAAACATTGCAGTCCAGCTGGAAGCATATGTCAGGTAACTTTGGTGAACTCCATCCTGAGCCCATGCTTCAGACAGTGACTCATGAAGAATCCCATGCTTTTGATTTTGCATCAGTTCATCCTCTGTGAAGATCATCTTAGTAAATTGAAGTGAAGTCTGAGTGGCACATGCTGCAGTTGCTCATCATCACTCAGCGACACAGTGGGAATTGGACATCAGGCAGGACCAGAGATGGATAATAAGCTTTGCTTATTTAATCTTATTTAATCACCACCTCTCTCTCTCTACGTGCAGAATGTCTGTCCCCAAGGAAGAAAAAAGCACTTTGTTAAGGTGTGCAGCACACCTTAGCAGGGAGAGAACTAATTTATAGGCTACACCCTGCACCAGTTAGACTTTATTAGGACACAGCCATGTCACCAAAGGGGCTAGACAGTGTGGTCAGGCTAGTTCTGAAAAGAACTTTCATGAAAACTCTGTGGTCATGGAGGCGTGGCCAAGCAACGTCTGTGGAGAGCGAGGCCAGGAAAGGAAGACCGGCAAGGATTGACACCTGTGTGAAATTATCTCTAACAGCTGTTTTTTGTTGCAGTGAGAGCTGGAGAGAGATAAAAGGGCAGTCCAGACATGCCATTCTATGGGCTTCGACTGCAGGGCATGCTTGACATCCTATGGGGAAATTAGGAGGTGGGACCTTTAAACAGCAAAAACTAAATTTAATACATTCTTGACCTGAGAGCAAAACTCCACACACTGAGACAATAAATTGGAAAATTTGCTCCAGGCTCAAGAACGTCAAAGCCGGCTGTATAATAGGGGTACTCAGCTATGAGAATTTACACTGGGAGAAAAAGTCTCTGTATTGCTCCCCCATCGAGCTCTAAAGTATTCGCCAAGTGGCAAGGACCCTTTGAGGTCACATGGAGAGTTGGGGAAATCGATTATGAGGTGATATAAGTCAGATTTATCACCTCAACCTCCTAAATCCGTGGAGAGAAGCAGTCTTCATGACTTTAGCAATGGTGATTCCAGAGAGCTCAGACCGGAGGTGAACTTAAAAGCCGCTGATCGAGTCACTCCAGTCACTTATGGAGACTAACTCTCACCATCTCAAGTCATGGAGGTTGCCAGGCTGAATGGAGAATTCTCTGACGTGTTCTCGCCTCTTCCTGGTCGTACGAATCTTATAGAGCTCCATATCGAAATTACCCCAGGGATAGTGGTATATAGTTCTCTCTACCGATTACCTGAGCAAAAAAAGAAGTGGTTTATGAAGAATTAAAGGCCATGCTAGATATGGGGGTAATAGAAGAAAACTACAGTTACTGGGCCAACTCAGTGGTTCTGGCTAGATCTGGTCCAGTGGACGGAGCCGTTTCAGCAGGCATTCACGCGGGTGAAGACTGCACTTTGCAGTGGGCCGTTATTGCACTCTCCTGACTTTCCTCTCCCTTTCATCTTGCAGATTGATGGATCAGACGGGGGGAGGAGCACCTCATACTGTATATTAGTCGTAAGCTCTTGCTGAGAGAGACTAAGTACAGCGCAAGTGAGGAGTGTTTGGCCATCAGGTGGGCGATACTCACCCTCTGATACTATCTGTTGGGGCATGCTTTCACCCTCTGTTTGAACCAAGCCCCATTCCAGTGGCTCCTTTGTATGAAGGATGCTATGTGTGGATCACCCACTCGTAACTAGCTCTCCAGCCTTTTAATTTCTAAAAGGCACATGAAAGCCCACCTGGAGTTTGCCAAAAGGCACCTGAAGGACTCTCAGACCATAAGAAACAAAATTCTCTGTTCTGATGAAACAAATATTGAACTCTTTGGCCTGAATGGCAAGCTTCATGTCTGGAGGAAACCAGGCACCGCTCATCACCTGGCCAATACCATCCCTTCTGTGAAGCATGGTGGTGGCAGCATCATGCTGTGGGGATGTTTTTCAGCGGCAGGAACTGGGAAACTAGTCAGGATCGAGGGAAAGATGAATGCAGCAATGTACAGAGACATTCTTGATGAAAACCTGCTCCAGAGCGCTCTGGACCTCAGACTGGGGCATAGGTTCATCTTCCAAAAGGACAACAACCCTAAGCACACAGCCAAGAAAATAAAGGAATGGCTACGGGACAACTCTGTGAATGGCCTTAAGTGGCCCAGCCAGAGCCGAGACTTGAACCCGATTGAACATCTAGAGAGATCTAAAAATGGCTGTGCACCAACGCTCCCCATCCAACCTGATGGAGCTTGTGAGGTCTGCAATGAAGAATGGGAGAAACTGCCCCAAAATAGGTGTGCCAAGCTTGTAGCATCATACACAAAAAGACTTGAGGCTGTAATTGGTGCCAAAGGTGCATCAACAAAGTATTGAGCAAAGGCTGTGAATACTTATGTACATGTGATTTTTTTTTTTTTTAACATTTTTATTTGTTATTAATTTGTAAAGATTTCAAACAAACTTCTTTCATGGTGTCATTATGGGGTATTGTTTGTAGAATTTTGAGGAAAATAATTAATTTAATCAATTTTGGAATAAGGCTGTAACATAACAAAATGTGCAAAAAGTGAAGCGCTGTGAATACTTTCCGGATGCACTGTGTGTATATATATATATACAGCATTTTATGCTCACAAAAAGAGTTGCTTGTGTGTGACACGTCTTTTTCAAGATCTCATGGAGATTGACTGCCCTCAATGCGAGGGCATGAGTCTCCGGATGCTCCGCTCAAGGATCGCCCTCGTTCTGAGGGACGACACCTCTTCCTGTGCCCTCCCACCCGCCTCCTCTGTGTTAGGGACCACATGAAGAGGCAAGGCCGCGATGGTTAGGTAGATGAATTCGAGTAGGATCTTCCGCCGATGCAAGCCCTGCCAGCCCCTGATCTTCCGGTGTAGAGTCCTCGCCAGTGCTGTATATGCATGATGCATTATGGTCCTCTATTGGAGCACATGGCCTCATCACGTTTGGCAGTTCTGACTGTTGGTATGATGCTGTGTCCCTCACAGTATCAGGAAAGTGGTCCACAGAGGATGTTGCCACCCTTTCCCTCAGCGAGGTTGAGGAGCGTGCACAAGCCACTGACAAAGAGCTGTTTTGCATCTTCGCTCGGGTGGATGAGGAGCTCAGTCTTGAGTGGTTTGAAAGGTATCGCCTGGATGAGTGGTTTCTGCAGGTCAGCCATCGTCAGTGGACCATGTTCCAGAGAAATGCACCATTCTTCCCAGAGGTCCACACGGAGTTCACGAAGACCTGGCTTGCACCCTACTTGTCGCAAACTCCGATCGGAGGGGCTGTCATTCTCACCACGAGAACACCAAAGAGAAGTAGCTTTTCTTCTCACACGGACCGCTCCCACTTTACTTCAGGTCAGGGTCCAGAGAAGAATCCCACTCTTGCTGCTCCAGCGCTGGTAAAGGCTGCCACTGAGCCATCAGTGAAGACACATAAACTGTGGCCCAAATGAAAACCTCAATGGTCTCAGCGCGAACCCCATGCAGACTGAACTGTGATGCCCACAAAGGGTTCTACAGCCTTTATTTTCTCGTTCCAACTAGTTTCCACTGAAGTCATTTCAAAGAATGCTGGATTTTATGGTGGCAGCATCCACTACCGTGCCATTAGGTCTTTTACACACGAGACCTCTCTAGTGCTGGCTCAAACATCATGTAACACAACACGCCTAGCAACAGGGGTGTAACCCACTGCTGTCTGGCTGCTCTAGCACCATGGACACCTCCAGCATTTTACCAGAAAGGTGTTATGCTGGATCAGGTTTTCAAGAGAAAGGTGGTGACCACGGATGCATCCAACACAGGCTGTGGCGCATTGTGCGACACATCAACCACCTAGAACTGCTAGCTGTCTTCCTAGCCTTAAAGGCTTTGCATTCCAACATAGTGAATCTCCTCATTCTGATTCTTTCGGACAATATGACAGTAGTGGCGTACATAAATCACTTGTGCGGAACTCGATCGCTGCCAATGATGAGCCTAGCTAAGCACCTCCTCCTGTGGAACGGGTGACATCTCGTCTCACTACGTGTAACATATGACCCAGGCCACCTGAATTGCGGAGCGGATCTGCTGACACGCCAGGGAGCGATGCCGGGGGAATGGAGAATTCATCCTCAGATGGTCCTGAGGATTTGAGATGTATTCAGCAAAGCAGGACTTGACATTTTCACCTCTGTGGACAACGCCCACTGTCTCCTCTGGCACTCCATGTCCCAAGCCCTGTTGGGGTTGGATGCTTTGGCCCACAAATGTCCTGCGAAACACAAGTATGCATTTCCTCCGGTTCGTCTCCTCCATTCTGTCATCAGCATAGTCCAAGAGGACAAGGAAATGGTTCTGTTGGTTGTGCCAAAATGGCCCAATCAATCCTGGTATTTGGAGATGATGGAGATATTGGATGGCCTTCCATGGGAATTACAGCTGAGGAGGGACCTCCTCTCTCAAGCTCAGGGCACAATCTGGCATCCCCAGACAGAGCTGTGGAACCTGCACATGTGGCCCCTGAACAGAGTGCTTCAAAGAAGCCAGAATTGCTCAGACGATAATGAACACCATCTTGCAGGCTAGAGCACTATCCATGAGATGGTGTGTTTGCTAACTGGTGCTTTTCACATGGCAAGGACTCAGTGAATTGCTCCATAGCTGAGATCCTTACATTCCTTCAATAGTGGCTGGATGCAGGTCTTACCCCGTCAATCCTTAAGGCAGGGTTCCCTAATTAATTTTCACCAAGGGCCAAATTCTGTTAGCAATACAAAGCCAAGGGCCACAGCACTTGATGTTATGAGAAAGTATTTGTGCTGTTGGTATTATTAGTATTATTATTGTTATAATAATTACTATTGTTGATTTATTTGTTTTTGAGTCACAACATAAATATTCTGTTTTTTTTTTGTTGTTTTTTAGTCCTTTTTCTCAATATTATTAGCCTGTTTTATTTATGCAGACAATTATGAACATTTTGTTTGCATAAAGATACACAAAACTACACAACTTTGCCTGTTGAAAAAAACAAACAAACAAACAACAAAATATTTAAGAAACAATTTGGACCTCCATGTCCTCCATGCAAGTCAACTGTTCATGCTCTTCTCCAAAGGGGATCTTCTGCCTGCACTTTCCTTAATTGCTGATTCAATTATTAGACCTATTAACATTAATATTGCTACTATATATATATATATATATATATATGTGTGTGTGTTCATTTTAATGTGCACTATTCCACATGTATTTGTATCACAGAACCTTGTGTTATATTATCCAGGCATTAATCAAGACATTTTAGTTGGCTTCAGGAGTCCATTAGGAATATACTCGCAGCAAAATACATCCGCAAATATAAAAAGGATGTATATTTATCCAACAGAAATCTTTACTCATCTCACTTGTATAAAAACACAGATTATTTACTCCTCACAGTTCATGAACAAAATGAAACAGTTATGCCAAATTAGGTAAATAAATGCTTTAACAGTGTTCAATATATTACTGTAATCTCTAACAGCTGAAGGTGTGGGAAGGAGACTGGTACAAATGTTTGTAGAACAGCAACAGCGCTGCCTACTGTACAGGGGTAAAATTGTTTTTTGGCTGGCACCTCTATAGGCAGACATGATCTAGTCATAAAGTTCCTTGAGGTAGCAAGGCATTTAAACCCCCCTCGCCCTGCTACAGTCCCAACATGGGATTTAAACATGATGCTAAAGGTCATGATGCTCACGAGCCCCTCATTCAAACCACTGAATCTGCTGAGTTGCATGTGCTTTCTCTAAAGACCACACACCTGTTGGCTCTGGCCTCAGTTAAACGGGTGGGTGATATGCAGATGTTGTCAGTCGACAGATCATGCCTGGAATTCGGGCCAGATCTTTCAAAAGCCACCATTAAACCCAGAAAAGGCTATGTGCCTATGGTTCTATCAGCGCCCTTCAGGGGTAAGGTTGTCCACCTACAGCCTTCATTCCCCCACCATTTAATTCAGATGAGGAGAAGTCTATGCATTACACACGTATGTAGAGTGCACCTTCTAGTTTAGGCTGTCAGATGAGCTTTTTGTTTGTTTTTGAAGATGCACAAAAGGCATGTCCATCTCTATGCAAAGGCTCTCTTACTGGATTGTTGATGCGATTGTCCTTGTTTATGAGTCAAAGGGCATTAGATGCAGCTACCTGTATGTAAGCTGTTGTTGAGATTACCCCCTTAGAATTCACAAGCACTTCCAATAAGAAATAAAACCTACTTTCCCAACCCCTGATTGTGAAGGGGTTACATTTATACTGTGTGTATTTATATGGTTTATATACATTTCCATGCTAGATTAACTTAACCATTACTCATTATTCTATACACTTGAAGACATGTCACTTTAATAAGTCACTGTCCTGTGGCCTGCGACTTCCTATACATATTTATTAAGTGTTATACCTCTGAGGGTATTGCATCATGCAGTGCGGTGTGATGGGTGATGCAATGTTGCGTGAATCGATAGGGAACGTCTCCGGTTTCAAATGTAATCTTGGTTCCCTGGGATGAAGGGAATGAGACATTTCTTAAAATGGCCGCACTACCACTTCAGAGTTTTGAGGTACGAGCAATGTGCTCTTGCCCCTCAGTCAGAAAATTCTGATAAAACTGTGATTTCGCACCAATTTCTATAGTGCTTCCCTAAAGGACCGGGGCTCAAACACCATTGCCAATAAAAGGACTGGCGTTATTGTAAAAGGGCTTCAAGTATGTCGTCGTGAAGGAATTCCAAATAGCGTTTCCCAATGTCTCATTCCCTTCATCTCAGGGAACCAAGGTTACATTTGTAACCTGAGACATTTTCATTCCACAGAGTATACATTCACAGTGCAGTTTCAAATTGTACATTTATCTATCTTAATTAGTTAAATATTCCCATTATCAACATGTTATTAAGGCAACCATATTCCATTATGTTGTTGCACATACTGTATAATATGGATTACCTTTGGTAATTTCACAATAAATCACTGACTGCATTGAGATGAGACACTTTGCTCAAAAGTAATAATGAAAAACAATGCCCTGGAGCTCTGTTTATTCAGCTACCCATTGTATGGAATAATAGAGCACACACTATATATTTTCAAACAAAACTATTTTACACTGCTCTAAACTTTCTCAGATCTGCCCATGTTTCTGTTGTCAGCCTATGCTGAACACTTGCATCTCTGATATATAGAAACGTACCATTGCAGCATATTCTAAGCTCTGTCACTAACGCAGCAGGAGCACACTTTCAGCTAATTAGAATCTGGAGATTGCACATTGTCTGACACCCAAACCAGTTCACAGATGGAAGTAAATATCTATAACACACAGAGAGAGAGAAAACGCTGGGGCCAGTGGTCCCTGACAACTAGAGGAATTTTGTTGGAAACAAACTTTGGCAAAAATTTTGATTAATATCAATTAATGTTACAATATCAAAAGTCTCTATCAAAGAGTCCTATTTACTAGGTTTAATGAGAAGTCCAACGGCTTAAGTAGCTTCAATAACTATTGGTTCACTAACATTAACCGAGCATGTGATTGTTACTGGAGTGATCCAATTTCATTTAATTTCCGTTAAACAGTTTAATTTTTTAAAGACCCCATGATATGGCTTGATGAGTTAAATTAAACATTTAAAATTAAAAAACAAAGTGAAAATTAAGTATATATAGAATACACAATAAGACAATATAAATATACATGCATATACATATACATACGTACACATACATAGATATATACATGCATATATACATATATATATATATACAGTATATACACACACATACATATGTAGTGCAAAACTAAATATCTGTTATATGCATTGCAAGGGATTGTAATGGCAGAAGAGTTTGGATGTGTTGAATAATTATCATAAAACTAGATGGTAAATTGCACATAATTATTGCTCAATGGGGCAGTTTTAGCAGTTTTTGAGATGGATAGCTTGGGGGAAAAACTGTTCCTGTGCCTGATGGTTCTGGTGCTCAGAGCTCTGAAGCGTCGGCCAGAAGACAAAAAGTTCAAAAAGGTAGTGGGCTGGGTGAGTGTGTCCAGAGTGATTTTACAGCCTTTTTCCACACTCTGGAAGTGTATAGTTCTTGAAGGGAAGACAGGGGGCTAACAATAATCCTCTCAGCAGTCCGAACTGTCCTCAGTAGTCTTCTGATATCCAATTTCGTAGCTGAACCAAACCAGACAGTTACTGAAGTGCAGAGGACAGACTCAATGACTGCTGAGTGTACTGTACTGTATCAGCAGTACCTGTGGCAGGTTGAACTTCCTCAACTGGCAAAGGAAGGTGAGATGGTGGTGCCCAGAAACTTGAATGACTCCACTGCTGCCACAGTCCTGTTCAGAATGGTGAGGGGGATCAGTGTTGGGGTGTTCCTCCTAAAGTCTACAATCATCTCCACCATTTTGAGCGAGTTCAGCTCCAGGTTGTTTTGACTGCACCTGACGGCCAGCTGTTCAAACTCTCTTCTGTATGCAGACTCATCATCACCTTGGATGAGGCAGATGACTCAATGACGATGAGGTGGTGTCATCCGCAATCTTCAGGAGCTTGACAGAGGGGTCCTTGGTGATGCAGTCATTGGTGTAGAGGGAGAAGAATAGTGGGCAGAGCACACATACCTGGGGGGCACCAGTGCTGATATTACAGGTGCTAGAAGTGAATTTCCCCTGTCTCACAAGCTGCTGCCTGTCCGTCTGAAAGCTGGTAATCCACTGACAGACAGACGTGGGAACAGAGAGCTGGTATAGTTTAGTCTGGAGTATCCCTGGGATATGGTGTTGAAAGGTGAACAGAAGTCCACAAAAATGATCCTTTCATATGTCTCTGTTCTGTTCAGATGTTGCAGGACATGATACAATCCCATGTTGACTGCATTCTCCACAGACCTGTTTGCTCGATAAGCAAATTGAAGGGGAACTAGAAAGGGTAGAGTGATGTCCTTCAGGTGGGCCAACACCAGTCTCTCAAATGATTTCATGACCACAGACATCAGGACAACAGGTCTGTAGTCATTATTTTTGGTTTCTTTGGGGCAGCAATGATGATTGAGCGTTTGAGCAGAATGGGACTTCACACTGCTCCAGTGATCTATTGAAAATCAGTGTGAATATGAGGGCCAGCTGGTTAGCACAGGATGTAAGACATGTGGATTAAATTTCATCTGGTCCCTGTGCTTTCCTTGTCTTTTGTTTTTGGAAGACATGCCACACCTCCTTTTCAAAGATATTAAGTGCAGGTTGAGTAGCAGGAGGGGTAGAGTAGGGGGTTGAAGTAGGTATTTGTGTTTGTGCGAAGTGAAGGTCAAAGCAGTGTGGGGTGTGAGATTGGGCCTTTCAAATCTACAGTAGAACACATTAAGGTCGTCAGCTAGTTGTTGGTCCACCACAGGGTTGGGGGCAGGAGTCCTGTAATTCATAATATGTTTCATGCCACTCTATACTGACGCTGGGTTGTTAGTTGAAAACTTGTTTTTTCATCTGTGAAAATTGTTTTTCAGCTTCTCAGATTATCATATTTTATCCTATCTGATTTCTTTATTCAGTGTGTTCCTGGCCTGATTGTACAAGACTTAATCACCAACTCTGTAAGCATCCTAATTGGCCTGACGATGCTGCCTGAGTTCTGCTGTAAACCATGGTTTGTCTTTGTTGAATGTTAAATAAGTCAGTAGGAATGCATATATCATCACAGAAACTGATATATGATGTCACAGTATCTGTGAGCTCGTCCAGGTCGGTGGCTGCAGCTTCAAAAACAATCCAATCAGTGCACTCAAAGCAGGCTTGTAGTTCCAGCTCTGCTTCATTGGTCCACTCTTTACAGTCTTTACTACAGGCTTAGCTGATTTTATTTTCTGTCTGTAGGTTGGAAGAAGATGAACCAGACAATGATCAGAGAGTCCTAAAGCTGCTCTAAAGACAGAGCGATATGTATCCTTTATTGTTGAGTAGCAATGATACAGTATATTACTGTCTCTGGTGGGGCATGCAATGTGCTGTTTGTATTTGGGCAGTTCACGTGTGAGGTTTTCTTTGTTAATATCCCCAAGAATAACAATAACTGATTATTGGTATTGTTGTTCCGTGTCTGTGATCTGATCAGCCAGCTGTTGCAGCGCTGCATTCACTCACGCGTTTGGAATGATATAAACACTCAACAGAATAAACGAGGAAAACTCCTGTGGCGCATAGAAATGCTTACAATTAAAAAGAGCGCTTCCAATTAGGACACCACATCTTTTTTAACATTGTTACATCTATAAACCAACTTTCATTGATGTAAAATCATGTTCCACCGCCTCTCGTTTTCCCCGTTAAATCCATGGTGTGATCCACTCTGAACCGCTGGAAGCCCGGCAAATGTAATGTGCTGTCCGGAATTGCTTCACACAGCCAGGTTTCTGTGAAGCACAAGACAGCAGAGGTTGAAAAGTCCTTGTTTGCACGGGTGAGGAGATGTAGTTAGTCCGTTTTGTTAGGAAGAAAATGGAGATTCACAAGATGAATGCTCGGCAGTGCTGTTCGAAAGCTGCATCGACGGAGCTTGCCCACCGTGCCTGCTTGTCTCCTTCACTTGCGTCTCTTGAACAGCAAAGCTGCGCCTCCAATTAAATGTCTAGTAAAGCGTCCAATTATTCAAAAACCAGGAAAAGATTGTCTGGTATGTGCTGCTGTTAGCAGTTAGTATTCCCCAATACGTGGAATTTTTGGCAAAAGAGGAAGGTCTTAAAGAGACTTTTTCTTAGACCCTTTGTCTCTCAGCATCAAATATTTTGCAAAAGTGTTTGAACTGCGATGGAAGTCATCACATCCCTGCTGTCAAACACACTGTGATGGACCACTGCTTCCATCTGGCTCAGATGTGTTGAATTAGAATAATTTTCTTCAACATTATTAGATCAACTTCTGTGGGAGAAAAAAAAAGACTATGTCATTTTTTAAGCATTTTTAAAGACTTCATTGTTCTTACCGCAATCTGTTCCTTCCCAACAACAGCAGGTACTGTAATACTAGGACAATATTCACTCTGAATGAGGCTGTAAATATTGACATTATGATGTAAGACATTGAGAAGACACATGCTGATCATTATAGAAATGTAAATTTTTCTATCTAATGGATCAGTGACCTACAGAAGGCACCTCTAGTTGTGATTTTAAAGATCCAGTGGAATCTGAATTGGACGTTTGTGGCTTTAAGTTTATGTGTGTTTTATATGTTAGTGTATTCTTAAACTTTAACAAAATTGACCCTTCACTAAGTTCACCCCACTTGGTCATGGTTGCCTGCTCTGACAAGCTCTGCAGAACTCCCCATTGGAATGAATGGGAGATAGCCGTGAACAACACAGGTTTTGGCAAAATATTCTCATAAATGGAATGGATAATATTTTTATGTGGACACTGTAATCCATATTTATCTGAAGTTTTTTTTACAAAAGAAATTGTTAAATTACACAGTAATTTGATTGAAAACTGTGCAGACTGTGAATCAGAATCAAGGCAAACGATTATTAGTCACTTGAAAAGAGAAAAATTCAAAAGCGATTGCACATCTAATAACTATAAGTGAACAGATCAGTTTATAACGTGTCATAACACTCTCGTTTTGATCCTGTGAACAGTTTATTTATTATCGCTTTAACTATGTCTTAAATTTTATTAGTAAGTTATTAGCTTTAATTTACCATGGAGCAAATGTAGGTGTCGTTGCAGATGTTATATGTTCATTTGAGAATGATGGCTGACACAGTTGAATCCATAACATGATCTTCTCCGGATTTATTAAAAAAAAAAAAAAAAATTTAAAGAAATAAAAACACTGCGGGTATCCTCTCTGGGAAACTCGTCACTATTACAAATTACTCAGCAACAGCATGTTTGACATTTTATGGATTATTTTGATAAAAGCTCACTTAAAGTACTCAAACACACATTACTCCCATAGGCTCAGGTCATTGGAAAATAGCATACGCATGTCAGAGTAATGGCAGTTGGGAAACAGTTGCTAAGACAGGATTGTTAGAAGCGCCTTTAAGGAGGGGCTTTGCAAAGGGTCAATTATCTTCTGTCAGAAAACAGCCTTTCTCTTTGGGAAAATAGACCAAAAATATTGATGACTTATCTTGCTCTACATAGATTTTGATCCATTCAAATTCTCACTAGAATGAGATTGTCATTCAGCCTTTACCTCTGCAATTGTCTAGCAAGTAATAAATCATGGTTCATTGCTGTGATGTAAACAAAAGCCTGTTGGCTGTTTAGAAAAATCTTATAGGCCAGTGTCTCTCTAATTTAGTCAGACTGGGCTGAACGGGCATCTGTTAAGTGGCTGGGTGTCCTTTTACTCACCCCCAGTGAGACACTTAAAAGATCAGTTTTTGCTGAAGTTATCCTAATTGTGTGTTTTCCACTTGAGTTTCTTTTAGCATCAGGTCACAGGTTATGATGGGACGGGAGGTGGGGAGGAGGAATAAGTCTCTCTTTGATAGCTTGGTTTCCCCAGTGACTGACGGACTGGCAGAGAGAGGTTCTTATTTGATCCTAACTCTGAAACCAGCAGTGGAAGGAAACCTACTGAAGCCGGGGAGCCTTGAAGTTCATGCACTCCTAAGGCCTGAGAGAAGTGGACTTCTAAAGACTCTCTGGGTTTTTATCTATACAAGACTTAGTTAAAACTCTCACTCTTGCAGTATGTCCTAAAAGGTCAGCTGCCATGTTCCATACAGTGCTAATTGTACAAAATGTGCCTATTTTTCCTCCAGCATGTGCCTTTTAGACCCACTTGTATGTTGAAAATATGTAAATTGTCTAACTACACAATAGGCTACCGTTGCACATTTTACATTTTTTTTAAATGTTTGGCTTTTTACAAAACTTTGATAGTTTTCCTGGCATACAAGAAATAGCCATTTTGAATTTTGAATAAAAAATATATTTTTTTAAAAGTGTACAGGGGTTTTCAAACTCGATTTACAAACCCCCTGGGGCCAGAACGGGGTGGGTTTCTGCTGAAAATCTCAAAGAAAAAAAAGTTAAAAAAAAATCAAATTATGTATTACCATATTTGACATGATTACTGTTTCATTCTGCAATTTAAATACTGGTTGGAAATTATTAGATAAATCACGATTATGTTATTCTATTGAAATTATTGAAATTGTTTAATTTTGTTATATTAAATTATAAGGGGTTATAAAAAATATAAAGTTGCCTTTTTATTTATATACTGTATATTTGGTGGTCCTTGGCATATCAAAAATATCAAAAACCCCTGGTCTTAATTAAATAAACTTAATTGAAGAATGATGTTAAAAAAAAGTATGGTTATAGCTAAATAAAATAATTCACGTGCAGTTCCAATGAAAATGTATTAAGTAAACTTCTGTTTTTACAAATTTCAATTGATGCAATTAAGTTGTAATAAATGTTCAAGAATTGTGTTGCATTAACTAATTTTAATTAACCAAATTGTGCAAAAATATTTTTTGGAGTCCCAATTGAAAAACAGGCACCATTAAAGTATTAAAATGTAGATAACCTTTAAGACTAACCTTTAGGACTAACTTTAGGGCAACCTTTATTACTGTAGGTACTGAGAGAAGTAGCTCATTGTAATGCAAAAAAAAAAAAAAAAGCCATTACATATTTTTATATATAATGAAATAAGTTTATTTATGTTGCTTGTACAATTGCAGATTAAATTATATAGTAGTAAATCTCCTGTAGCCTATACTTAAGATTAATGTGAAAGAGGTCAGAGATACACTGCAACAAGACAGCAAAATGTAGTACTGACAAATGGACAAGATCACCTTCATGGCATTGTGCACTTTACTATGACATGCAAAGCAATACCTGCTCATGGGTGACAAAAGCAGAAGGAATTTCCTCAGGGAGGCATGGAAAACAAGCTCATATTAATTCAATATGCAAACGCATTTGACAAACACCTTTGGTTAGCTGCAAATGGAAATGAATGCAGTTTAGTAATATAGTTTTGTGATTTCAAGTTGATGTCTCATTGATTTAATTTTTTTGCTTGTACTGTACACTGTTAACTTCCAAAGCCTTTCAGCCCATATTTCAGGAACTTCCCAAAGCTCTCAGTCTTGCCGAGAGCCACACATAATGACCTATTCATGTTCAGCGGCTCTTTGCTCAGTAACTGGACACAATTGGTGGGTGGATGAAATAATTCAGGAGGAGAAAGAATATTGTAGGGCATTTGTCTGGTGTATTAATTAATCATTTGTTCTCTGCTGTGACTGCAGCAAGGGAGATTCAGTGGAAGCATTTCTCATCTCTGTGGGACTCTGATTGGGCTCATCGCTGAATAGATTCACTTATTGAGTAGATTTGGCCTGAATTTGTTGAGTTGATTGAGTGCCGGGTGACTTTCTGTTATAATCATGGCATGAGTTTCATATAGCTCTACAGCCTCTTTTAGTGGCACCACAAAAGCACAGTAATGCCTGTAAAATAAGTCCAATGTCACACATGGCTTATCTTTAATGGCATGTATAAAGCTGGAGGGGTAACCATCCACATCATTAAAAAGGTCACTCTTCTAGGAAGGGCTGTGTGCCACACAAAGGCTAATGAAACAGCAAATATTATGGATGGTTGTAGATTTCATTATTTCATGGGTTGTGGGCAAAAAAGCACTATTGGAGAGCTTTCTCAATAATGTGAGGATACATGCCTTTATTGTGACAAACATTTCAGCAATAGACCTTTATATAATCCAAGGAGAGAGAGAAGGCTCTCACACAATGTCCATAGAAATAAACCTTACATGAATTTATTAAGAGGCAATCAAAGTGCAAAAAGTGCAAAAGGGCTCAGAGCAGAAGCAGAAACAAAATGTTTTTGATTTACATCATCATCAGTGTCCAAATAACAGCAGCGCACCTGATTCCATTTATACTGTAGTTCAGGCTGAGCCATTTACCATAATTCTTCTAATTGAACTGAGTCAAAAATACAAATGTTCAAAAAATATAATGGACATTCATAATGTCTTTATATGGTATAACAGCATTCACACATAATTCACAAGGTCTACGCAGACATATCAGGAGATATAATCAAGAAAGGACACCAATTAGATGCTTAAAAAGGCTTCACATTGAATCCATTATATCAAAAACATTATATCAATGTTCTAGTACATATATTGTTAAAAAATCATAACCCAAGAAAATAATATTGTATGCACAAAAATTAGACCTTTGCAATCTATGTTATCTAAATCAGAATGAGTTCCAGCAAGGGAATGGAATGCAAAATATTTATGACTTATGGATTAATAAAGGTAATGCATTTCAGTTGTAATTTGGCAGCAACGCTTTAGTCAGTTTCATCATTGGATTATTATGAGAAGTGATTCAATCACATTTCAATAAGCAAGTTGCATTTGCTGTTGGACTCCCACAATATATTCAAACAGCGAGGATAATCTGAACTAATGTGTCGCAGTGTGGCTCTTTTCATCCGTGTCTTTTAGAGCCGCCTGTTTCCTTTTTTGTGTTTTAGGCATGTGATTGTTACTAAATATTTACCACACTCAACACCCCCCTAAAGAGTTCAAACACTGAGAGTGAAATCACACCAATTTCTGACTCGAGAGGGGCTATTTTCTGCCTTTGAAGCATTTTCCAGCCCCTGACTATGCACTATCCTGTTGAGACATGCCCAAAAATACACTTCTGCCAGCGTCCTGGCAGCACTGTAGCATATGTGACGCGGCTGGCCTGCAGAGCCCCCCCCGCAGTGCTGCCGGTGCTCACATCATTGTCTTAAATATGAAACTGGCACACTCGACGGGTAGTCACCACATAATACCCCCTCTATCCTCTCCGCCAACACAAACACACATTTATATCTGAGGGACAGGATAAAAACACAGAGCAGTGTGTTTTCTGCCAAAGTGCACTCGAGGAGAAGCATGAAATACTTTTACTCCCACACAAAGGTCATAGACTGCTTCAGCTTCCTCTGTTTGGATAGTTATCTCAGCAGGGATTCAAGGGAAATGGCCTGTCTGATTGGATCTTGAGCTTGAGCTAATACTCTCTCACTCTGTTGGAGATATTGAGAAAGATTATAACCTGTAAGGGTGTCAAACAGCACAATGTACAATGCATGCTACACACCAGCAGCAGGTGAATTAATGCAGTGATTGGAGGGTACAGTATATTCAGTTTAAATGGGAATGTAGGAGCCATTCTTAAAACAACTGCATACCCCCCTCTTATTGAGATTTTCAATAAGTAGCATTGTATAGTGTCTCACTTTAAAGCTTAAAAAGGACCCAAAAGTATCATAAAAGTAGTCTATGCAACTTGTGCATCATATTCCAAGACTTCAGAAGACATATAATAGGTTTTAGCGAGATACATCATGGAATTGAATAAATATTTCAGAAAAAAAATCCTGCTGTCCGTTGCACTATGAGAGAAGTGCGTTCACAGTGTTCATGCTAGAACTCGAGTTGTTTTTAGCTATAAACATTGCAAGTTCTTGCATTAAACATATGAAACTGTCTGTTCAGACAACTAATGTAGGAAGTATGACTGGTCTAGGATGTGTTTTATGTAAATATAAAGTAATTCACATTTCTTAGTATTTGTGACTCAAAAAGACCCATGTACTGGATGATATTCCAATTATATATGGAAAAAAAAAAAGCTTTTATGGACTGTTCTCCACTATTTTTCCACCACAGTCAGTATCTTACCAGTCATTTTGTTAGGCAGTATATATATCAGCATATCAAATCTCAATGCAGATCAACAAGGGCTCACTGTAAAAAACAAAACAAAAAAAGTGTCAGATGACTCACAATCCCCTGCAGCACTTGGATTTCGCCACAGATGCCTCTCCATCACCTGATTTTATGATTCACACTCAGCAGAGAGACTGGCCTCCAATTACACACTTACAGCACTACAACACTTCGGATGGAAGCATAATCACTGAGAAGCTGCAGCACAATGTAATTTTTGTTACTTACAAATCAACACTGCCCCGTAAATGAATTTCAGGAAAAATGCTCTGCATAATAATAGAGCGCAGACGCATCCTTTATGGCTGAAACAGCCTGTACTCTACAGATATTTGTTACACTAGAATAATAAGAGCAAGAAGAATGGAATGTCTGTCTGATCTTACGGTGTAATACATTATTTTCCACTTTTTTGCCAGGGCCGCAGGATGCATGCAGGAATCAGAGGATGGGAAGGCAAGTAGTGGATCATCTTAAAATAACAGAGTTATGAAAGTCTAATTCAAAGAGCCTCTTCTTCACATCAGGCTAATCTGTGACTTCTGCATAAGGAGGGGGTGAGAATAGGGTTGCATGAAGCCAAGAGAAAAGATCAAAAACCAAAACTGATGAAGCACAAGCTGCCTTTGTGTTTTTGTGTCTAGACAGGAAAACTGTTGTCTAAGCATGTTAGAGCAAGGACATACAAATTAAAATTATGCATTATGTCACAGTTTATGGAGTAAGGCATTGTAGCCCAAAATATCAAGGTCAGGTAAACATGATATTTCTGACCCCAAGGCAATTTTAATAGCTCAAGAAATATACACAACTTAGGTTGATACATCATGGCTTCTCTTAGTCTTATAAAACTGATTATAAGCAATATTTCAATGTTCAATTACACGCTTCAAACATTCTCTATGCAATATGTATATTACTAACATTACTTACTTGACATTACTCATGTTTGGGGGTGTCAGAGACCATAGCATGACTACTTGCTTGACTTGTGAGACAACAGAAGGTTAAAGATTCAATTTATATGTCAAAGGAATTTGATTGATTGAATAAGGTCAATTTTGAAAATACAAAAAAAAAATATATCTATTTTACATGCAGCGTCTATCATATTTAGACCCCGAAAAAGGAGTCAATCTCCACAGAACATTAGGATAAAAAAAAAAATATTGTGCAATTTACCACTCTTGTTATTACAAGTGTAATACCATAGATTCAGTCACAAGTGTTAAAAAGCACATGCATAACTTCACACCATCTGCCAAATGAGCAGGCAAGCGACTGATGTTTCTGATTCACCACATTACTCGTTCAAACCAAAGAGCACTAAAATGCCATGTCCAATACCTGTAACAGCTATGAAATATGAATCAACCTATCAAAGCACAGTAGTGGTAGGACTTATAATATCACCTTATGTCTTACCACAGCTGTGTACCCATTGTTTTTTATTTAAAAATAAATATGTCTTTAATGACAGTAGAAGCCAAAATTCACTGGAACTATCAGAATGTCAGAATTGGATGTTATAGCCTGGAGAATGTGTTCCGTTGCATTCCCATTTGACTCATCTAAAATATATTTTAGAATCGAGCAATGGCGATAGAAATATTCTTTGTAAATATCACTCGCCAGATGAAATCAGTATACCTCCAGCACTCAAGTTATCTGCCCATCAGTTGGCTGTACAGAATCAAAACTAGAGATATCAGATTCATGAATGATTCTGAATCAATGTTTTGAGTCATTTTTTTTTTAGAATGAATGTGTTAGAATTAGCAAAATGATGTAAATCAGTTTTCGGTTCAGTATGATTCATTTGGTCAGCTCACTTAAGCACTCAATTGTTTGGAAGCATTTTTCTTGTAACGAGAGAACAAAAATAGCACTGGTTGAAGTGTAATATTACCTTCGAACAACAAAAATGAACCCTGCATCTTGTCGTTTGCTGGTGATAAAGAAAGTTGTGTTCAAGTTCTTGTTCTGCATGTGCAGTTTTATTTCAGTTTCTGTACTGCAGGTAAACTTAAGGTATTTCCACCCAAAAGAGTATCAAAACAGTATATGAAAAAGTTCCATGACGTATACCATGGTAGGATGATACCATCACTGGACCATAGTAACACTACAGTAGATTACTTTTTTAAAAGGGTATTATGAGAAAATTCAATACTAGAATTCTGAAAATCTATTTTCTTTGCTGTACTTCAGAAGATGTTGATTTCTAATTATTAGATTAGGACCAGCACGCCAACCTTGGGACCAGCACACCAATCTGGAACAAGACAACTCGGTCTCAGAGACGCAGTCTCATGGTGCAGGAGATACGTCAGCAGGAGGAAGCAGCAAGGTGCGTAAAGGCCATCACTCAGGCAAGGCAAGGGCAATGGACAAGATGGGAGGGAGTGGAGAAGAGAAAGATCTCCTGGAAAGAGCTGTGGGTAATGGAGACATTCAGAACGAGCTTCATCATCAAGGCTGTCTATGACGTTCTCCCAAGAATCTCAGCCAGTGGTACGGAGAAGACCCCACATGCTCCTTCTGTTCAAGCTTGCGCATCCTGGTGGGCTGCAAGACCAGCCTCACTTAAGGCCAATAAACCTGGCGGCACAACCAGGTGCTATAATGAATTGCAGCAGTGCTGGCCGGTCGGTAGACAAACTTCTATGCCTTTCCTCACCCTTCATCCCACCAGGATGTCCAGGAGGGTGAGGTTTAAGCCAGACCTGCCACCGAGTGGCTAGGTGGGGAACGCGATTGGAAGATGGTAGCAGACTTAGGCCAGAGGCTCTGCTTCCCAACTGAGATCGCATCAGCCAACCTCAGACCACACCTTGTGCTATGGTCGGTCTCACTCCATCTCGTGTACATCATTGAGCTTACAGTGCCCTGGGAGGAAGGCCCACTGGCAAGCAGTCAAAGATCTCTCCAGAACTGCAGAAAAGGGTAGTCAGTGGCTTTGGATGAAGAGAAAGGACCCCACCTGGGCCCTCAAATGAGTAGATGGCATTGAGGAAGTGAGCCTGCGACGCTGGGATTCACTGCTGATGTGTCCAGTGCCACTGGAGGTGTCGTGAGCCTATCAGCGAAACATCGAGGAAAGAGGGCACCCACTTGATAACACAGAAGATGCCATCACTCACTTGACCAAGCTTAGCTATTTTTTGTCTGTAAAGTAGTCAGTATCTTAGTTAGCTACTTAACAAGCCACTAGATACTAAAAGGCCCTATTCTCAGTAGTGAAACATGTACAGTATGTTTAGTGTGCTTTGAAATGACAGCCTGTAATGCCTACCATGTTACCTCAGATGGTAACTTTGAGATATTGCCTATAATAAATTGATTACCTTAACAGTTTGTTAGACAGCACACTGTTTTCTTTACATTCTAATTGTCATTGTCCAATATTATTTATTTGAGCAGCCCCCATTTTTTTTCACTGCATCCCCATTCTAAAGAGTCTATAAACAGGGCTACTGATATTTCTGCTCTTGCCTTACTTAATCCATCCAATTTTGTCATGCCACTGTGTTGGACACATACTGCACTGTACAATCAATCTTTGATACACCTATTTCTGCTACTTGCTCATTCATTATTGCGATTGAGCACTGCGATTTGCACATCACTGACAGCAGAACTTGGATTGGACTAAAGATTGGACTAAAGAGTAGGAGAGCTACTGTGCTAGTCCAGCACAACAACTCTCTTGGCCTTGTTCCTCAGCCAGAAGCTATACTGGCCTTATCTCAGCTTGAGCTCTGAAGAAAGAGAATCTCTTCCTGACAAGCCTGCTGAAGATAAAATTATCATATTTCACACCCATGTCTCTCACAATCTGGCAAGCAGAGAGCAGGTGGTTTGCTCTCAGGGGAATCTGTGCCTGATGCACAGCACTATATCACCAAGCCACATCTATCAATTCCCTCTTCTGCCTGGAGAGAAATGTTACAAGTGTGCCATTGTAGTCAAGTTTTATGAGACTTATCTAAATCAACTTGTCATGAAGTGTTGACAAATTCGAAAGAAACCTCTTTGGTTTTACTGCATGCTGAGAGACAAGCAGAAAAAAGCTGCTTGTTTGATTACAGACTAAATAGCCACATAAGATTTCTTTTGCTGAAATCTACAGTCAGTGTGCTGTTGGTTTCCTCTGAAGAAGGAGAAGGTTAAATATCATTTTTAAACAGGTAAACTGCACAAACTTGTGATGTGACATAAAAAATGGCTTCAACAAATCTCATGCTGTAGAAAACAAATCCTAGTTTCACAAACAGATATACAACAAACAACAGCAGAATATCTTGACAGCAGTGACTTTCTACCTTTGTAGAATCAGCTATGCTTAATCAAAACCAGTTTATAAATGCTGTCAGCAAAAATAAATATTATCCCTTTTTTCTCTCATCTTCCTTTACAAATAATGCTTACACCAGCTTACACAAGCATAAATCTCTCTCTCTCTCTCTCTCTCTCTCTCTCTCTCTCTCTCTCTCTGTGAATGTGTGAGTCTTGCTTTCATACGAAAACACACATATTTAGAGCTGATCTACAGTTAGACATCATGTTGAATAAGACCACTCTATAGATAACACGTTTATTTTAAGCCCTTTTATTTTCACTGCCAGAGAAGTGCTTTCTGCTGTAGTAACTTCAGCTATGGAATAAAAAGGTACATCATTTAATAGATATTGCTAGGTTAGGAAAAATATAGACTTCTCCCATATATATTCTACTAGAGAAAATGAAGACTTTTGCATCAGTTGTTTCTCAGACTTTTCTCCTGAGACCCTAGTGATCTCAAATGTGTCTCTTCAAGAAGTTTTAAGAAGATATCTTAACAATGTATCAAACTGACCAAAGTAGCAAAGTCTAGATATTAACATCTCATCCAGTTGGAACAAATTATCTGAGCTATGCTAACCACATTAATTTTATTGCTCTATATTGTTACTGTAAGTCAGATTTTTAATTCTCTTTAGAAATTTTTGGAGATATGTTTGAGACAAAGTTGATACCCAAGTAACACTTTACTGTACTCCTGTCTCTTGAGATTTAAAAGTGCAGTCTCTGAGCAATAACATTTTCCCCTGTGCTTTTTTTTGGTCTTAAAAAATTAATATCCAGTTACTCCTTTTCTTATTACAAGCATTGGGACCATTGTAGTTATCCAACATTGTCATCACTGATATATACTTTAATGTGTCAAGCGAGTCATACATTTCTCTCTGGCTCTGAAGTTTTGACAAGGCAAAGGAAATTTTGGCTAAATAGATATTGGCATCACAAAGAGATTGCCTTCCCAGGAAATATTAGAATTTTCAGCACACTCCCACAGAATTTCCATACCCACTTGACAAGTGACATCCATCAGTTGTGCCTCAGTGCGGTGTAAACCCCACCCCTCCAAAAGTTGCAATTACTGCTTAGACCAATGCACAAAATAATTAGGGAGAAATATGTTATTCTCTGACATAATTTTACTTCATTCTCTTATTAAGCTTCATCCATCTTAAATAGTCATGGCTGACTGTTTCCTTTTTGTCAAACCCAGGCTCAGAACAGCAACCCACATTCATTTCCAGACCTGTTCAGTTTGGACAGATATAGTATAGGAGTAGAAGATGGGACACAGGTTGAAAATTGAAAGGGACTAAAATTTTATGGGAACACTCAATATTGGCAGCTGTAAGAATGGGTAATATAGTCTCATGACAACTCATGTGATAACAAATGAGTAATAATTCTTATGAGATGATGAAATGTATAGCTTTCCTCATACAAAAAGGTACAACATTTATTCCCATTGAGATCAACTAGTCAACAAACAATTTCAAATCAACACAAGACAGGCATGACATTTTTGCTTGCCTCCTATCCAACACTTTATATTTAAGAGAAGAATGTCTGTGAACAAATTTGGTTACTCATATTTATTTATGTTAAACAAGTGAATGATGCACTGTACTGTATGTCCATAACCTGTAATAAGCTTTACTCATCTCATTCCAAACCCCAATGTTTTATTTCTTCTGTGGTACACAATTTACTTTCTAATTAAAATCACGGTTAGGTTAAGGATTTGGGTAAGGGGTTCAACGTTATGTTTAGGTTTATGTACTGTATGGGTTAAACTTAGGAAAAAATGTAATAACATTGTTTGTTGGTTTGTGCATACTTCTTTATTGGAGTTAAAATTGTACAATTGTACAAAACACAAGGAATTGTACAATTACTTATGATTTCTCTATTCCATTCTATTTTTACAACTTGTCATGAGACACGATTGAAATAGGAGTCCTACCTTTCAGTTAAAAGAGCCAGTTGAATATTTGAGTTTGTTTACTCCAGAATGTGAATGCACATTAACTGGATTACTGTCCATCATTTTATATCATTAATTTGTTAAATCTGAGTCATGGGTAGAAATATTGCAGTAACTATAAAATACACACTTCTCTCTCTTTTTTTTAGCTGTCAGTGTTGGTGTAGTTATTGCGTTTTTCATTGTATGGCAACATAGTTGTCTGATTTCATTGCTTATTTGATACAGTAGGGGAAAATGCAGAAAGATGCCCCCCTAAGAACAATATTCATTTACTTTTAAATTGTAACATATATTAATAGCATCTACAGGATGATGATGCATCATCCAACATATTATCAAGGGTAATAAATAGAAACATTTGCTCATTTTGATGTCATAGCACAAAGTAAAAAAATATGAAAGGGCCATCTTACCTTACCCCCCCAGGGTACATCTTTCCCCATCTTCCCCATATATTATTAAAACATAGACTTGATAAACAGTTTTGGAAATTGTGGTCTTTCTTCATTCAAATAAATAGGAGTTGTACTTGTGTACCTATTACTTAGATAAAAAATAGCTGTCTGGGGGCAAAACCAAGATGGTTGATGAAGGGACTAACATGACTTGAGGAGACTTTGGACAGGGAAAGGCACAGCAAAAGCAAATTAATGTGCCTCTTTCAGCAACAGGCTTGTGAATATGGTAGGGCTTCATTGCAAGGATTAATTAGTTGGATTTGTATGACAATGGGGATGGTGACATATGCTCTGGTTATGGCAGTAAGTGTTAATGAGCTTTGGTTCAACAGGCAGAGAATGTCGAGTCCATCTATAACAGTGAAGACAAAGGCTGCATGCTGTCTCAACACAGTGAAAGGTCTGGGTGTTTACATTTCTTAGAAAAGACTGTGATCCTTAATCGTGTCTTTCTGACATATGGCAACATGTTTTGCACAATGGCAGGATTTCATGCTCGCATATTGAAGACGAATGTGTTGGAGAGTGGAATACTTAAGGTCCATCTGTTCGTCCACACAGAGTTTCATTCTAAGGCTACAGTAGACTTGACTTTATTTATGGTGCTTTCTAAAGCAAGAATCACTATTACTATTGCTCATACTTAGGATTTGAACAAACCCAGACACTCAGCATTAAAAATTTTACTAATAAGGACATGAAAAATACCTCATATTATACAGCTATTTGAGGGAGTGTGTGCTATTGCTTTTCTAAATTATGGGCTAAAAAATCCCATAGACTTACATAAGAGGAGGGACCAGAGACATATAGGGACCAGAATATCATAGAGACTTTGGGGTTGTATCATTTGACATGAGCCTGTCACCTAGCAACCACCCAGAGCTTTGTGGCAGTGAGTTTTGCATGGGCAATCACAACTTACATTTTCTTTAGAAAATTGTCTATTTTAGATTATATTGTAACATATAGCTCAATATGCTCTGAGAATAAGATCTTTCATAATTATCATAGGGATATTTTGACTTGACCCACAAACAAACAGTGTTAGCCTTGAGTAGCTTTGTGTTATATGCCTAATAGGGCTTCAGTTTCAGACCTAAAAAATACAGGTTTTGTGGCTCATTAAATATTCACTTTAAAAGCTAAGTTCAGGGGCTTCAGGAGGCAATGAGTAACTATAATCACCAAAGCCATTTTCAGACAAATACATGCACATAATTATAAGACACTCAAGGGTGGATCAGCTATAAATAGAGTGTCAACTCCAGATTTATTTGAGATAGAGCTCTGGATCTGATATAGCTGATAACTCTTTGGCAAAACTGCATGTCTTTTTTGCTGGTATTCACAGTTGACTCAGTAGATGTGTGCTCTAATTTAAATCAGTCTTGTAGAATTAAATCCAGGTTGACTGGGTTTGGAGACAACGACCTGGACTCAGGTCAACTCTACTACCACCATTGCAAGACCACAGTTCACAACATAGGTCTGTGAATGTGAAAATCTTTATAATTGGTGGGATGGCCCCCATACTTTTAAAATGTTCTCCATTCATCCCATTACTTTTTTTTACAGATCCATGCCCTAAAGGGGTAATATCTTGCTTTTTTATTATATAATTTTCCCCATGAGGCCCACTTATAATGTTAGTGAAGTTTTTTGTGCCAGAAACTTTTATATCTTTTTGTTAAGACCATATTCCATTTTCTCTTTGGCTCTTCAAATTAAACAGGAAAATGAAAAGTTCTTCAGTTGAAATTAGTCTGTGCTTTAAGGAATTTGAGTGGTGGAAGTGGGAAGTGTTATTATGGTATGTGCATGTGTGAGTTCATTTCTGGGTGAAATTTCCACAGAGTGGAGCCAAAAGCGAGCTGTGACTCAAGTTGTTTTTAGTTGTAAAACATGTTATACACCGATCAGCCACAACATCAAAACCACTTGCCTAATATTGTATAGGTCCCCCATGTGCTTGTTATTTATTTTATTAATTATATAAGGTTTATAATTGTTTTATTTGCTTATATATATAAACAAATAAAACAATTATAAACCTTAGCCCCAACCCTAAACCTAACCGTCAGTGGAGTCAAAATTTTATCTTAGAGCAAAAATACAACCTCTGAATCGCACTCATCATTGATTATTTGAACACGATTACTTTTTTGTTTTCATGGGATGAGAACCTGAGTCTCTGCAGTGTTTTGTCTCTGCTCATGCAACATGCCGGTGTAACCCAGGTTACTAAAGAGACCTTGTTGATGTAAGGAAAAAAAAAAGACTAACACACTAACATGAATGTATAACATTATTTTATTAATATCTGTGAAGAGAAAATAAGAAAATGTATAAATTAAATCCATAAAACTCATTTAGAAAAGTTATTCCATCTAATAGGATGAAGATTGGTCCAATTAGACAAGTGGGGAGTTAGCCCCGCCCTAATGGGTTAGGTGAAGCCAGGCGGGAGATGATGCAACACTCCTTGCGAGAGAGAGAAGCAGCTGGCGCGATCCTAAAAAGAGAAGAAAAAATTGAATTAGAATGAACAAACTAATAGTTGTATTAGAGAAATAACAGAGAGACTTTGAAATAGAAGTATAGATTGGGTTTCATCGGTAAATGATTACGGGTGAATGTGTGACTGATTACACGAAGGTTGCAGAGGATTCGGTCTACAGTTGGGAGTTTTTGCCTTTTGAAAGTTTCATAAATGAGAAATTGAGTTCTCTTGGTTGGGTCTTTTCTTTTGGTCTCTTTTATTTTATTTTCCCCCTTTGTCCATTTTTTCCTTTCTTTTCTATTTTCCACTATTTTCTGAGTTGGATGCTGCACATTCCTGGACACTGGACGATTTTCGACGGAGATTTTGCACGTGTATTGTCCCTGCTTCACATCGGGAAAAAAGAAACCTATTGCAAGCAGGAACTGGCGAGCCATGCCCATATAAGGACCGATTTGTGGATCAAGGAATGAACGAAGTGGTAGGATTGTGCACATGTTTTCCTCCTTTTCTGACTGTGTTGATTAGAACTAAATTGCGGAAGAAGGATCTCGTGCAAGCAGCAGTGAACTGGAGCTGAGATTTGGTAAAACCTGAGTCACATTGAGACTGTTGTTTAAGCAGTAAATTGAATTAAGTGTGATTTCATTTTCCCTACTGTTGTGTTTTTTGTTTCAAGTCCTATTGTATTTTATTTCTTTTATTTGGTTCTATATATATATATATATATATATTCTATTTTTCTGGAGAACGAGAGTTAAAAGGGTGATTCAAAGGGTTATCGGTTTAAATTTAAAAATTAAAAATATCTTTATGCCAAATAAGTCAATTAGAAACAATTCGAATAAATAGGTAAAATTAGATTGCATATATATATATATTACTAGAGTAAGAACCAATTAGACGTATTAGCTTGAACCTAAATAGGAAATATAAATCTATATAAATAAGGGGGTGTAAGAAGGTCACACTTTAATTTTTCTAGAGCAAATTTTACTGTCATCCTGGTCATTTCTCTTTTGTGTTATGCGGTAATGTTTTGAATTTCAGTTTTATTTTTTTATTGTTTTTTCCCTTTTTATTTTACTTAACATTTTCCTGAAATACACTTACCTGTTCTAACACAGCCAGTGTTGTCACTATTTTCTTTTCCCTTGTTGCTGACACAGTCTCTTGAGCGAGTCTAGTCTTCAGATCGCTGGTCCAAATTTTGAAGCGGTGCACTTCCTTCACACTCATTTGCATATTTCACTGTTCGAGAGTGAGGGTTGCGCTCTTGCCGCGACGCGCGTTACAGAAAGTTGGCGAGCCAGCCAGGAGACTGTTGCTTAGCAACAAGGACAGTAGTAGTAGTAGGAAAGGCAGAAAACAAGCAGATTTGTAACGTGAAAAATCCCCCAGAGTGTTGACCTTACATTGTGATAATGGTAATCATTGAGAGAGAGAGTGTGAACGTAGAAAATGCACTCATAGTCAAAGGCCTCACGTGGACCGAGGCAAACGATGAGCTGAGTACCTTCTTGCAAAAGTACGGCTCAGTTAAACGTAATTTGAAAATTGATGATCAAACTTCTGAATTCCATCAGCATGCTATTGTGGAATATGCCCACAGCTCTGCAATGCTGAATTTAGAGCCAATGTTACCCTTAACCCTGGGAAGCCTCTTGAACCCAAGTGTTACATTCCAAGTACGAACTCTGGCTAGCGTCTGTAACCGGACGGCTAGTGATGAAGTCACTGAGGGGTATATTGGAAAATTGAAGGCCCTTGCTAAAGAGAGTGAGAGACCCCTCTCAGATGTGCTTCAGGAGGAGTTGGAAGAACTCAAAGAAGCTCTCTGCTAACCGTACTCCAGAAAGAGCACAAAATGCGAGCTTTGATTCCCGTAGGGCAGAGGCGTTTTCTTCCCCGATACTCTTGTCGACCAATGCAGAAACAGTAGGAATGCGAACCCCAGAATCCAAAGACCCAACCAAGAGACGGATGGCCCCTATGGCCCCCCCAAATCCAGAAACCACTGTTGACGGTGTCACAGTGACTACTAGCCCTGGTTTCCCTGTGAACGTTGCAGACCCACCGGGTATTCAAAGGATGGTAGTAGAGCACATAGTAAAGACAGCTGATGCTGCAATGGTACAGCAAACCTCAGTTTGCCTTAGGATTTTCTCAGGAAGGTGCCCGCGCCCTCCAAATGAACCTGATTTTGATACTTGGCGAGTAAGTGTAGACCTCCTGCTAAGTGATCCATCTGTTTCAGATTTACATAGAGTACGTAGGATCTTAGACAGCTTATTACCTCCCGCCGCAGACGTAGTGAAGCATGTGTGACCTCCAGCTTTGCCTGCGGTATACCTTGAGTTACTAGAGTCAGTGTACGGTTCTGTAGAGGATGGTGATGAACTGTTGGCCAAGTTCATGGGCACCTTACAGAACCAGGGTGAAAAGTCATCAGATTTCTTGCACCGGTTGCAAGTTCTTCTGAGTTCAACGATTAGGAGGGGAGGCATTGCGGAGAGAGATCATGATCATTGCCTCTTGAAACAGTTTATGAGAGGGTGTTGGGACAATGGTCTGATTGACAGCCTTCAGTTAGGAAAGAGCGAGGCTCAGCCACCCACTTTTGCTGAATTGGTTGTGTTAATTCGAACAGAGGAGGGTAAGCGTGTCTCCAAGGAAGAGCGGATGAAAAAGCACCTTGGGTTGTCAAAAACTCCTGTTAGTTACCCGAGACCACAAGCTGCCACTCAGCAAGTGTCTGTCTATTCACATGAGACTCCAAAATCAGACACTTCTGAAACTGACCTTCTAAGGAAACAACTTGCAGAAGTCCAGGCCCAAGTTGCTATTCTAGGTCAAACCCCAGGCCAGAAGCGCCAGAGTGGGTGCTCTGAGAAGGCAGAGTTGAACACTTTGAGGAAAGTAGTGGAAGAGTTGCGCACCCAGGTTGCCACTATGAAAGCATCTATGACACAAGAGGTGAAGTGCGAAAATTCAGAAGACTCAGAAGTCGCTAACCTGCGACGACAAGTTGCTGAACTGCAAGCTCAGAATGCTGCTCAAAAGAGTTATAGAGACTACTCCCGGGAGACTGTTGGTCCCCAAGTTTTTTCGACTCAGAATTTGTTTGAGACAGATACTGGTAGAGGTGTTAGAAGGGCCCAACCAATGGCCAATCGACCTCGTCCTGGGTATTGTTTCCGATGCGGAGAGGATGGCCATTTGGCTGTCGCCTGCGATAATCCTGTAAACCCCCCAAAAGTTGAGGAAAAGCGCCGTAAGTTGAGGGAGCAGCAGGCCCAGTGGGACTCTCTGCATGGGAATTCCTCTTTGCCTTTAAACTAAGGGATGTCTCTGTAGCGGGGCATACAGAGACAAGGTGTAAGAGTAGCCTCCCTAAGTGTTATAGGCAAATGCCTGTCACAAGCAATCATCATAAGTCACCCTTAAGGAATCTGCCGAAGGGGTTAGTAGGAGTAAAGTGCACTACGCAGATCATTATCGGCGGTAAAGAGGTAGGTTGTCTCCTAGACACAGGGTCTCAGGTTACTACGGTTCCCCAGTCGTTCTACGAGGCACATCTGTCTGATCACCCGCTGAAGTCGTTAGAAAATCTGTTGGAGGTGGAGGGGGCCAATGGGCAAGCCGTGCCATATTTGGGTTACATTGAGTTGGCCTTGAGGTTCCCAAAAGAGTTTGTAGGCGTTGAAGTCGAAGTCCCCACTTTAGCTTTAGTAGTTCCGGATCTAAAGAGTCTGTCGCAAGTTCTTGTCGGTACCAACTCCCTGGATGTGCTTTATAGCCACTGCATTAGGGAGAAGCAGAGTAACCCTTGTTCGAGCCTGCATGGATATCAGGCAGTGCTCAAAGTCCTTGAGGCAAGATGGAGGCAAACTAGTAGTGAACCATTAGGGCACGTGAAACTGGTGGGGAGTTTTCCTGAGGTTGTGCCTGCTGGGAACACAGTGGTCCTGAATGGCTATGTTCAGCTTCGGGAACCTTGTACAGAGAAGTGGGTGACTCTTGAGTCGCCATCAGCCCCATTCCCAAGTGGTCTCTTAGTTGCAAACTGTGTGCATACATTGCCTTCAAGACGATCTTCTCAGTTTTCGGTTTTGCTCAAAATGGTACTCAAACAAATATAAAGATTCCACCTAAAGCTGTACTTGCTGAGATCCATGCTGTACAGAGGGTAATAGAGAAAACAGCCCAGAACCCAAGCAAAGTTGAATCACCAGCACCTATCCCTGCTAACCTTACCTTTGATTTCGGAGACTCTCCTTTGTCTTCAGACTGGAGGGAGCGGATATCAAACTTGTTGAATTCTATGCCTGAGGTTTTCTCTTTACATGATCTTGATTATGGCTGTACAGGTCAAGTGAAACATCAAATCAGATTAGCTGACGAGACACCCTTTAAGCATAGGGCGCGTCCGATACACCCCCAAGACATTGATGTGGTTCGAAAGCATCTTCAGGAACTAATGACTGCTGGAGTTATTCGTCAGTCTGAGTCCCCCTTTTCTTCACCCATAGTGGTAGTCCGAAAGAAAGATGGCTCGGTACGGCTCTGTATCGACTTTCGGAAGTTGAATTCCCAGACGATCAAAGACGCATACGCTCTGCCCAATCTAGAAGAAGTCTTTTCTGTACTTACAGGCTCAAAGTGGTTCTCTGTGCTTGATTTAAAGTCTGGGTTCTACCAGATTGAGATGGATGAGGCCGATAAGTGCAAGACTGCTTTCGTATGCCCTCTTGGATTCTGGGAATTCAATAGAATGCCCCAGGGAATCACGAATGCGCCAAGTACGTTCCAAAGACTAATGGAGCGGTGTATGGGTGATCTTCACAGGAAACAGATACTAGTCTTTATTGACGACTTAATAGTCTTTTCAAAGACCTTGGAAGAGCACGAGTCGCGGTTAGTACAGGTCCTAAATCGACTTAGAGAGTATGGGTTAAAGTTAGCGCCTGAAAAATGCCATTTCTTTCAGACATCGGTCAAGTATTTGGGGCATGTTGTCTCAAGGGACGGGGTAAAGACTGATCCGGCTAAGATCGAAGCTCTAAAAACTTGGCCAAGACCCACAAATTTAAAAGAGCTGAGAGCTTTCTTAGGCTTTGCGGGGTACTATAGAAGGTTCGTGTGTGACTACTCGAAGATAGTCAAACCTCTCACGGGACTCACTGAAGGGTACCCTCCACTTCGTAGGGGCCACAGTGGGAAACGAGAGAGGGGCGAGTATTTCAATACCAAAGAGCAGTTCGGCGATTGGTGGACTATTGCATGTCAGAATGCCTTTGATGTCATCATTTCTAAGCTGACCTCTGCTCCTGTCCTGGGATGTGCTGACCCCAGGCTCCCGTATACGCTTCACACCGATGCCAGTACTACGGGGCTTGGTGCGGCATTGTACCAGGAGCAGGACGGGCAGATGCGGGCGATAGCGTTCGCCAGCAGGGGACTGACAAAGAGTGAGGCAAAATACCCTGCACATAAACTTGAATTTTTAGCATTAAAGTGGGCTGTCACAGCTAAATTCAGCGATTATTTGTATGGCACAGACTTCACTGTCGTAACAGACAGTAATCCCCTGACTTATGTTTTGAGATCTGCGAAACTTGATGCTACCAGCTACCGCTGGTTGTCTAGCTTGTCGACCTACACCTTTAAGCTCCAGTATAGGGCTGGGAGTCAGAATCAGGATGCAGACGGTCTTTCCCGCCGTCCGCATGGTGAGCTCTTGAATGATCTAATCTCTCAGAAAGAAAGAGAAAGGATCGAGCAGTTTACACTTCACCACCTTGCGGATCCTGGAAACGGGTCTGATGTTCTCATGGCGGATGTAGTGAAAGCAATTTGTGAGAGGCATCAGGTGATTGGGTTGCCTGAAGGCCCTGGTTTGGCACACTCTTCAATTACATTGGTCGATTCCCTCACTCACTGTATTGATGCTTTGCCGAATGAGTTGCAACACGAGGCTGAGCATGGTCTACCTGATCTCCCCAATCTCTCAGAGACCGCATTAGCAGAATGGCAAGGGAAAGATCCAGAGCTTGAGGTAATAATTGAGTGGATGAGGAGTGGGACTAAGCCAGGTACCCTGAGGGGCCAGCCACCTGACATAGTACCGTAGTTGAGGGAGTGGAGTCGACTTGAGCTGAAGAATGGGGTACTGTATAGGAGGAGGCAGGAGCATGGGGTCTTTCACTATCAGCTAGTGTTACCAGCTGGGTTAAGGGGAATAGTGTTGTGCAGTCTCCACGATGATATGGGGCATTTGGGTATTGAGAGAACCCTGGACTTGGTGAGGTCCAGGTTCTTCTGGCCCAGGATGTCCCAGGCAGTTGAGGAGAAGATCAAGACATGTGAACGCTGCGTGCGCAGAAAGAGGCCTCCAGACAGAGCAGCTCCTCTGGTCAACATTCAAACCAGTAGGCCTTTGGAGTTGGTCTGTATGGACTTTTTGTCGTTAGAGCCAGACCACAGCAATACTAAAAACATATTGGTTATCACAGACCATTTCACGAAATACGCCGTGGCAATACCGACCCAGAACCAAACAGCTTGTACGGTCGCAAGATGTCTGTGGGAAAATTTCTTGGTACACTACGGGTTTCCTGAGAAGCTACATAGTGACCAAGGGCCCGATTTCGAATCCCACACAATTAAGGAGTTGTGTTGTGTCATGTTGCGGGTATTCATAAGATTCGTACCACGCCTTATCACCCCAGAGGTAACCCGGTAGAGCGTTTCAACCGGACACTTCTCCAAATGCTGGGAACTTTAGACAACGAGAAAAAGTCCAGGTGGAAGGAGTTTGTGAAGCCCTTAGTACACCCATACAATTGTACGCGCAACGATACAACTGGGTATGCTCCTTATGAGCTCATGTTTGGGCGACTGCCCCGCTTGCCAGTAGATTTAGCTTTTGGGCTGCCAGCAGAAGCTCCGGCCAAGTCTCACTCCCAATACGTGAAAGATTTGAAAGATCGCCTGCGAGAGAGCTACGAGATAGATAAGAAGAACTCTGTTAAATTAGCAGAGCGTAACAAAGGAAGGTTCGATAAACGCGTGGTTGTCTCCACTTTGGAGCAGGGTGACCGAGTCCTTGTGCGCAATGTTAGGTTGCGAGGGAAGCATAAGCTCGCTGACAAGTGGGAGCAAGGCGTCCAAGTAGTAGTCAAGAGAGCGGGAGACTTACCGGTGTACACTGTCCGACCAGTTGGGCAGAGTGGTCCTCTCAGGACGTTACATCGTGACTTGTTGTTGCCCTGTGGATTTTTGCAGTCGGGTCGATATGAGAAGCAGCCTAAGCAAAGGGTTCGCAGGCCCAGAACTAGAGCCTGTGCAAATAATGATGATTCACAAGAGCCAGAGTCTGGGTGTGAGTATGAGTCTGAGGCTGATCAGTTCGTTAGTCCTGTACTTGGGGATACGCTGGACTTTGAAACACGAGTTCTGGTGAGTCCTGAGCAATTACCCTGCCAAAACCCTCAGAATGTCCCAATTGACTTACCTGTTGTTGAACCTGCAAGAGAGAGCATACCTATCTGTGAGTTGTCAGAGGAGAATCCAGCGAGACCTGTAAGGGAGAGCTTACCTGAGTCTGGAGAAGTAGAAACTCCTTCTGTTGAGCTGGAATCTGGTCATACTGATTCAGGGGTTCCGGTGAGGGAAGAGTCAAGGTTGGATCTCTGTTCTAAGTCTGATGAGTTTCCTTCTCAGGAGGCTGAAACAGAAGTTGATTGTGAGGTTGAGAGCAGAAGTAAAGAGAATCCAGCTTTGAGTGAAACTATGAATACTGGAGGTGATTGGAGTGAACGAGAGAATGACACAGAGTTCGAGGAAGGAGTTATTCCCAGGCATTCGCAAAGAGAGTGACGGCCTGCAAAAAGGCTTGAGTATCCACAGTTAGGGAATCCACTTACTGTAGTGATTCAATCTCTGTTGCAAGGTCTGAGTGTGGCATTCAGTACTTCTCTGGAGGAGGTGAATGCTTCTTCTATTGATGATGTGCCTGTGGTCGTGACTCAACCCCAAAAATATGCAGATGCAGCGGGACGTGCATGTATTCAAGAGGGGAGGGTGTAACCCAGGTTACTAAAGAAACCTTGTTGATGTAAGGAAAAAGAAAGACTAACACACTAACATGAATGTATTACATTATTTTATTAATATCTGTGAAGAGAAAATAAGAAAATGTATAAATTAAATCCATAAAACTCATTTAGAAAAGTTATTCCATCTAATAGGATGAAGATTGGTCCAATTAGACAAGTGGGGAGTTAGCCCCGCCCTAATGGGTTAGGTGAAGCCAGGCGGGAGATGATGCAACACTCCTTGCGAGAGAGAGAAGCAGCTGGCGCGATCCTAAAAAGAGAAGAAAAAATTGAATTAGAATGAACAAACTAATAGTTGTATTAGAGAAATAACAGAGAGACTTTGAAATAGAAGTATAGATTGGGTTTCATTGGTAAATGATTACGGGTGAATCTGTGACTGATTACACGAAGGTTGCAGAGGATTCGGGCCTACAGTTGGGAGTTTTTGCCTTTTGAAAGTTTCATAAATGAGAAATTGAGTACTCTTGGTTGGGTCTTTTCTTTTGGTCTCTTTTATTTTATTTTCCCCCTTTGTCCATTTTTTCCTTTCTTTTCTATTTTCCACTATTTTCTGAGTTGGATGCTGCACATTCCTGGACACTGGACGATTTTCGACGGAGATTTTGCACGTGTATTGTCCCTGCTTCACATCGGGAAAAAAGAAACCTATTGCAAGCAGGAACTGGCGAGCCATGCCCATATAAGGACCGATTTGTGGATCAAGGAATGAACGAAGTGGTAGGGTTGTGCACATGTTTTCCTCCTTTTCTGACTGTGTTGATTAGAACTAAATTGCGGAAGAAGGATCTCGTGCAAGCAGCAGTGAACTGGAGCTGAGATTTGGTAAAACCTGAGTCACATTGAGACTGTTGTTTAAGCAGTAAATTGAATTAAGTATGATTTCATTTTCCCTACTGTTGTGTTTTTTTGTGTTTTTTGTTTCAAGTCCTATTGTATTTTATTTCTTTTATTTGGTTCTATATATATATTTATTTATTTTCTATTTTTCTGGAGAACGAGAGTTAAAAGGGTGATTCAAAGGGTTATCGGTTTAAATTTAAAAATTAAAAAATATCTTTATGCCAAATAAGTCAATTAGAAACAATTCGAATAAATAGGTAAAATTAGATTGCATATATATATATTACTAGAGTAAGAACCAATTAGACGTATTAGCTTGAACCTAAATAGGAAATATAAATCTATATAAATAAGGGGTGTAAGAAGGTCACACTTTAATTTTTCTAGAGCAAATTTTACTGTCATCCTGGTCATTTCTCTTTTGTGTTATGTGGTAATGTTTTGAATTTCAGTTTTATTTTTTTATTGTTTTTTCCCTTTTTATTTTACTTAACATTTTCCTGAAATACACTTACCTGTTCTAACGCAGCCAGTGTTGTCACTATTTTCTTTTCCCTTGTTGCTGACACAGTCTCTTGAGCGAGTCTAGTCTTCAGATCGCTGGTCCAAATTTTGAAGCGGTGCACTTCCTTCACGCTCATTTGCATATTTCACTGTTCGAGAGTGAGGGTTGCGCTCTTGCCGCGATGCGCGTTACACCATCAATAGCACCACAAGAAAAGATAAACCCATTTGAACTAATCCAAAGATTTCTGATGGGAGATGCTTGTCAGAAATGGGGTTGATGTCAGGGTACAGGAACATTCGGTAGCATAATGTTGAGATACAGTGTGATCATTCTGGGTTAACCCCTGATTGTAACTGCTGCAAATGCAGCATTCTGGGAGCAAAAACCATCTTTCTCCATTGACAGCCATTCAAAAGTAGCCATATAATCTGATTTATTATATTTTTACAAACAACATATTATATTAATATGTATATCTGGGCCTCTATTTTTTCCTGTGTGTTGCAATTCCTATCACAGCTTAGTATCTTTGCTCATAAAGGGCTTGGAACCATGCTCATACTTGTGGTGCCATCAGCCAGTAAGCATTGTCATGACATCATTATCCTTTGGCTCATGAGTGATTAGTCACATGATGTTCAGATCTAGAGGTGATTTGCTAAAAAAAAAAAAAAAAAAAAAAAAAAAAGTGTTCATGCAAAGATGGCAGTATTCAGGTCACATATTTCCATGGGTGTCTATGCCAGCTGAGCAACAGCCATTGAGATGAATATGAATGCTAAAGGATAGTCCTCTTCAAGTAATGTAGGCCTGATTGGATGGCCAAAACCATCATTTTCCACCAACCCCTGCATTACGCTATTAAAAAAAATACTGAAACCCAGCCTGTTCACACAGCTACTGTGGCATGTGAAAGACTGTGCTCCGATCTTTTCTCTTCTGGATTTGTTAATGAAAACTTTAGTCGCACCATCAAATCGTTAAAATGCTTTTCTTTTTATAATTGTTGTAATCAGGTTATAATGCTTAATTATTGTGCATATAAATGCTCAGGATCAATTTGTGGAGTAAAAATAAGCTTTCAGTGACAGATTTGATATGTACTATTTGTATTTTTGTTTACTCTGGATGCTCCCCAGATTGCAATAGATCATTTATTTTTGTGCCGCTCGTTAACTTGGCCTTCAGTCTGTTCTTTAACATACAGACCAACATCTACATGTACAAACAACACACTAGAACAAAGCATGTGCAAGAATAAACAAACATCAAAAGGTCTGAAAATCTGCCACTCTCTGAAACATGGTGAGTGGTCGCTATAGAGCTGTAGCTGATATTAGCTTGACTGTATAGTATTGAATACGCTAACGTGCGTCTTTGATTCTTATGTCTGAGATATTCTCTCTCTTTTTTTAGTTGTTGTTCTGTTTGTTTGAAGTTTGACCCCTGTTCCTTGTAACCAGACATTTGTCTCTCTTCCCTGTCTGTGTCTGGAGCATAATTAGCATCAGGTTCTTTTTTAGGTACTCTTTAGCTTTTGAAGCTTCTGCTTCCCCCCTTCCCCCCCAAAGACAGTGAGAAAGACGGTCTGATCTTTCTTTATTGTTCCCTGGAGTTCTCTCAACTGTGGAAAAACATGTCATTTGGCTGTCTATCAACAAACCTGTGAAATCAACTTGAATCAAGATTAAAATCCAAATGTAAGATACCATACATAACAACAGCCTTGATTTTAATGCCTCCTACACACTACATGACTTTCAAAGACTTCGGATTGTGGTACCGTTCATATTACACAACTGTCTGTCTTGTCATGTAAGTCGTAGGGTTTTCAAATTATACGAGGAATCAGCAACAGGGGTGAACATATTACAGAACATTTCACTATTGATGAATCCCCAACGACTCTGCCTGGACTCCAGATTACACTTTACAACAGAGCATACACACGAGAAGTGATACAAGATTTATACAAGAAATTTTGGTTTAATTAATTTTGAGAATTGTGTTCTCAGGTTTAAAACCCTGGTCTTAACCTCCTCAACTGAATATATATATATATATATATATATATATATATATATATATATATATTTAAAACGAGAAAGAAAACAAATGCATGATCATATGTTATGCATTTCAGAATATGATGTGTATGTTTTTAATCGGCAAAAGGCATCATATATTTTATTGGTTACAATATGAAAAAGTACCTCCTACTGAAAAATCTATCTATTTGTTTACCTGACTGTCCAAGAGAATTGGCAATTTCTCTCCAATTCTTCTCTTTCTCCACCCGGTTGTGGTACAGTTCTGAGGAAACATCAAATCTGGTGCTCCTGCTAATGTTCCATAAATTTTTCCTCCATTCCTTCGGTCCAATGAGACTTTCTTGATACCACAGCCATGCTAGTTGATGTTCTGTTGCAGGTACATCAGGACTCCTCCCACTAAAACTTCCCATGCCCCGTTTCTTGCTCTCTGATTGGCTGTAGGTCAACGCTGCAGTTGTATTCAGTCAAAACATTTCACATTGCCCGATTTGGAATCGCAGACAGCTCAGATATTTAACATGCTGGATATCTTGCTGACATCGGCAACACATCGGTACTTCTCTCAGATCGTGTCTTTGATTATTGGTACATTACATTCTGATTTGTCTATGATTTCGGCTTTTTTCTGCGATCTCAAATCTGTTGGCGACTGAAAATCGGGCATAAAATCGTGTATTGTAAACTCGGCATAATTTCAGTTTGCAGAAATCAGTTCCATACCACATTGTAAATATTAGGAAAGAACTTGCGTAGAGGAAAATGTCCTCACTCCTTAAGATGTATATTGTACAAAAATAAGAACATGTGGCACAGTCTGACTTGGCTTTTACTCAAGATCTCAATAGGATGATATTGTACAATCTGACAAGCCATCATCAAAAAGGACATATACAATTGCACAGCATGCACACAGTTTTGTACTGGAGAAACTGTCTTTACTGACTGTGTTGTTTGGTAAACTGTTGTCCAAATGTGAGGAAGAATATGACTGCTGGCAGAATCTGTGTTACCGTAGGTTTTGGACAGTGCAGCAGGGTTTTGAGTGAGATGGACTACGTGTGTGGCAAGGAGAAAGGGGAAGTGACTCAACAGCTTCAGGCTGCCTGGCAGAGGCATTTAGGGTGATGAGGGCGAGGTCAGCCAGCATGGACGGATCTGACAGCAGACAGTGCCAGCTTGGCTCAGGGGCTCGGAACACGTTGCTAGCACTCCCTACAGAAATACAGAGTGACCACTATCCTCAGGAAGGGAGAAAGAGAGAGAGAGGGAAACAACGAGAGGGGTGAGGTGATAAATGTTTGTGTATGTGTGTAGTGTATGTGTGAGATAGATAGTTAGGAGGCAGGACAGCGAGTGAGTGAAAACAGGAAGAAATGAAGGCCAAATCTGCTGGCCCAGAGTTTAGCTCTGCAGGCAATGGAATGAGGGTAAAGACAAAAGAACAAACAAAAGGCAAAGCTGCAGAGATGCATGGCTGCAGGTTGTTGACATTTAGCTGAGCTCAGTTGTCTATGTTTCCTTTCAGATAATGCATTGGCTTAAGCAACAGTGTGGATCATCAAGCAAAGAGTTGCAGATTACTCAGCTAAATCAACTCTTTCTGAATTAATTAATGTCTGAAGAATGCCTTTATTTGCTGTTTAAATACATTTGCTTTGCTGCAGCACTTTTGGATCTGATATACTCATCCATATGAGATACTAAAGATCTGGGAAAGTCAGCCGCAAATTACAGAATGTCAAGAGCAAATGGGAATATGTCACTCAGCGTTACTTCGTGTTATATAGAGCATTATCAGATGTTTCTTATGGCTTAAAGGGTTTGTTCACCCAAAAAATTAAAATTCTCTCATCCTTTACTCGCCCTCATGCCATCCAAGATGTGTATGACATTCTTTCTTCAGCTGAACATAAAACATTTTAAAAGATTATCTCAGTTATTCACAATGCAATTCAATGGGTACCAAAATTGTGAAGCTCAAACATGACTATAAAGGCAGCGTAAAAGTAATCCACAAGACTCCAATGGTTAAATCTGTATCTTCTTAAGCAATATGATAGGTGTAGGTGAGAAACAGAACAATATTTAAGACCTTTTTTACTGTAAATTCTCCCCCATGTGCAGGAGGTTGTGAGATGCAAGCGAATGCTGATCACCAATAACAAAAGAAGAAGAATGTGAAAGTGAAATTTGAGATAGTATAAATGTTGTAAAATATAAAGATATAAAAAGGACCTTCCCATTTAATAGGAGCTTCATAGTTTTGGTACCCATTCACAAAGATATTTTTCTATTTTTTTACCTTTGTTTGTAGAAAAAAGAAAGTCATACACATCTGGGATGACATGAGGGTGAGTAAATGATGACATAATTTTTATTTATGGGTGAACTCTTCGTTTAAGTGAGTTTGTGTGACTGTAGCACAACTCAAAATATATTTGATTTATCGGGACCCCCTCCAGAGTTCTTCATTTGAACTCTGGAGGGGGTTGATACCAACTGTAATAACAATCTGTTATGTACAGTAACAGCTGGCACATTCTAAAGACTTTTAAAAGACTTTGTTTTGACTGACACAATCTTAAATGTGTTACATCCTACCCATATAATTAATATTTTTTTCTTTACACTCCAGTTATACTTTCATGGTTATTTCCACCAAAAACGGTCATTAAGTGGGAGCCTGGGTAGCTCAGTGAGTAAAGACGCTGACTACCACCCCTGGAGTCGCAAGTTCGAATCCAGGGTGTGCTGAGTGACTCCAGCCAGGTCTCCTAAGCAACCAAATTGGCCCGGTTGCTAGGGAGGGTAGGTCTTTATAATGTGGTACTCGCTCTCGTTGGGGCACGTGGTGAGTTGTGTGTGGATCACAGAGAATAGTGTGAAGTCTCCACATGCGCTGTCTCCACTGTAACACACTCCACAAGTGATAAAATGTGCAGATTGACAGTCTCAGAAGCAGAGGCAACTGTGATTCATCCTATGCCACCCGGATTGAGGCGGACCACAAGGACCTAGAGAATTGGGAATTGCTGCATTGGTGGAGTTCCTGTTTTGATTCCTTTTAATGATTCTTTTGGTTTTCTTTTAAAACATTTGAGGAAGAAATATTTGGACATAAGAAATGCAATTCTGCAGCTCCATAACTGCACCTCTTACTGCCCTTATTAAAGGTCTCCCTAAGAAGCTTTCTTGGACCCCTGAGGCAGACAAGGCATTCAAGGATTTGAAGAAGCTTTTTGTCACAGCTCCAATACTTACCCTGCCTGAACCAGAGCTCCCTTTTATCATTGAAGTTGATGCCTCTAATGTGGGGGTGGGGGCTATACTTTCCCAACGAGCTAGCACTGATGGGAAACTACACACGTGTGCTTTTCTTTCACGCTGTCTCTCTCCCAGTGAACGTAATTATGACATTGGCAACAGAGAACTGCTTGCGGTCAAGGTGGCTTTGGATGAGTCGGGACATTGGCTAGAGGGGGCTAAACATCCATTCCTGGTCTGGATTGACCATAAGAACTTGTCTTTTATACAGGAGGCTAAGCGACTCACACCACGTCAGGCCAGGTGGGCACTTTTTTTTTTTTAAATCGCTTCCACTTCACCTTGTCCTACTGCCCAGGCTCTAAGAATCAGAAACCAGACACATTGTCCAGGCAGTTTGATACACCAGAGCAAGTTCAGAATCCTGAGCCGATCCTCTCAAGCATCCGGATCGTGGCACCTATCCAGTGGGGAATAGAGACTATTGTCAGGAGGGCTCAAAGGACAGAGGCAGACCCAGGTAATGGCCCACCAGGCTGTATTTTTGTTCCCAAATCAGTTCGCTCTCAACTACTTCAGTGGGGGCACTCCTCAAGACTGACAAGACACCCTGGCAGTGGAAGGACACTTGAGTTTCTGAAGCGACAATTTTTGTGGCCCAACATGGAGGAGGATGTCTGTTCTTTTGTTCGAAGCAAGACACCTAGGGTGCATCCTCAAGGGTTGTTGCTCCCACTTCCCATTCCATCCTGACCTTGGTATCACACATCTTCCCCCTTCTGAAGGTAACACTGTAATTTTTGTTATCGTTGACAGATTTTCTAAGGCTTGCCATTTCATACCCTTAACCAAGTTGCCCTCTGCCCAAGAAACAGCTAAGCTCCTGTTGCAATATGTTGTCCGACTACATAGCATCCCACAGGACATTGTGTCAGACTGTGGACCACAATTTACTTCTCGGTTCTGGAAGGCCTTCTGGAGACTCCTGGATACTTCTGTTAGCCTCTCTTCAGTGTTTCATCCTCTGTCCAATGGGCAAACTGAGAGGATGAATCAAGAACTGGAGACCACCTTGAGATGCCTTGTCTCGTCCAATCCCACGTTATGGAGTAAAGAACTGTTTTGGGTGGAATATGCTCACAACAACTTAAAGAGCTCCTTAAAAGGTATGTCACCTTCAGTTCAGTTTGGTTACAAACCTCCTCTGTTTCCAGATCAAGAGTCTGAGGTTGGTGTGCCTGCAGCAGAGTCAATGGTTCGTCGCTGCCATCGCATATGGAAGAGAGCTAGGTCAGTCCTACTATGAGCCTCACGTCGTCAACAACAACAGGCCAACAAACGATGCAGACGAGCTCAACTGTTTCGCCCGGGACAGAGGGTTTGGCTATCCACACAAGATCTTCCATTGCGGGTGGAATCCAACAAGCTGGCCCCTCACTACATTGGCCCTTTCAAGGTTTATTGTTGGGGACCAACCTGTGTTTACGGTCCATCGTCTGTTAGACTCTCGCCAGGTTCGTGGAGTGCTCCAATACCTTGTGGATTGGGAGGGATATGGACCAGAGGAACAGTCCTGGGTTCCAGCCCGGACATCCTGGACCCTGAACTAGTACAGGAGTTTCACCATCGCCACCCTGACCGTCCCAAGAGGAACGTCAAGAGACGTTCATAGAAGGGGGGGGGGGCCTGTGAGACTCCTGACAATTTCCCGGTTGTCCACTAGGGGGAGCAATGAACTTTTTGAACACTCTCTCCACTCTGTTTGATTAATGACCTAGTTCACCTGTGCCTAGTTTTAGGGTTCGAGCCCCCCCATTACAGTCCTCTGAAGCCATGTAATATCTTTGTGTGAGGAACAAAATAAATGTAAGTCATTATTCACTGAATATCTTGATGACAGCTGTGGTCACAATTCGCTTTTATTGTATGGAATATAGTAGCTTGACTATTCTGCAATGATTGTCTTCTTTTGAAATCTGTGTAGTAGACAGATTTAGAAAGACATGAAAGTGAGTAGGTAATGACAGAATTGCCATGTTTGGGTGAACTATTCCTTTAAGAGTTTTAGTTCCATTTGTCCTGCCCTTCTGTCGAATTGTCTCCAGTTTACAGATTGTCGTATTTATACATTTTAATGTGGCATTGGGAAATGACAATTTCAATCCAAAAATTGTGTTCTGCTTCTCTCCCTGCAGCAGGTTCTGTCTTTTGTGGCCCCTGCAAAATGGGGCCGCAGGGTTGAGATGTCACCACACGCTCTGCTTCCCATGTCTTTGCCCTGACTCTACTGTTTTCTCACTGACATTTGCATGAAAATTGTTTGGAGGCTTGTGCAGAGTATCAGCTGTACCACTGGCTGACATCCAGATGTGGCCTATGAACATAAACTGTTTTCTTAGTCAGTATGTTTGTCTTGTGTTCTAATAAACATAAAAAAGATAAATTAACTTGAGAAGCAAAATTCCATACAACATTAAAATGTGTTTTCAGAGAATATACTGTATATTTAATTTGAAAAAAATTCTAACCCCATTGATAATTTGTTTACTTTTATTATTTTATTTAAAAAAAAAAATCCATCTTAAAATAAGAAAAACATATTTATAAATTATAACTTCTAGGTTACTGTTCTCCGTTCCCTGATGGAGGGAATGAGACATTGTGTCGAGTGAAGCGACACTAGGGGACGTTCTTGAAGGCCACGATTACCCCTGCACTTGAGAAAAGGTCAATGAGAACAGAATTTGCACATACCTCCCCCAGACATACAGGTATAATTGGAGGGAATCATGCCTCTGTTCATTCAGGTTTTGCACTGAGGAGCCGAGAATAAGTTTCGGCAATTGCAGTGGCTCAGTTCAGCGTCGTGGCCAGGGGGACACAACGTATCTTTCCCTCCATCGGGGAATGGAGGTTACAACAGTAACCTAGACATTCCTCATCTGTCACTCACTTCGAAGTTGTGTTGATTGAAGTGACACTAGGGGTCCCTGTTCAGTCATGCCATGCACTGAACCATGTACATGCGCTGCTAATGCAGGTACGGGCAAGCAGTTGCGTGCCAAAGCAACAGGCAGAGTCAGATACATAGCGACGCGGGGGGCAGCTGGAAAGCGTTACTCTTTAAGAAGGAAAGCCGCGACCACAACGTTGCCATGGTTAGGTTCTCGCAGTGAGAACACGAACCATCCACAAATGCTGCCTCAGTGTGATCGAGGCCCAGACACACGAGGCACCATCTGTGACCGTCAGGAGCGGAGAGAAATCGACCGCATCCAGGAACTACACAGGGGAGGAAGGGCATCTTTATAAAGACGCGTCCTGAAAAGGACGTTCAACACCAGATGTGTATTGCTCTTTTAGAGAAAATAAACTCTTTTACAAAATATCTCCTTTTAGAAGCACTGTCGAAGCGCCCAGGGGCAAAGCTGCACTGCCGTGCAAAAAAGGAGAAAGCCGCTGATATGCGCCGTAGATCCAACAGCATAAGCTCTGCAGAGGTGAGTGGAACAGTAAGTGATCTCAGCTCGCTGATCACACAACCGCTCGGCTCCAAAGAAGAAATCTGAATGAACAGAGGCCTGATTCCCTCCCTTTATACCTGTATGTCCGTGGAGGGACATGCAAATTCTTTCTGCCAAATTCTCATTGTCCTTTTCTTAAGTTCAGAGGTAACCAAGTCTCGAGCCTTCAAGAAAGTCCCCAAGTGTCGCTTCACTCGACACAACGTTGAAGTGAGTGACAGAAGGGGGAACAAGTTATACTGTTTGAAAACAGGTCTTATTGTCTTACACAATTTTGCTTTTTAGGTCAGTTATCTTGTTTTAAAGTAATGTTCCAGGTTCAATACAAGTTAAGCTCAATCAACAGCACAATGTTGATAACCACCAAAAAAAAACAAAAAAAAAACAGTTACATTAACGCCTTACAATGGAAGTGGGGCCATAAATGCTAAAATACACACATTTTCAAAAGTTTAGCCACAAGACATGATCATTTATATAAGTTAACATGATTTTAGTGAGATAAAATCACTTACTAACCTTACCTGTGTAAAGTTGCATCCAATACTGGGATTACAGGGTTGTTGTAATATTGGATATAAATTTAACATGTAAGGTGTAACGATGTAGCTGGCAATGACAATGACGAAGAGACGTTGACGATGATTTGACGAGAACCCAAGTGCAATTTATTTATATAAGTGAAATCCACAACCCTACACATGGAAAAGGGCAAAGATAAACCAATGATCAAACAGAAAACTAAACAAGATAACAGGACTAATAACCATAAACCAATGACAAACTAGAACTAATAAAAAAGTAATCAAACAATGAACCAATGAAAACAAGACACATGAACATGGAGGGAAACAGGATGATCACATGACATCAAGGTAACAGGAACAAAACATGGCATGGAACATGAACAAACATTTCAAAATAAAGGACATAAACAAAACATGAACATAAACACATCTAGATGTTACATAAGGTTTGTACAGTAATTAATTTATCACACAAAAATCATGTATGTTTATGTCTTGTGGCTTCTTGTTGTTTTTGGACTGCCCCCATTCACTTCCATTGTAAGATCCTTCCTGTAACCACATTTTGTTTCAAATAAAGGAGGAATGAGTCAAAATATTTTTTGTGGAAATCTACATTATGCTAGAAATTCTGTTGAGCTTAACTTGTCTTAACATGCCTTTAAGGATGTTTTAGATATTATTGAAAAACAAGACAAAAATATTGACAATTATTTTTTAATAAAGATTATGATGTCTCTCTCTAAATAAATATACTCCAGGTTGGACAGTTATGTTTCTTGCCTCTGCACTCTCTCTCTCTCTCTCTCTCTCTCTCTCTCTCTCTCTACAACTCTCTGTAAGTACCCTAAGGCTCCACCCACAGATGCTGTTCTTCCGCTATTGTAGCAAATTAACACACTTGTCACTCAAGATTATGCCATCAAACAGCCATTTTTTAGCAGCAGGAGTCTGACACAGCAGTGAATGAAGAAACTGCAGCATCGTCATCTCTTTTAGAAATCAATAACGTGTGATCACTGGAGGAGAACGCCGTTGCAGCAGCGCAGTGACACATGAGTTCCGCAGCAGCCAGATGAGGAAATCTAGATTCGGCTCCATTTAAATTCTAGTACTATCAGTCTTAGCCAATTTTGCTCACTAAGGATTTTAAAATTCTCTGTTGCCATTTCATTCTGATGTTGACACACTATGTCCTGAAATAAAAGTTCCAATTCAGTAATTTTGAAAACTTCAGGCCTGAAATCTATTGTCTAGTGCAAGGGTCTTTTACCGGTGGTCCGCGGCAATACTACAGGGGGTGTACCAATTCATGTTTGATCACAAACAATTTTTGGTTAAAAAATTTAAATATGGGTACAAAAATCATTTAAATATAATATTTGATTCTTCACTTCTCTGTGTGTTGCTGCGGGAGAAGAACACACAATGTTACTTTATCATTCTGAGGTCCGTTGACTTTCTCGTGGATCAGTATTGTCACGTATATTTGAGTTACGCATCTGTTCACAAGTTTTTACTTCAGCACCGTGCAGAGCTGGTTTCAAAGTTCAATGACAATACCTGGTTCACTAAACTGGCATATCTTCCAGATGTTTTCTCTGAGCTGAACAGATGCAACATTTCTATGCAGGGCCGTAATACACATGCCATTCAGCTCTATGACAAGATGGATGGTTTACTGAAGAAAATGTGGAGAGAGCGAGTCAAGGAGGGAAGTTTTTCCATGTTTCCATCAGTGGATGACTTGGATGATTCTGCGGTGTTTTCGCCTCAAGGGACGCATTTAATTATTGCGCACTTGGAGGCACTCGAGGGGCAATTTGGAAAGTCCTTTTCTGAAGCTGAATCCTGGCGATTCTAAGAGACAAGACATGGATACAGTTTCCATTTAAAGACAATGCATCGGATGGCTCAGACTTGACAATCTAGACAGGATCAGCTGATCGACTTAAGCACTGACAGTATACACAGAAACATATACGAGACAAGACCTCATCCAATTCTGGATCTCTTGCCAGAAAGTCTTTCTCCAGCTGGCAACAAAGGCCATGATGAGCCCTTTGCCTTTTGCAACAGCATATCTTTGCGAAAGTGCATTCTCCTCCCTCTCCTACTTGAATAGTAAATACCATTCAAAACTGCAGCCTGAGTCTGGTATGATGCTCTATTTAACAACCTCCATATCCCCCAGAATAGACAGCCTTTTTGCCATTCACCAGGGTCAGTCATCTCATTAAAGAAGTCTCTGTAATCTTAAAGCTGAAGTTTAGGTAAATGTTTAATTGTCCATCTCACAGTAAAATTTCAATATCTGACTCTGCAAATCCATTAAAATAATTGTGATTAAAACAACTGTGACTAATGAATTGTGATTTTTATTGCAACATGTAGTATGTAACATCTTTGTTATGATGCTTTTATCTCCATTTTAATAATAATAATAATAATATACAGACAATGATGTATGTACAATAACATCCATATAGTTCTAATCTATTCTCTTAACATAATATAACTGTATCATAATATGGTTAGTTTATATTAATATCAGAGGCCATGCTTAATCAGGGGGTCCCTGCTCCATGTCTCTATTGCCTAAGGGGTCCTTGTCCTGAAAAATATTGAAGACCTCTGGTCTAGTGTTTTTTGCTCATTTTGGTGCAGTGTGTGCTTTGAAGGTACACTGTGACTTAGACAAATCTCCTTTTGAAAAACCTTGACCGTTATCACATGACTCAATTTCACCCTAGTGAAGACTGCTGACGTACGTAATTACCATTCTGGGAATTAGCCATGCGTTTGCACTTGAACGCAGAGTTGATCTATGCTAACACACACGCATACACAAGTGTCAGGACAAGAGACAACTTAAAGAGTGGCTAATGAAAGCTCATCAACAGACGGAGAAAGCATTGTCGCATAATGTATGTTTGGTCTGTAATGGTTGGATTTTTCAGTGGCAACCAAAGACTCTGTGGACGAGGATGATATTCACCATTCCCCCTGAAGCCCGCACTGATGCAATGTTTATGGAACATGCTGGAACCTTGTGCTTTCTGTGGGTTCTCTGAGATAATTAAACACTAAATCAATAAACCTGCACATAGAAATCGTTTGGCTCTGCTGTGTTTCATTACAGTGACCTTGTGGATTATTTACCCCAATAATTATAGAGACACACACATACCACCTGTGAAGCTTTGATTTGGTGTTTAATTAAGTAGCAAAAAGTTTTTATATTTAATGTTGAATTCACTTAAACAGGGTTTCTCAAACATTGGTTAGTGAGGAAACTGCAGGGGTTAGTTAGAGTTTAATGAAGTTGCATACCAAAACATTTTCATCGTTAACCAAATTTTAAAAACATTGACGGATATTTCCAAATGTTGTTACTAAGGAAATGAAAACAGAAATAGCAAACAAAATAATTTAATAAAATTATTAAAACTTTTATTGTTGTACATTTTACAACTGTGATGGATAATGAATATTTATAGGGCAATCACTGATAAGGATTGAAATGGTGAATAAAATAACATTTATCATTATTAAAGTTGTAGCTGGTGGTTGTAAAGAAACAACACAGGATACAAAAATATATTTTTGGCGTTTTATTCTGACAGCTGTTTTATAAAAAGAACAGCAGTTGATGGGGCCGTATTGAAAAAGGGAATTAAAAAAAAAATTATAAACTGTAAAGAACAATGTCCCAAATGAGAACAAAAATGATTCAATGAATTTCAGCACAATGATACTGATTTTTATCAGTAGAAAGAAATATGGTATAACCATCAGTAGAGTAAAAATGTAATTTTAGAGGGACAAATGCAACTTCAGAATCATGTGGCCAACATAAGGGTCATATATATTTAACTGACACAATGTGGCCGATCCTACCCATGTCGACTTAACGTGTGATCATGTTGATGAATCATGATTTCTGTGTGGAAAAATTTGTTAAATACGTGCACATCCATTGTCATTAAATAAGACCTAGTGTTTTATTATATTTAGTGTCATAAGACAGACAACAAAAGCATAGCTTTCAAAACACAGGCCCACTGTTGGCCAGTACCTGTCAAGGGCTTGCAAAAGACAGAAAAGCAGGAAAACAAAAACCTTGAAATGAAAGTCTTTCTGGAAGACTTTGTTCCATGTGTATGGCTGTCATGGAGGAGAGTGTACAGTTTTACGTGCTGTTTGTTTCAAAGTGGTAGGGAGGCATAGAAACAGAAAGCCGACAGCGAGGAACCTCTTCAGCTGCCAGGATAAAGAGAGCCTTTGATAACACCAGCACACACAGTACCGGCAACGCTAACTATGGTAAGTCACAAGACACACAGGGACAATCATGCCACAATCCTGAAAGACACAATCCTGTCATGCTGTAGATATCGTCCAACACTATCTCTATAGAAATGTTGGTAATGTAGTCTAGTGCTGTTAAATGGGCCTGTCTATATTGAGGGTCTCTCTCTAATTTCTGTCTTAGTGTGCAGGGCATCTCCCCATTTATGTCCTTGTCAATGTTTGCATTAATGAGGGGGTTAATCACTGTATCAAATCAGCCAACTCAGACAATAATGGCTTAAAGGTGCACTCAGTAACTTTTCGCTCATGTCATCTTGGACTTACAGTGACACCTAGTGGTGTGGATGCTGCATCATTCAAAATCAATAGTTTTCAGTTACAAGTGCTGTTGTAATTCACTTTTCACAATCAGCCATGATTAATTTAATCCACAAGTTAAAGTGTCCAATAACAAGATGGTTACTGAGATTAAGTGAGTAGTATTCAGCTGGTCATGTGTTTCTAAAATGGCAGCCCCATGAGGGCCCCCTGCTGCTTCTGTAAGCTTTTATAAGGTATCTGATATGACTAGAGTCCTCATCTTGTGTGAGAGGGCATGATTGTATATATATGTTACAAAATTACAATTTATTTCTTTAGGAGTAAAACCTTTTAATAGGGAAAAATTACTAAGTACACCTTTAAAACTTTCGTTTTCAATACTTTTAATGTTTGTAACATAAAAAAAGATTGTGATGTTTGACTGTTTGAGTAGCTGTTTCATTATGACAACCGCTTGAGCCCAGCCTAATGTAATCACACAGATTTGATCGTACGATTGATGATCACATGTGTGTGACTTTATTTTTTATATTATAATTTTTTTGTATATATAACTGAAGTGCCTTATTTTATTATGGTTCCAATGTGGATACTGGATATGCACATTACAGAAAGCTCAATACCACTTTCAAACTAGATTTTGGTTGCAATTGTGAGATATTAGAAATTTAAATGAGTGTGTAAAATAGGCACAAATTATAATTTCATATCAATCGCAGCCCTCAGAATCGAATCGATTAAAATGGTTGCATGTAGGTTGCGTATTTCTGAAGGGCCCTGTGCCAGCCAAGAAACTGCCATTGAGATGAATGGGTATGCAAATGCATAGCTTTCTCCAGGTATAATCGACCTCCTTTAAGGGGTAGTTTCTCTCATCATTTACTCACCCTCATGCCATGCCAGATGTATATGACTTTCATTCTTCAGCAGAACACAAATGAAGATCTTTAGGATAAACTAACCCTTTAATCATACAGCAGTCCATCGTGCCTTCTGTAGAGAGTTTGACATAAAAATCTCTTCTCTCTTTATCCCTCCTGTCCTCTCCTCTCATCACATTCTTTCTCCATTAGAGTGCTGATTTTCCATATGTGCATAACTGTCACACATCTCTCTGGGTGGCACCAACACCACATCATATTGTACCACATCCTGCTGATGCAGCAGAGATTAATAGACAGACATGTTTAATGTTCATGCTCCTTTCCTGATGAAAATGTATACAAGCTAGATCAATTAATTTTTACCAAACCACACTCTTTCACACACTTGGCATAGCATTTATTCATTCTCCTATACAAGCTGACAGTCTTTTTGTGCACATTCAGAGAATGTAGCTCTCAGCATAAATGTGGGAACCAATTTTACCACCGATGCAGTTTAGTGTTCAAAGGGAGCCATTCTCTGTGTGAAAAGCTCCCTCCCAATGACTGTAATTGGAGAATTTACACATTCTGACCTCCTATGGTATCCTTGAGGAGTTATGATAGCTCAGCCAAACACTAGGTTACACCCCATTCAGAGGAACATAAAGTACATTTAAGGTATTGTAGCAGTTTTAATTTGGCTATTTATAGCTACAGTTGCATTTTAACCTGCCCTTGTGATTCAATGTGACAGCTCAGAGAAGAAGAAAATGAGAGGTTTTGTTTTCATGTATTAGATTGTCAGGCCTTATAAAGAAAGATAAGCTCCGAGCTACAGTAACATGGGACCAGGACCGCAAATGTGCTTTTGATGAAGACAAATGGCGGAAAGGCTCATTTAACCATTAGCATATAAAATAAGGCTAAATTCATTTCTAAGAGTGCAATGCAGAGAAATATACATATTCAGCACGAAACTGATAAATATTCAAAATTGCCCCAAAGTCTGTTTGTGATTGGTTTATTATACTGTACAATGTGTACAGTATATATTCTCATAATTCTTGAAAAGAAACAAACATCTAATGCATTTAAGCAATTCTGATGCTGAAAGACTGAAATACAAACCATAAAAATCTTTAAAAAAATGACAGAAAACTAATACTGTGTGTAATGTATAACATCAGACAAATTGATTTTTCTAAGGCAGCCTTTGTTAATCAGTTAAGAATCTAAGCAGAAAATAAGATCCTGAGCAACAGATCTGTTTAAAGTTGAACGCTTGCAGACATTTTTATTTCAGTTAAAAACACTATTAAGAATATTTCAGAAAGTATCATTATTTTTCTCTCATAGTGTTTTGGTTGATGACAGAAACATTTGAGATGATTGAGCGCAAAGTTTATTAAGAAGCAAAACAAATAGAAATGAGATGTGAACTCCAAATGATTTAAAAAAAAAACTTTTAGGAAAAAGTATGTGAACCCTTGGATTGACCTGGATTTCTGCATAAATTGGTCAAAAAATCTGACCTGTTCTTCAATTGAGTCACAATACTGATTATTAGTATTACTAATGCAATACTTTAACTGCAACGTTAAAACCTAATTAATTGAAGTTACTCATATATTTGTTATGCAGATATATTTGTTATATTTGTTTAGTGCAATATTATTATTATTTTTACTGTTGTTTTTGTGTTATGTGTTTGGGATAATAACCACAAACATAATACTCTTTCTTTCATCTTTGTCTTTCTTCTGCTCTAACTTATGTACTAACCCAGCTAAAATTAGAACTTAGCAGTGCAATCCTGAAGATATTGTTGGCTATTGTATGACAAATTGCTCATGTTCCTCATTTTGTAGGTCACATTGGATAAAAGCGTCTGCTAAATGACTAAATGTAAATGTAAATAATGGTATCTGTATACAAAAAGTAAAGCCAAATGAATTTTTTTTGGTGACATCAGTAAATATGTAAGGGATAATGCACAATTAGCCAGTTGTTATCCCAAAATAAACCTGAAAGGGTGATCATAGACCCCGATTCATAGTGGAGGGGTCTTGTAAGACCCTGAAGGAGTTTATTTGCAATAATGACCAGCCAAATGTACATTATCCCATTATTTATGCAGCTATCAACCAAATTCATAAATAAAAGGACATGTAATATTGATTTGCATTTAAATTGTGTTATTATGTGAGAATAAACACAGAGTCTCCAGTCAGAAATATGAGGCCGCTGGATGGCGTGATTGACCGATCAGAATAGACTATTCCAGAGTGCCATGTTGCCTAACCCTAACCCTAAGTGTGAGCAAAGTGTACCAAATTTACTGTACAGACAACCTTCAAAAGTGAAATCACTAATTGTTGCAGCAACAACATTTTTCAGACAATAATCTGCAAACAATCTCTGCAAACACACAGAGCATATTCATTTAATGCAAGCAATTTGTTTGGAATTTGGATTCGGTACTTGTCCAGAGTTTGTGGCGTGTGAAATGCCAACAGAGGGGGATTTTCATGGCAGTAACCATGAACCAGCCCTTTGCACTGGCACCGTGTTTGCTGACTACACTAACTCTGTCACTGTGGACCAGATGGCAACACATGTTTGCAGAATACCGCAATCATGTTGCTTGGTCACAGTGACCATGGAGACATGCAGACCACCAGCTGGTAATCAACCAGATGCCCAATCACATCATGGAATATTAGTGAGATGTTGGGAATTTCTGTAGAGCTCGGGTAATTAAAACTTTTTTGTTTAGCAAATAGTGTATTGACACATTCGATTCAGCTTGTGCTCCCTGCATTTAGTGAATGAGTGAAGTAGTTAACTATATCCAAACTGTTTGTTTAAAATGGATTTCATGTGGCCTTTGTCTTCATTAACATTTTCACATGAGGTTTGTATGGCTCACCAGAGAGTCTCACTCCAGACTTTGCAGGCCATCTCTCAATCCATCATCTCTGTGCACACCTGTTCATTTTTCCTCCATGTCCATGATAAATCTTGCTGTTGCTCTCGTTCACTGCTGCTAATCCATCCATATCTCTCTTCCTGCTCTCTTGCCCATGCTGGGTCAGGTCTAAGAGGTTGGAGTTTACGATTGTTAGCTGATGCCCTTTGCAGATCAGCAGGATTCTGGCCCATCTGCCCATTACTGCTCTTTACCCCCTCTAATGTCAGGAAGCAATGCACTCCATAAGCAACTGCTGTGACAGCCAAGCCCCTCTGAGCCAAAATGTCTGCCAAGGCTCTGAGGCCCTTGGTAGAATTTGCTTCAGTAAACAATCCAAGTCCAGATTACTCTATGCAAACTCCAAACTTCGAGATGCACAAAACTGATCTAAGCCCATTGGAGGTGGTTTTGTTTTCATTTGGCTGTGGAGATGGGACAACCTTGGCAGAGGCACAGGGTTAGCATTATAAATCATATTCTTTGTGGTCAGAGATGAAGGAGGACTCAGATGTTTCAAAAGTGCAGTTTGTCACCACGGTTTTTTGAAACAGGAACGAAGACACATGAGATGACAAGGTAGCCTGGGTTTTGCTTGCCAATGTTGCCTTAGCACCTGATGGCGTAATGCCATGTGCATCAACTATTAGAAAGCTGTATCATAAAAGCAAAGCCATTAATGAGGAAGAGCTGAAGTGTATGGTTCAGGTTTTGCCTAAATTGTGGGGACATTTGGTGAAACCTGAAATTACCTACATTTTGAATGCCAGCCAGCGGTCCCCATGAGGAAACCAGCATCAGTATAAAACTCAGTATAAAAACAATAGAAGTATGTGGAAAGTCCTCAGCATGGTAGAAAAGAAAACGTTTGTGTCACTTGCATAGTGCAGTCCAACGTGAGTTTGGAAACACATAATTGCTCCTTCCAATTTTGTACATGTGAGATGACACATATGCTGTGCTGATTAAAAGATATTAATTCAAAGAAGACTGTTTTCTGCTCAGGCATCTTTTAACTGAGATGCCAGTGAACTCATCTAAGCCAAATGTCCTTTCTTTTTACTCTCCCCATTCCAACCAAATCTACTGCCAAGAATAGACATAAAACAGCCCTCTCATTTACACAGCTATATTTACATCCTGTAGGCAGGTCCACATTACAATGCATGATGTGATTCCACCTCCTCAAAATGAAATTTTTTTAAGTTATGCATAAATCTTCGGAAGCCACTTGTAAAATCAGAAAGTATTTATAAATCCACTTGTCCATAACCCTGCCTTTCTCTGTTACTTTCCATCAAATCTCTGTCACCTTCCAGACAACGTTTCTATATGACAATATACAGTATACTGTATATAAAGTGTATATCAAGATATATAGTATATATTTATATTATTTAAATTTTTAAATCATATCACAATATATATTGTACTGTAAACAGCATGGTTGAAGTTAGATCATAACAATTTTAATTTATATATATTTGTATAATAACAAAATTCAGATAAAGGAACTAATTTCTGTTCTTGGTTAGATGTGTTTCTATACTGTATATTTTGGACAATATTTATATCAAACAGAATAAATATAATATTTAACATTTAATACTTTATATTTAGTTTTTAAAATATACAAAAAAATCCCCAAGAAATTGGATTCAATTTGATAAATACCTAAAAAATATAAAAAATACATTCATGTACATATTGTATATTTTCCCATATTTTATCAAATATAAATATAAAAACAGAGAAAAATAGCCTATGTTTTTTGATGTATGGTTTTTCTCACCTTTCCACTGTTCACCTCCTGTCTATCATCCTTGCTTTGCCATCCCTGCTCTTTTTCACATCACACACTTACCATAATAACATGTAGAATTCAACAGCGCGGTGACTTCCGGTTATGGCATGAATGTGAGAAGTCGTAAATCCAAACCCTCTTGCATGGGTTTCAAATGAATCCTAATTAAAACCCACTTACAAGTACGACTTAAATAGGTTCTGTTGACATAACAAAATTCTCAAAAATGCAGTAAAAAAAAAAAAAAGAAAAGAAAAGAAAATTGGGCAAAAAGCGCAAAATATGCCGTCAGGCCCTGGCAGCGTGAACGACCATGAGGCAGGAGAGGAAGATGGCGGTGGTGAGCCCATCGATAGAAATATGAACAATGTTGAGATAATGATTGCATTTAGAGCAAAAGAAAAGTCCTATCGGCGGAAACCGAGGTAACTAAATGATAGCTGAGGAACGCATCTCCAGGGCCGAGGACGAGATCGTTCAACCGAAAACTCGAGCCAGTACTCTGTAATCTCAGGTGAAATCATTAACAGACAAGGTAGATGACCTTGAATGCAGAAGCTGCAGAAATAATCTCTGATTAACTGGCCTTCCAGAAAAGGAAGAAGGAATGAATGCAAGCTCTTTTCTAGAAAATTGGTTTCCAGATGTTTTGGGGATGGAATCATCCCAGACACCACTGATTATAGAGAGAGATTGCATCGGACTGCTACTTCCCATAAAGGTAACAGAAGGGAAGATGGTAAAATGCATCGAGAACACTTATTATGAATTCCTCAACTTTCAGCAGAATGAATAGGTGCTTAAGGCAGCTAGGGCCAAGTTAACAATTGTGTACAAATATCACAATTTTCGATTTAATCCTGTTTTATCTACCGAAGTTCACTGAAAACAGAAAAGTTATGATGTGGTGTGCAAAAGCTACATGAGATCCGGCATAGAATCATCTTCCCAGCTCGTCTGCTTCTTACTCACGGTGATCGTACTGTGACACTTCATTCAACAAATGGATAACGAGACGGATATTGGCGGATATTTTCATTTAATATTAAAAGAAGAATGAAGTAGGCCTGCGAGTAGGGCTGGGTGGTTTTTCCACTTTTTCCGATTAATTTGAATTTGCGTTCTGACACGTTTCTTTTTTTTTAAATCGAGAAATTGAGATTTTGCAAAAAAGATTGCAAACGCTATAGTTAGATTAGTTGTAAATCCACCAAAGGCTGAATTAGGAAGAGAAAAATAATTCAGAGTGCTTGTCTTAATGCCGCTCCCGATGTGATCAGCTGCACACGTGTTGCGCACTCCAAATGATCATGACAGTTCAACAAAATGGATAGTGATATAAAAGACAGTGGTAATATTCCCAGTAGTACACAGTGTTGATCAAATTCGTTCATCATGCATGTATACACCGATTTAAGTCCATAACTGGCCTCGGCGTGCACATGCTGATGAAAGGTCTCCTTTCTTTTCTTTTTACCCATAAAAAGCATTAGTAACATGACAGTTATGGGCACTTCAAATCACGGAGACGCTATATATCCACCTTTTTCACAGAATTACCCATTACGCATAGTGCAAAATTACCCATTATGCTTAGACTTCCACTTTGCAAATTATTCCCATTACCAAGCACTATAATATAACTAACAACAATCAAAAATGGAAGAACATAGTCTGTGTTTATTTAACGTAAATCACATACTAATGTCTGCATATTGACATTAGGTTTCGACAGCAATCCCGAATATGTGAGAACACAATCACACACATTTGCATGGCCTCTAGCGCTCGCTGCACTTGCCTTGTGTGTATGTGTGTATGTGTGTGTGTGTGTGTGTGTGTATGAAAGAGAGAGAGACACAGACATACAGCACGCAGAGAGAAAGAGAGGTAATCCACAAATATGATGCGCTAGATTTCATTACGTTTCTTGTTGTGCACTTCAATGTGAAAACAGCCAAATCCCGGACATTTTGGGAATCTAGAAATATGACTGGATGCTTTATTAAGATTAGAAAAAGAGGATCTGTCTGTGAAAAGAGGGTGTATGGTCATCATAGGTTCCGTTTAAAAATCTTCCGATTTATGGCATTATTTCTGCATTAACAAGTGCCGCCTGGTTTGTTTGTGTAATTTCATACACCTGACATTCATTCCACATTAACACTCTAAAATACTGTTGTGTGATTTCTGAGTTAAGTCAGTGCTGACAACCATTTAATTTGCCTGGGAAAGCTCATGGATAAACGTCTATTAATTATAGGAATCAATCAGGGAGCTCTTGGCCAATTGGCCGTACCCAATCCAGACTGATTAAGGGATCGATCGATAGGTCCACAATGCTGCCTCCTTCAGACCCCATGAATCAGCACCTGTTTGAAAGCTGGAATTAAACATTAGAATGTTTTATGAAGAAGAAAAATGTTGGAGTCTCCAGACACTAACAGACTGTTATTTGATTGTGTAAATGACACGAGGAAGACATAAGTCCCCATATTTAAGACAAAGGATTTATTATACCAGATGGAAGCCTGTTTGCGGTACAGGAGGTTAACAGTATGTGCTGCTTTAAATTTTACTGCTTCTGAACTGATTTACCTCACTCCCATGAGGCTTTGTGACTCTCTACCCTGCAGCATCTACTATTTTAGTTTTGTTTCCTTAAAGATCACTTTAAAAATGCCACTAAATTCTTTGTCTACAAAGTAAATGAGTATTTATGAATGAAAGCAAATAAACAGTTTAAGTGGAGTGGTAAAATACTAAAAATCTAGGATATTGTGATATTGTTAAGACAGTAAATCATCAAATTAGGAGATATATTGGAAATATTTTGAGAAGAGGCCTGATTATCCCAATATGAATAGGCCGCTGTAGCAGCAGCTTCATCAATGCTAGAAACTGATATGAATTATTAATTAACAGGATTTAACAACAAATAAATACTTGGATTCAACACCAGTTATGTAGGAAATGAAGTGATGTGGTGGAGATGTTACAACCTGATGTTACAACTTACTACAACTTCTCAAAATATTATAATTTAATTCTCGTAAAACTTCGATTTTTTTTTATTGTTATTTTAACGTGGCACTAAAACTGTGTGGTAAAAGTCAGAACTGGCACGACATTAAATTAATTCTAGTCACATGACATGAGCAATTTACACTCTAATAACTTACTGTACATGTGTATTTTCACAGCATTTGAAATAGTTTTGATAAATTATTTCTAACTTTTTTACTGCTTTTTTGAGTAAAACTATTCTCACACTATTGCTTTCCCCATCTTCAGCTACATAATCAGTCTCACAATTTGTAGTCATGACATGGTTCATTACACTAAGACACAAGTCCATAATTAGCAATAAGGTATACTGTAAAAAGTCGATATGTGCAGTTATTAACTTAGAGTTATTTCTTCTTGATCTAGCCCTTAAAAATTACTTTTCTTAGTATAACTTTATGAAATCAGGTATTAAATAATATGTTTGACTTGAATAAAGCCAATTTAGATGTTACCACATGAAGCAACTGTGACAAAACTTTATTTTACACTGTACCAGAAGCTCGGCTCTGTTGTTAATATAAGTCACTATTAAAGGGATGTTGTAGCAAACTATGTAGCTGCCACTATGTTCTCATATTTACAGTAGCATGGCCTTGAGTTCCTTATTGTTTTTATAAAAGTTACCATAAATTAAAAACTATTGAATTTTCATTACTTTTTTTTAATCCAATGTATTAATTGGCATTCTTCTGCTAAAATATATAAACTCTTACATAGTCTAAGGTTAATCATTGGCTTCTATAGTTGCTGCACAGTGATATACATACTGTACATAGTGACTATTCTCTTTCAGTGTTCTTGGTTTTTATATATATATATATATATTTATGATAGGGAGGTTCTTTCAAGGCCATTATGCTTGGATAAGATTTAGTTCTATAATGTAGTTCCCGTGGAGAATCCCAGGGTTAAGTGCCTTCCCCAGTGATCCAACAGCAATGGTCAAACAGAGGGCAGGGACATTAGAACAAGCACTCAATTTTGAGTTAAGTCAGCAAGATGGGATGCCCTGCTGGGAATTCGAACCAACAACCTTCCGTTTGCTGGTTTTGAATTTTTGCACACTTAATTTAACACCTCACACATACTCACATGCTAGCACACAATACATAGTATAGAGACCTCATAAGAAGCTGGCAAATAGTGCTAAAGGCAGACAGGCAGTTTCAGTGTTCAAAAACCTCTCGCCGTTGCAGAGCTGTCCTCTTGTACAGTTTTAATATTTTCAAAGTCTAAAGGAACTCTCACTTTTATCTCAGCATGTGGGGACTTTAACAGATTACGCACAATAGATAAAGAATTGTAGAATTGTGGAAGAACATTAAATCATCACATATGGATTGGAAATGGGAAATGCATCATTTACACACATTTTGGGCCTATTTACACTTCTTTTCATGTGCCTTCGTCATCTATTTTGCTATCCAATTTGGTAAGCATATTCCATATATACTTGTCCCCTAAAAAAATGTAAAATGCTATATGCAAATAAATTACCTTTTGCTATGATTTCATAGCTAATTTTGTTTTTATATGTTTGATATGTTTATGTTTCTGTTGAAGGCTTTCTTCGCCCCCATATGGCAATTAGTGCTCCATTCATGTGTCCCGAACATCTAGGTTACTGTTGTAACCTCTGCTCCCTGATGGAGGGTACGACACATTGTGTCGAGTGAAGCGACACTAGGGGATTTCTTTCATGAGGGGAGCAGGCACCTCTAAGGAACCTGATAATCAGATCATGCTTCCCTAGGGACTTACTGTCCACTGCGTCATGATGAGCCGATATGGTGGCTACATAAACCTTCAAGGTGGAGGGGGACAGCCTCCCCTCCAACCTCTCTTACAAAAACAAGAGCGCTGACCTGACTGCGCATCTCTGCCGGTCTTCAGATCGAGAAGAACACCAATTTCCACTTTAGGGCGTAAAGTTCCCTGGTAGAGGGAGATCTGGCTTGGTTGATCGTGTCTACGACAGCAGGTGGTAGGCCACTTAGATCTTCCTCATCCCATCCAGGGGCCAGACGTGGAGTTTCCAGAGGTCTGGGCGTGGATGCCAGAGGGTGCTGCGTCCCTGAGAAAGAAGGTCGTTCCTCAGGGGAATTCGCCAGGGAGGGGCTGTTGTGAGGAGCGTGAGATCCGAGAACCAAGTCTGTGTGGGACAGTAGGGGGCTACCAGAGTGACTTGTTCCTCATCCTCCCTGACCTTGCACAGCACCCATGCAAGTAGGCTCACTGGTGGAAATGCGTATTTGCGCAGCCCCCGGAGCCAGCAGTGTGCCAGCACATCCAGGGGAGCCTCCACTTGGAAGTACCAGAGCGGGCAATGGAAAGTCTCTTGGGAAGCGAACAGGTCTATCTGTGCTTTGCTGATCCGTTCCCAAATCAGCTGGACCGGTTCCGCATCCGCTGCCGTGTTGAGGTTACCCGGGATGTGAGTGGTGCGCAACAACCTGAGTCGCTGCTGCTTCCAAAGGAGGAGATGGCGGGCGAATTGTGACATATAACGAGAGCGCATGTCACTCTCGTTATATTTCACATGTTACATGTACGCTATTGCAGCAGTGCGGTCTGATCGATCAAGGCATGCTTGCCCAGTATTAACGGGAGAAACCTGCGCAGGGCAAGGATTACAGCCAGCAACTCTAGGCAATTGATGTGCCAACCCAGCGGGGGCCCTGTCCAGGAGCCGTTGGCTGCGTGCATATTACACACAGCGCCCCAACCCTGTTTGGAGGTGTCTGTGGTGATCAGAACACGTCGGGACACCTGCTGTATGGGGACTACTATCTGCTGTAAACAGAGGTCTGTGCAGGGGTTGAAAGTCTGGGTGCAGGCAGGGGTGATGAACACAATGTACGTGCCATGGCGCCATGCCCATCTCGGGACTCAAGTCTGAAGCCAGTGCTGAAGCGGTCTCATATGCATCAACCCCAGTGGCGCAACCGCCGCAGATGATGCCATATGCCCCAGGAGCCTCTGGAATTGTTTTAGAGGGATTGCTGTGCCTGGCTTGAATAAGGTGAGGCATTTCAGCACCAACTGAGCGCGCTCGTTGGTGAGGCGCGCTGTCATTGAGACTCAGTCTAACTCCATGCCAAGAAAAGAGATGCTCTGAACTGGGGTGAGCTTGCTCTTTTCCCAGTTGACCTGAAGCCCTAGATGGCTGAGGTGCCTGAGCACCTGGTCCCTGTGGGCGCATAGTGACTCTCGAGAGTGGGCTAGGATGAGCCAGTCGTCGAGGTAATTGAGTATGCGAATGCCCACTTCCCTTAGCGGGGCAAGGGCTGCCTCTGCGACCTTCGTGAAGACGGGAGGGGACAGGGACATGCCGAAGGGGAGGACTTTGTACTGATACGCCTGGCTGTCGAACACGAACCGTAGGAAGGGTCGTGTCAAGGTAAGATTAAGACGTCGAAGTACGTGTCATTCAGGTCTACCACTGTGAACCAATCTTGATGCCGGACGCAAGTTAGAATATGTCTTTGCGTGAGTATTTTGAATGGGAGTTTGTGTAAGGCCTGGTTGGAAACTCGCAAGTGCTGTAAAAACCCTTCTTCATCTTGGTTGGAGGGACAGGCTCTATATCGTCATTGAGTAAAAGGGTCACGATCTCTGCACGCAGGGTGTTGGCGTCTTTGTCGTGCTCCGAGGTAAAGCTGATGCCGCCAAAATGGGCTGGGGCCTGGCGAACTGAATCGCGTAGCCGAGTCGAATGGTCCTGGCCAACCAGCACAACGGGTTGGGAAGTGAGACCCACGCGTCAAAGCTCCATGCGAGGGGCACTAAGGGGACGATCGTTTTTGACGTACCTGGTGAGGCTTCGCAGCGGGGCGGAGCAGGTAGTGTGGCATTGGGAGGCAAAAGCATGTCCAAAGGCTTTGGTGCTGAGAGAAGACTCGAGGCACTTACCTTGCTCCGCGCACCAGGCAGGGGTGGGTTAGTGACTGAGGAGGAGGTCCCATGTAGGCGTCTTCTGGACTCATCAGAACTGGCTGTCCGGGGTGCCGGGACTGCTGGAGTGTGGCACTGGGTTGCCGTGAGAACAGCAAGGGAAAAGAGGAAATTGCTCTATTATTAAGAATGTGGGTACCACGGCCCGAAGGGGGTGCGACAAAGAAAATAACTTTAACTGAGGATTCTCCTCCACCGGGGAACGGAGTGGTCTCATTCCCTAGGTCGTCCATCTCAGGAACACTTGGGAGCCTACCAGGTTCCAGCGGGGTGCTCAACGCTGGAGCTGAGAGCTGGGCCCAGGTTGAGGCATAGCTGCCTGACGTTTGGAAGCTGCAGGAGGATGCCCTCAGCGAGCAGTCGGAGCGCGGCCCACGTTGGTATGGCGGTGGGGCATGATGTGGGAAATGGCCTCTGTCTGTTTCTTCACCGCTGAGAAATGCTGGGCAAAGTCGTCAATGGTGGCGCCGGATAGACCGAGCTGGGAGACGGGGGCGTTGAGGAAGCGTGCTTTGTCTACATCCCGCATCTCGACCAGGTTCAGCCATAGATGACGCTCCTGGACCACGAGGGAGGCCATCGCCTGCCCGAGTGTCTGCGCTGAGACCTTCGTGGCCCTGAAGAGGGCGAGGTCGGTCGCAGAGTGCAGTTTCTGCAACACATCAGGGTCAGGACTACGCAAGTGCAGATTTTTGAGTTCCTTGGCCTGGTGAACGTGAGGCGGCCTGTCCAGTGGCAGTCAATGATGATGACATCACGGTGTTCTCAGGACAGAGGTGGATCGCATTTGTTCTGTCCACCTGGGGGACCTCCGCGTACCCGTGGGCCGCCCCGCCGTTGAGGGTAGTAAGATTGGATGAGTGAGGAGGTTGGTTGTGGGCAGCGAAAGGTGCCCTCCACGACCTCATCAGCTCATCATGCTCACCTCCGGGAAGAAAGGAACTGGGGGGGGGGGGGGGGGGGGTTACGTGGCTGTGAGCCGAGGAACCAATCGTCTAGCAGTGATGGCTGTGGGGAGGATGGAGGGTTCCTGTCCAGCACCACGCTGACGGTGGCCCGGGCAAGAATGTTGGCCATCTGGGCATCAGCCTCAGACTGGGCGTGCTGACCAGAAGGCGGCAGTCTAGTCGAGTTTCCGCGTTAGACTCCGGAACACTCTCCGATGCAGCGGCGAACTCATGTTCAACGCCAGCCGTGTATTTGCTCTTTTAGAGAAATATTCTCTAAATAGTAGAACAGTAAGTGATCTCAACTCACTGTTCGCACAACCACTCGGCTCCGAAGAAGAAATCTGAATGGACAGACAAATGATACCCTCATTTTATACCCGTATGTCCGGGGGAGGGACATGCAAATTCTGTCTGCCAATTTATCATTTGCCTTTTCTCAAGTTCAGAGGTAACCGAGGCCTTCAAAGAAGTCCCCTAGTGTCGCTTCACTCGACACAATGTCGAAGTGAGCAACAGAAGGGGAACTTCTGGATAGAGTGCAACAGGCTGGTTCCGGAGGTAAAATTTTTATTAATTTGTTCCATAGGGAACAGATTATTAACAATAACATATAAACCTTTAAGGACAAACCAACTGTGAACTCCAAGATTGTTAATCGATGGTATGTGCTTCTATTGACCACATTATTTAAAAAAAAAATGTATTGTTTGATAGCGGATTTCTGGTCAAAATCTATACTACCCATGATTTTGAGGGGGGGCAAGTCACGACCAACAAAATGCACCAAAAGAGCTCTACAGCGACTCCCTACTTTCATGATGCACTGTGAACATCAGTCTCCCTACACTCTCAAACTACTAATATATTTGTATATATCTGAAAATAAGTCTTTTATGAAGGCTTTTATGAAAACTCTATGGAAGAATTGAACAAGAAAAATACTTGCGGAATCAAGAAAGCTCAAAATGTAGGCGGGCCCTGTTGCTCTATTGAGATTTGTTTAGAAAAAGTACAATTTAAATATGTTACCTGAACTACCAAATGCATTTTAGGCCCTGATATCCTTCATACGAAATCGATGAATGGATGGGGGTGGCATCATTTTGAAAAAAAAATCTATTCAAAAAGTTGTATTGCCAGGGCAAGATTTTATGAAAACTTCTGACCAGCTGCTAAAAACCTTATTACTGTCATTGGTCAACTTCATCAACGTCAACGTGTGACCTAGAGCTCCACAGCTAATTCTGTTTACATTCTTCAGTCAGTCAAAATTAATCAAAATTACTCATGTAGCATGTAGAGTTTTTTGTACTATCGTTCATGCAGAGACATTTTACAAGAAAATATCATGTAATTTGTTTGTTTATTTAGTCTACAAAATTAATCAAATCTACTCAAATACTCTCAAGTGCCCATTCACTCAGGTGCCATCTGCAGCGAAAGCTGCCCAAAGTAAGATCATATGCCTCTATCATCATTATTTGGTGTTCCCCCACCACCCAAACCCCCCCCCCCCCCCCCCCCCCCCCCCCCCCATTAACACTCTTTTATACACCCAGTTTGCAGTAAAATCATCATAAATTACAATAACAAAGTGTAAACAGTGCTGTATATTATGGTATAACTTGTTGTTAGCACAATAGCTCCATGAATTCAGAATGTAAACATGACAAATAAAACATTTATACTGCATATATATTACTTTAGATTATCATCAAGTGGATAAACAGTTTCTTTTACTGACTTAAAGTGATAAAATTACTTGAGTGATAAAATTAGGCAAAAAGGCATTGATAACACATTTTTTTGTGTTAAGGTTTTTAAGGTCACTTTAGTTAAGGTTTTACATGTCGTCTTGAGCATCCTCATTTAAGTGTACTTCTAAATGCCTCCCACAGCGGTGTGGTGGGTGTCTGAATGTTCGCAAACAGTATACTGGACTGGACGCACTTTTGGGCCAATCAGAGATGGAATGGACATCGGGAGAACCTAGCGGGCTGGTGGTTCGGCTGCGAAACGTGCCGAATGGGCCGCGATAAGCAACAATAACCCACTGCGTTATGCAGATTGGACCACAAAACGCTGCCGCAATATACAGAAAAGAACAGCGAACTTCTACAGAAGTATATAGAAGTCTTTACGCTTGTCCGAGTATGTGCCTTCTGAGGTGGTTTAAATGATTACTGGGGGTGGTGGTGGCGTAGTGGGCTGAAGCACTGAACTGGTAAGCAGATGGTTGTTGGTTTGACCCCCACAGCCACCACCATTGTGTCCTTGAGCAAGGCACTTATCTCCAGGTTGCTCTAGGGAGATTGTCCCTGTAATAAGGGCAATGTAAGTTGCTTTGGATAAAAGTGTCTGCCAAATGCATAAATGTAAATTATTGGATTGCTATTGTAGTGGCCAAATGTAAATAACCCAGTTCTTAACTTTGTCTGATTTCTGCAGTGGTGTCCCCATTTAAGGATTCTCATTACCTGGACATAGGGAGGGACAAAAATTCAATCTTTGCTGCAATTCAGTTTGGCTATCTGCCCATTATCTCCTTACATGGTAACTTGAGCAAGCCCTGGGCAAGCAGCACAGTGTGTGTGTGTGCGTGTGCGTGTGTGTGTGTGTGAGCATGTATTAATCACTATCTGGGTCCATTTTGTCGGTCCCCATGAGGAAAACAGCTTATAAATCATACTAAATTATGTTTTTTGAAAATGTAAAAATGCAGAACGTTTTCTGTGATGGTTAGGTTTAGGTGTAGGACTAGGGGATAGAATATATAGCTTGTACAATATAAAAACCATAATGTCCCCATAAAACATGGAAACACAATGTGTGTGTGTGTGTGTGTGTGTGTGTGAGCATGTATTAATCACTATCTGGGTCCATTTTGTCGGTCCCCATGAGGAAAACAGCTTATAAATCATACTAAATTATGTTTTTTGAAAATGTAAAAATGCAGAACGTTTTCTGTGATGGTTAGGTTTAGGTGTAGGATTAGGGGATAGAATATATAGCTTGTACAATATAAAAACCATAATGTCCCCATAAAACATGGAAACACAACGTGTGGGTGTGTGTGTGGGTGTGTGTGTGTGAACGTTGAATAACAGGTATTTAACATGGCACTTGAACTGTTGGCCATTGGCACTGATTATCCCATTATGATTGGAAGACAGCCGTGTGATGACAGGGGTGATTTTTGGGTATGCAATTGTCACACTTAGCCAACACCACTGATTATAATCCAGCGCTAAAGACCAGTAGTTTGTGAGAGTCAAAGTGATGTCCCTCTCCCAGACATGTCATTTAGATAATGAGATGAGATCGGTGGGCGTTTTGAAGTAGATCTGGCTATGCTCTCCTCAACGTGCTTGGATATACTTCACCCTTGACTGCTCGCACCGCATTCTGAGGACAGAATGCATTTTTCACTTAAAACAATAAGGTGATTCTGCGTCACGCATCTTGAATGTCGTTCAGTATAATAATTCACTTTCATGCCAAAAGATCTCAGTGCCCTTGATAGTGTGACTGATGGGTGTCAGCATAAGCTGTGCACAAGGTGAGTTTCCATGTTAGGGGTAACTGATTGTTTGATCATGAAAGTTTCAGCTAAAAGGAACAGTTTAAGCATTGCGACACAGCTTCGAGGGACCTTTGCGAAAACCTTGCACTGTCTGTGTGTTTAATCTTCCTTGAACAGAGAAAGAATAGGCAGTAGGGAGGACAAGATGCAGGGAGTGTTTTGATAGAATCAGTGGGGGGGTTCAGTACATGAGCAACAATAACGTGTGTGTGTGTGTTTGTGTGTGTGTATGTGTGTGTGTGTGTGTGTGTGTGTGTGTGTGTGTGTGTGTGCGGAGAAAGAGGACGGTGTGCCTCCAGAGGTAAATATTTATACTTTGATCTGTTCACTTGGCCTACATTAAGAGGTGGAGAGAGAGGTTAAAGCTTTGTTCGTGGTCTTTTTCCAACACAAACACAAAGACCTGCTTGTTTTTTTAAGTACATCACCGCTCATAAAGTTTCATGCTTATTTTAATCCATGTGTGTTCTTATGTGTGTCATTTACATAGAATTGCACATGCCTATAATCACTATGGAGACTGAGGCTGTATTTATCGCAAACAATAAAACCCTCCACACAAAAACACGAGGCACTCTCCCTGGAAAGCAAAGACAGAACAATATGACAGCCTTTCATGTAACAGCGTATAGGTGTGTGTGTGTGTGTGTGTGTGTGTGTGTGTGTGTGAGTCAGCGAGATGCAGGATAGTTTCATAGTATACACGTGAGAGGGGAGGAGATATTGATTGTTCTGAACTGCAGAAATGTACTTCCTTGTATCATCTCTCTCTCTCTCTCTCTCTCTCTCTCTCTCTCTCTCTCTCTCTCTCTCTCTCTCTCTCTCTCTCTCTCTCTTTCTATCTCTCTCTCCACCTGTTGTTGACCTTGTAAAAACACTTTTTCCCCAGGCTGGAAATGAGATGTCCAAATTCAATCTGGATGCTGACAGGCAGTGTTTGGATATAACAGAGTGGGATGGAGGCCGGCAGGCCAAGTCATTGTTGCATCACAATGGCTTTACAGGCTCTTGAGCGCACTGTGGGGAAGATGTGGGGACCGCCACTCTAAACATTGCCATCTGCTGGAGATAATCGTAATTTCCTTAGTACTTCAGTTTTATAATCAAGACAGCAGACAGCTTGAGAGACATTCCGCAAGATTTATAAACAACATATGTGTTGGTTTCGTAAGTAGCAAGAGAGTAAATTTATCATTAATGTGTGTTTTGTTTTCCTTAACAGAAATAAATGATGTCATCTCTTCCACTGTCTCTTTTTTCTCTCTATCAATCTTGCTGGTTTTTGGTGATTTGTGTGGCTTCTCTGGGCTTTGAGCGTTTCTGTTTGAATCAGTCATGCTCAGCTGTATAATCCCTCTCTCCATTGAGCAATGCATCTTTATCTCACTCCTTGTGTGTGTGTGTGTGTGTGTGTGTGTGTGTGTGTGCTGTGCATATGGGTGTATGCTCCTGCAGGTTCCTGCAGCATCTCTGTCAGCATGTGCTAGCCTTTCCGCCGTACAGAGTACTTTGGGCTGCTGCCTTTGTAAGACAATATGCAGCCATAGCCAAGGCATATACATTATAGATTACCTGTCACAAATAGAGAGAGAGAGAGAGAGAGAGAGAGAGAGAGAGAGAGAGAGAGAGAGAATAATTTGTGAGTTCATAGGACTTTACATTTGTACCTTTGTTTGCATTAGGTATTTAAAAAAAAGACTGATGAATTTAATCTATTGGGATCTTGAGCTGATTATGATATTTTAAATCTATTTATTGGCTATTATTGACTAAATTAAAACCATCGGCTGTTTTTAATATAGAGAAATATCTACCAAAATAATAGAAATCGGACAATGTAAAGCATGTCAAATATGCATAATATGAATGTGTAATGTTCTATCATGAAATGTAAAATGTGAATTCTGTTGAACTTTAAATTAATTGTGTTCATTCAAAATATTTTGGAAATTCAAAACAATATTTTTACCACATGGATCTTTATATTATCATATGTAGCCAATTGGATACAATTTTATGAAGTTTAACTCTAGTTATAAATTAGACCTGGCCCCTTTATTAGTTTTGCAACACCCTCTTTCCGGGACTCTCTTGTAGAGATGTGAAAACAAACGTTGTGCAAGGTTGCTCCCGGTTTTGTTCATCGGTTGATAATTACATTTGGGTAAATGTAAAATTTAACACAAAATTCTTATAAATTTCACTAAATATGTGTTCAGTAGTGTCTTATGTTAAAACTGAGTGTTTGATATGGGTTATTTATGAAGCAGGCATATGGATTGCATGTGTGGAGTTCAGGGGCAAGCTGACACACACACACACACATGTAAGAACTGGGTATGTACATTTTGTAATCATATCTTATTTTATAAGATAAGAGATTCAACTTTATTGTCATTGTGCAGAGCCAACAAAATGCAGTTTTTTCACATATCCCAACTAAGCTGGGGTCAGAGCACAGGGTCAACCATGAAACAGTACCCCTGGAGCAGGTAGGGTCAAGGGCCTTGCTCAAGGGCCCAACAGTGGTATCTTGATGGTGCTGGGGCTTGAACCCCTGACCTTTCGGTCAGTAACACAGAGCCTTAACCGCTGAGCTACCACTGGCCATACCCAGAGTCTTAACAGCTGAGCTACCACTGGCCATACCTTATGATATATAGCCCAGATTGTTTTCCAGTTTAGTGAAAAAGTGTAACACGTGTTATATGTGACAACATGTGTATTGACAATTCTATTGTTTTAAACTGCAATACATGTCCTTAAAGCCTGGTTAAAATTGCATAAAATGGTTTGAGTGATTTAAGCATGTGTTAAATGCATAAAATGGTTTGAGTGATTTAAGCATGGTAATCGACCGCTGCTTTTTTTTTTTTTTTTTTACTTTTTAATTAACAGCCATCAAAATATAACCCCAAAAGATATGTATCCTGTGGTGATTATTTTCAACCCACTGGATATTCATCTTTTTATTTTGTATTTATCTTTCATTGTGGATGAAATCCTTGATTTTCTTCTTTCACATTTGTTCATAAACCTAAATTTTAAACTTTACAAACGTGTGAATATATCTCCGATACTAGTCTTTATAAAAAATAATCAGATTTCTTTGATATCGCTATTTATATCCAACTTTCCGAAACTTTCGCTACTATTCTTAGCCCGCTAGCACTGCACGCGTGGTCTCTCGCCAATCGATCGTCTTACTTACACCTCTACACCTGTATAACTGAAAGCTATAATTCGCCATTATAGCACATCTGCTATAATGGCGAATATAGCGGATGTGTGTCTAACTCTACCTCTGTGTGCAGGTGAAGACACCTTTGAACTGCATTCGGTGCAGTTGGAGCTGGAATCCGTCGAGAGGCAGATCCAGGACCTGCTAGAGAGACAGGCCGAGCTGCGAGATCAGCGGTCCGCGCTTGAAGCATCACGCGCCGATGCTCACAGGTCAGTGGTTCATCATTTTTTGACTCCGTCCTCGTCTACTCCGTGTGTTTCTCTGCACAGGATGCGATCCTCCCTGGCTTCATTCACTCCGGCACCGACACATCACCATGGACCCTGGGTGATTCCACGGCGGAAGACGCGAGCCAGGACCAGACCAAGGACCTCCCCGCCCCTCCCGGCTTTCGAGATCTCCACCCGGAACCGCTTCTCACCTCTTCGCGAGTCGGAGCGCGACGACGCCGTGATCATCGGCGATTCGACCGTCCGTCATGTCCGCGATATCTCTGGCAAAGGTAAGGTGCGCACTCACTGCTTTCCTGGTGCTCGTGTTCTTGATGTCTCTATGCAGGTTCCCGAGATCCTGAATGGTGACGAGCGCGTCGGAGCTGTCGTGCTGCACGTGGGAACGAACGACACCAGGCTGCGGAAGACGGAGGTACTGAAGGAGGACTACAGGAGCCTGATCGAGATGGTACGCAGCACTTCGCCAGAAACAACGATCGTCGTGTCTGGACCGCTTCCCACGTACCGACTAGGACAAGAAAGGTTCAGTAGATTATTTGCTCTAAATGAATGGTTAATGTCATGGTGTAATGAACAGAGACTGCCCTTTGTTAATAATTGGAATCTGTTTTGGGAGCGACCTAGGCTCTTCCGTGCTGATGGCCTTCACCCCAGCAGAGTCGGAGCGGCTGTTCTGTCGGACAACATCTCCAAGACGCTACACACCATATGACTAGTAAGTCAAAGTCCAAATCACAGTATTTGCTGTCCCAACTTAATTGATATAAGTACCAATGTAGAACATTATATAGAAACTGTGTCTATTCCTCGTTTAGTAAAGCCAAACAATACATCTACTGTAGGATCTAGGAAAAATCTAATTGTAATTAAACCAGAAAATCTCAATATCAGTGAACAAAAACAATTTCTAAAGCTAGGTCTTCTAAACATTAGATCGCTCACACCTAAGGCGGTTATTGTAAATGAAATGGTCTCAGATAATAGTTTTGATGTATTTTGCCTTACTGAAACCTGGCTTAAACCAAATGATTATTTCGGTCTAAATGAGTCTACTCCGCCAGGATACTGTTATAAACATGAGCCCCGTCTGATTGGTCGTGGCGGCGGTGTTGCAACAATCTATAGAGATATTCTTAATGTTACTCAGAAAATAGGTCACAGGTTTAATTCGTTTGAAGTACTTGTGCTAAATGTTACACTCTCAGATGTAAGAAAAAAATCCCTATTATCTCTAGCCTTGGCTACCGTATATAGACCTCCAGGGCCTTACACTGTTTTCCTAAAAGAGTTTGCAGACTTTCTATCAGATCTATTGGTCAATGTTGATAAAGCAATAATTGTTGGAGACTTTAACATACACGTAGATAACACAAATGATGCGTTAGGGGCTGCGTTTACAGATTTGTTAAACTCCTTCGGGGTCACGCAAAACGTCAGTGGTCCCACTCATCGCCTAAATCATACGCTAGATTTAATTATATCTTATGGAACCAATCCAACCGATATAGATATTATACCGCAAAATGATGATGTCACTGATCATTACATGGTAACTTGCATACTACGTACCACTGAAATCTGTCATATTGCGCCACGTTATCGACCAAGCAGAACAATCCTTCCAACCACAATAGATAGATTCACAAATAGCTTACCTGATCTATCTCAGCTGCTCAGTGAACCCAAACAAACAGATGAACTAGAGGAAATGACTAGCAGTTTGAGCACCATTTTCTCTGGTACATTAGATATTGTTGCACCAATTAGATTAAAAAAGTTTAGAGAAAAAACTAGAGCACCATGGTACAACAGTGCTACGCATGCTATCAAGAGAGAAACTCGTAACTTGGAGCGTAAATGGAAACAAACTAATTTAGAGGTCTTTAGAATCGCATGGAAAGACAGTATGTCACGTTACAAAAAGGCTCTAAAAACAGCCAGGGCTGAGCACCTCCGCAAACTAATAGAAAATAACCAAAATAATCCAAGGTTCTTATTTAACACCGTGGCTAGACTAACAAATAAACAGAGATCACCTGAGCAAAATATTCCTTTACAGTTTAGTAGTAATGATTTTATGAATTTCTTCACTGAGAAAATAGAAAACATCAGAAACACAATTATAAACACAATTGTTAATGTACAATCTTTAATGGTGTCTTATGATTCAGCCTCAATTATCGCCCCTCAAGAACAACTACACCGCTTTACAACTATAGGACAGGAAGAGCTAAATAAACTTATCATTGCATCTAAACCAACAACATGTTTACTAGATCCAATACCCACTAAACTACTGAAAGAAGTGTTACCTGTAGTGGAAGAGCCTCTTCTCAATATTATTAACTCGTCTTTATTTTTAGGTCATGTTCCAAGAATATTTAAGCTGGCAGTTATAAAACCTCTCATTAAGAAACCACAATTAGATCCAAATAACCTAGCAAATTACAGACCCATCTCAAATCTTCCATTTATGTCTAAAATATTAGAAAAAGTTGTGTCCGCTCAATTGTGCTCTTTCTTGCAAGAAAATGATATCTATGAAAAATTTCAGTCAGGATTCAGACCGCATCATAGCACAGAAACTGCGCTAGTTAAAATTACAAATGATTTACTTTTAGCTTCTGACCAAGGCTGCATCTCAATATTAGTTCTACTCGATCTTAGCGCTGCGTTCGACACTATAGATCATAAAATACTCTTGGATCGACTACAAAACTACACTGGTGTTCAGGGACAGGCATTAAGCTGGTTTAGATCGTACTTATCAGACCGTTACCATTTTGTCTGTTTAAATGGGGAAAAATCAAAAATAACGTCAGTAGACTATGGAGTGCCACAAGGATCTGTGTTAGGCCCTCTATTATTCTCAATATATATGCTACCACTTGGTAAAATTATAAGAAAACATGGAATTAATTTCCACTGTTATGCTGATGACACTCAATTATATATCTCATCACGACCAGATGAAAACATTAACTTATCTAACTTGACAGAGTGTCTTAAAGATATAAAATGTTGGATGACGCGTAATTTCCTGTTATTAAATTCCGATAAAACGGAGGTATTACTTATTGGTCCAAAAAACTACCCACAAAATCCCTTACAATACAACTTTAATTTAGAAGGATGTCCTGTTACATTATCCACTACAGTAAAAGACCTGGGTGTTATACTAGACCGCAACTTGACTTTCGAAAATCATATTTCATCTGTTACGAGAACAGCCTTTTTCCACCTTAGAAACATTGCTAAGCTACGTAACATGCTATCTGTTTCTGATGCAGAAAAGTTAGTTCATGCATTCATGACCTCGAGACTAGATTACTGTAATGCTTTATTAGCTGGTTGCCCTGCATCCTCAACAAACAAGCTACAGTTAGTCCAAAATGCAGCCGCTAGAGTTCTTACTAGGTCAAGAAAATATGATCACATAACACCGATTTTATCATCTCTACACTGGCTACCAATTAAGTTCCGTATCAATTACAAAGTATTACTACTGACCTATAAAGCCCTAAATGGTTTATCTCCTGTGTATTTAACGGATCTTCTATCGCCATACAATCCATCGCGCTCTTTAAGATCACTAAATTCGAGGCTTCTGGTCATACCTAGGATATCTAAGTCCACTAATGGAGGGAGGGCGTTCTCACATTTAGCTCCTAAACTCTGGAATAGCCTTCACGATATTGTTCGAGGCTCAGACTCGCTGTCCCAGTTTAAAACTAGATTAAAGACACATCTCTTTAACCAAGCATTCACATAATGCTAACTTTTTATACTACTGCTGAATCAGTTATAATGCATTAATATTATGAACATCAGCTATGCTAATTATTTCCCATCTGCTTTTCTGCTGTTATCTCGGGACGCCAGTCCCGAGGTAAATAGCGTTCGTCAGCTCCAGTTTGTATCCAGCCTCTCACGGAGACTTCAGATGCCCCATTACCATGGACAAGGATCTTAAAATGGGATACATAGACTAATTATTGCCAACAAAAGCCTTCATCAGCCAAACAAGGACAATTGCATCTAAGTGAACTTCTGGAATTTAATCAAGGATGGACTTCAAAGACACTGGTCACTAATCTTGCAGTTCAAACACATTCACTGTCTAAATACTGACCCTTAGCACTTAATAAGTTTAATAATTTTTTAAATCATGTTTTTTGACTATAAATAATTCTTATTTACATTATTCATGATGTTAGCCAGAGGGGAACTGGCCCCCACAGTGAGTCTGGTTTCTCCCAAGGTTATTTTTCTCCATTAACAATCATCTTTTGGAGTTTTGTGTTCCTTGCCACAGTCGCCTTCGGCTTGCTCACTGGGGTTATTAATACAATTATTATTTAATTATTTTTAAACACGATAAAGAATCATATCTTATCTAATTCCACAACAGGGCTCAAAACAAAAAAAACAAAAAAATCAATTAAGGAGCCAATGGCTCCTACAGGGGGAAAAACAGGCGCCAAATATTTTAAATTTTTTTAACTCCATCCATTCCTTTTCGTCCCGCAGCTCGCTAACAGTGTAGTCTGTGGAGCATTCTTCGCAATTATGTGATCACGTGCATTTTTATGCTTGTTACTGTCACCGTGTTTTCTAACAGTCTCTTTTTTGAAATTGTTAGTTCCTGCAATGAACTCCGTTTTCCCCGCTATTTCTTTGATATAAACTTTTGTTATGTATCTCGGGAAATGTAATGCAAATTTTAAAATCAAAAGGGAGTAAACTTTTACTGTCGCCAATGGCGACCTTGACAGAAATTACACTCACAAATAAATTTATTTGGTCACAAATGCGACCATTTTTAGTCGCAGTTTGGAGCCCTGCACAAGGATGATGATTTATCGACTTTATAGACATTACATTTTTATCGTCTGTTAATGCTGAACTTCTGTAAAGCTGCTTTGAAACGATGTGTGTTGTGAAAGGCGCTATACAAATAAAATTGACTTGACTTGACTTGTGGATCTCTTAAAATTTTAGCATGTGACGTGTTCAACAGTTCCAATCCACGTTCAATAGAAATTATGTTCCTCTTTGTTTATTTTTGAAGAATAAGTCCTAAGCAAAACAGTGATCAGATGACAAAATTAGTTGAGTAAGAGGCAAAAAAAAGGTTTCCCCATCTGTCGCTCACTTCGAAGTTGTGTCGAAGAGGGGGGTCACGAGGGGTCTCTCTTGAGCGCCGAATATGCCTCTGATCTATTGAAAAAGGCCAATGAGAAGTTGGCAGACAGTATTTGCATACCCCACCCCCGGACATATGGTATAAAGGCGGGGAAATACGTCTAGTTCATTCAGAAATTTTCTTTGGAGCCGATGGTCATGTATGCAGCGAGCTGCGAGTCACACACTGTTCCACCTCGGAGTGCGAGTTGCTTTCCTTGACAAAAGAATGCTTTCTTTTGTCATGAGAGAAAGCCACTTCAGCCGCCCCCTGCGCCTCGCCTCCTTCCTATGGGATTGGGGCAGGTGCCGCGGGCGATGGAGGCAATGAAGGCAATTTGGGGATAATGATGGCTCCGTTTCACCGGGTAAATCCTCTTGATCATCCGCCTCCCCAGCACACTTGCTTGCTTCCGTCCAAGCTCAGGATCAGTGTGGCTCACTTCACGGACGGCTGGCCGGTCCCTTGAGCTTCTAGAATTGGATGACGACATCGCCGCTGTATCGGAGAGCGTTACAGCGCTGTCTGATGCTGATGACTCGTCTGGGCCGCCACCTTCGGGTCTGCTCGCCCAGTCTGAGCCTGACGCACAGAGGTCAGCTATGCTTTCCCGGGCTACCGTGAGGAAAAGGCCCCCCCCCACCCACGGCTACTTGATTGGTTCTGCGGGCATGTATGCCGCTCACAGCCGCACCCCCCACCCCCCCCCCCCCTTTCTTTCTTCCCGGACGTGCATGACAAGTTGAATAAGCCGTAAAGAGCACCTTTTACTGCCTGAAACCGGCATCCTCGCTCCTCCGCTCTCACTACCCTCGGCGGTGAAGTGGTCCCAGACCGATTGCGCCCACCGGGCCAAGAATGGGCGATGGCCACCCTTGTGGTCCAGAAATCTAATCTATGGACTGGACCTGGTCGAAATGCGGGAGGTAGACAAAGCACGCTTTCTTGAACGCCCCCATCTCCCAGCTCCGTCCGTTCAGCGGCACCATTGATGACTCCGCCCAGCAGTCCTCAGTGGTGAAGAAGGTTCTGACGAGTCCAGATGACGCCTCCACCGGACCTCCTCCTCAGTCACTAACCCACCCCCTGCTGGGTGTGCGGCGCAAGGTAAGTGCTTCGAGTCTTTTCTCAGCACCAGAGCCTCGGGAAGCTCCTTTGCCTCCCGACGCCGCATTATTTGCTCCGCCCCACTGCGAAGCCCCGCTGGGTATGTCAAAAATAGTCGTCCCCCTAGTGTCCCTAGCACGGAGCTTGGATGCGTGTCATTCACTTCCCAATCCGTCACGCTGGCTGGCCAGGACCATCCAACTCAGTTACGCAATTCAGTTTGACAGGCCTCCGCTTTACCGCAGTGCACAGCGAATACGCCAAATTCTTGAGTGTCAAAATCATCTCTTACTCAAAGATGCGATAGAGCCTGTCCCTCCAACCGAGATAAAGAAGGGTCCCTACAGTCCTTACTTCATCGTACCCAAGAAAGGTGGTGGCTTACAACCGATATTGGACTTGCGAGTTTTCAACCGGGCCTTGCACAAACTTCTGTTCAAAATGCTCACACAAGACACATCCTAACTTGCGTTTGGCATCTAGATTGGTTCGCAGAGGCAGACTTGAAGGACGTGTACTTCCACGTTTCAATCTTGCCCTGACGTCGACCCTCTCTACGGCTTGCGTTCAACGGCCAGACGTATCAGTACAAGGTCCCCCCTTTGGAATGTCCCTGTCTCCTCGCGTCTCTACGAGAAGCAGGCATTCGCATACTCAACTACCTCGATGACTGGCTCATCCTGGCCCACTCCTGAGAGTTACTGTGCATCCACAGGGACCTGGTGTTCAGGCACCTCAGCCGTTTAGGTCCTCAGGTCAACTGGGAAAAGAGCTAGCTCGCCCCGGTTCAGAGTGTCTCTTTTCTCGGCGTGGAGTTAGACTCAGTCTCAATGTCAGCGCGCCTCGCCAACGAGCGCGTGCAGTCAGTGCTAAAATGCCTCGCCGCCTTCAGGCTGGGCACGGCAGTCCCTTTAAAACCTTTCCAGAAGCTCCTGGGGCATATGACATCCTCCGCGGTGGCTGCACCACTGGGGTTGATGCATATGAGACCGGCAGACTCGAGTCACGAGACGAGCATGGCGCTGCGGCACGCACCGTGTGATCATCAACCCCACCTGCCGCCAAACATCAAAACCCTGGACTCAAGTCGCTGCGCACCACTCACATCCCCGGCAACTTCAGTGTGGTAGCGGACGAACTGTCACGACAATGCTTACCCAGTGAAGAGTGGAGGCTTCACCCCCAGTCGGTCCAGCTGATTTGGGAACGATTCGGCAGGGCTCAGGTAGACCTGTCTGCCTCCTGAGAGACCTCCCACTGCCTGCGCTGGTATGCCCGAAGCAGAGGCTCCCCTCGGGGCAGACGCACTGGCACACAGCTGGCCCTCGGGGCTGCGCAAGTACGCATTTCCCCCAGTGAGCCATCATGCACAGGTGCTGTGCAAGGTCAGGGAGGACGAGGAACAAGTCACGTTAGTGGCTCCCTACTGGCCCACTCGGGCCTGGTTCTCGGACCTCGTACTCCTCGCGACAGCCCCTCCCTGGCGAATTCCCCTGAGGGAAATAGGAAACTGTGCAAGACCCCCTTCCACAATGCGTGTAAGGGCCCCAGCCGTTTGGCTCTATGCAAGAAACATAGAGAGAAAAGAGGCCCAGCTTGGCCCGTTTCCAGGCTAGCAAGCGTCACCTTGTTCCCCTGTTTAGGGTAACCAGAAGGATTCCGACAACTTTTATGGGGCATCGGGGAAGGGTACGTGCAGTCTGACACAGCTGGTCTGGCCTTTGCACGTAAAATACCTGCCCGCTCCTGTGTCAGCAGTACACGTACACAGCTTAGCGCATGGCATGATTTAAATTGGACCCCTAGTGTCGCTTCTTCGACACAACGTGGTTACGTACATTCCCTGATGGAGGGAACGAGGCGTTGTGTCCTCCCGGCCACGTCGCTGAGCCGAGCCACTGTTGTGGCCGGACCATTTCCGGCTCCTAAGAAAAAACCTGAATGAACTAGATGTATTTCCCCGCCTTTATACCCGTATGTCCGGGGGTGGGGTATGCAAATACTGTCTGCCATCTTCTCATTGGCCTTTTTTCAAAGATCAGAGACATATTCAGCGCTCGAGAGACTCCTAGTGTTGCTTCTTCGACACAACGTCTCGTTCCCTCCATCAGGGAACGGAGGTTACATACGTAACCTAGGCGATCTTCCTGTTGTTTTTGGGTAAATATATATATAGTTATGGGCCAAAAATGTTTATCTATGTGCATCACTTATTAATTTTCTCAAACTGAAAATGTTATCAACTGCAGTATATGATAGCATGTAGATAGTACAGTGTTTCCGTTGCTCAACTTACGCTAGCTAGACCAAGGTCAAGGGAACACACATACTGATAAAATGTATACTATGAATGCACTATAAGTCACTTTGGATAAAACATCTGCCAAATGCATAAATGTATATGTAAACAAATAAAGGGAAACTTATTTTAACTATGAATCTGTCTAATCAATGTTCCTCAGCACAACATAAGCAGTTCTGAGTATTAAACTGGGGTGACAGACAGAGAAAAATGTTCTACTTAATGTCAGAAGAACATATATGATTATTCAGAAGAAGCCGCTTTTGACAGCTTTTTGCCCTATTTTATACAGACAGTGAAAATAGGGAGAATAGATTTGGAAATGTTGCAAGCCAGACTTGAACTTATATCTTCCATACAAGTGCAACAGCTCAAAGCATCATGCACATGTTCTAACCGCTAAGCCACCGACTTGTCTGTTTTTGTCACAAAACTAATATTAATATAGAAATATATCACACAAGGCAACACATGACATTTTTATAAGGGGAAATATACTTTGCTTGAGTTACTTTTGTTATTAGTTATGACCTTTGAATTATATTTAAATATTACTTTGTAAGCAGGCAATTCAACATCATATTCACATTTTGTGCATTGCCAAGCAGAACCATGCTAATCTCAGAGACCTTGACCAAACTTACCAAATGTGGAAACCTCTAATTTGGAGTTCTGAAATAAGCAAATAGCATGTAATTACCAAAGTTAAAAGAGATTCTATCTTGATTCAGTTGTAGTGGGTCACACTTTATTCCACATTTCTGGAACCTGAGTGGCAATGAGTGCCTCAGGTGGAATAAGCTGATCCACAGGTGTGATGTTGCCAGATAATCAGAATCTGTATTGCTATTCATGAGACAACACGCATACTTTCTCTGCCTAGAGACCTGTCCGTGTCATCTCTGCTTGCAAACAACACAAACTGTGACAACACAATTCTCAGTTTTTAATTAAACAAACATCAACAGACTGACACTGTGCAGAAGAGAGAGAAGTATGCCTGAGTGAGTTTTTGTGTGAATGTGTGAGTGTATATTTTGGCAACCGGATACTTGTAGGTGAGATAGACCATGGACCTAGGAGTCATGAGACTTAATTTATGGCATTATTTTTCCTCCATGCAAGTATGTGTCTCCCTAAATGATATGTCACTATGGAAGACATTATTTCAAAGAATCAACCTGCGTAAGGCTGACACCTATCAGGTGATGTGAAAGAAAGAGAGTGACCACGCTTGAAAAAGAAAGACAGTGAGGTATAGTGTACGACAACGATATCGGGAGTCAAGTCCTTGACTGTACTGCAAAAGTGCTGACATGGGGTGCCACCCCTGAAGTGTCCATCAGTCTGCCTGGATGGCAACTAAGATAAACTAGATTTTGGTCCCTAATGACTGAGTAAATGTGACACCCCTGTGATAAAACATGACGTGCCACTACACAAGGCAGGAGTGAGTGATTTCAGCCTCACAACTTCGTTACAAAACCAAGGACGTACACACAGCCGGACACATACCTTCTCACCTCAGTCCTACACACCACTGCCAGCTTACTCTGACAGCCCTGACAGAAGAGTGGTTCACAAGTCATGCGGCCAAGCATAAAATACAATCAACCTGCCACTGAAATGTATCGAATTAATCTTTCTTGGGCTCCTGTTTTATTCGGGGGCTTACAGCCAAGGGAAACAAGCTGAAGTATCTTTACTGAGAGAAAGGCAAAGAAAAAATGTAGCCATCCAAATTCTGTGGTCACATTTTTGCTCCTGCTGCCCTGACTAGACAGGGGCATGTGAAGGTACCAGATGCTTGATTATACTGTAGTAAAATTATCAATGATTAATTGAAAAGATTAATATTTTAGATGCCCTGGTATAAAATAAATAGCCCGCCCTTATACACCAAAAGCAGGCGGCCACAAGGCAAGTAAGTCCATATTGGAGGCCATCTTTGGAGCACTCTCGAGCAGGCAGGGCAGCTATTTTCAGTGTAAACAAGTCGCAATAAAGTACAGCAGTATAATCATTGGTACCATAAATTGTGCTTCTTTTGCTCAGATCATGCAAAAAAATTTTTTTTTTACAAATTTAGCTAATGCACATGCGCATTCTCAAGTTGACTGACAGGTAATGCCTGTATCTAAAAGGCGATTTTTACCTGTAAGGCAGGACTTCCTTTTCTACATCTGTTGGCCATTCCAATTTCTCCTATTTATTTTAATACCAGTGGTCTGTCTGTGCTAAACTGTCTTTGGTTACACACAACACATGATTTTTAGCTGCATCGCTTTACAAGAAGTATTTATCTGCTGTTACCTGGTTGTGAGTGTATTAGAGTGTAGTGCCTCTTAGAAATGTTTTTCTCAGGTTAATGTTTAGCCTATACTCTGAAATACTGTCCTGTAAAACGTCTTGTAGGTTCCTTTGTAGAGGGCAACTGATAGTGGGTTTTGCCGATACCGATAACTAAGGTGGGAAAACAGGCCGATAGCTGATAATTCAGTAATCGTTTTTAACATTTATCATTTGAATAAAAACTTAACACTCAATGTACAATACTGCTGAACTACAGTATTACTTTCTATGGCGATAATTTAATACATTTCTCCCACACTGGTACCTTCTTCAAAGCCTTTGCCATCTGAAATGTATGAAAATATTCATTAAAATAGTACAGGTCAAATGTGTATAGTAACATAAAACACTGCCTGACAATACACCTGGCACTACTGACAAAATTTATAATTTTATTTTATTGTTTTAAATATATATAATAGTGTACTAGAAAGAGACAGATAAAACAGATAGAAATAAAAACAACTCAAGTCTTGTCTTTTTAAAGGTAATTTAAGAATGGCATTGTCTATATTATATAACCACGTGCCCTCACATGAACACATTGCAATATATAACAATGTGTGCTCTCATGAATATAACATTTATTTCAGACAGATATATTAACCAGGCTCTTAAGTTTTTTGTACATAACTACATCATAAAATTAGGAAGTTTAGACAAAAGTAAATGTTGTCAGAAAGCAGAAAACTAAAATGTAAACTTTAAACAAACTTTACAGTATAGTCAAAAACCTATCAAATGGAAAACAATAAAAGTGTTCCTGTGCATGTGCATTCATAAAATAAACCATGCTCGCGCTTTGTCTTTTGAAGCAAACGAATGACCGAGCAAAAACAAAAACTCAGGCAGCATATTCATAAAAGGTTGCCATTAATGATTGTCCTATAACTGATAATTAACTTAGAAATTCACTTAGAAACAAATTTATTATCTGACTGGAACCAATTGGACGCACCTCTATCCCTAAAAAAAACCCTTAACGTATATGCACAAATTCATAAGTGGCTTTTTTATTCAAAACGGCGTATTAAGAGAAAGGTCCTTGACTTTGGAATATTGTTCTAACCATTCAAACAGCTAATGTCCATTTGCCTGTCCTCGCCACCATGTCGGCATTGTAATTCTCCAGTGCAGCGATTAGTAATAAACAATTCTATTTTCAAACCAACTTTGGTTGTCTTAAATGACTGATATATTGTAAAATGACAATAACAATAATGTGCATTGTACACATACCTTGTCTTTTCTCTGACAATGTTTTAAACCTGCATTTGAAGCGTCTGTCTCTATAAATAGCCTAGTCATGTTGCACAATAAACTCCACATGGAGTCAGTGATTGTTTTATTTAACTTCTAGAGGGTGCCATTATATAGTTGAACCAAGGAGTTCAGACTGTAGAACCCTCCAGCACCGGCCATGGAGAAATGAAACCAAAAACAACTAGCCTATCGGAAACTATAAATCATTAGTTGATTTTTTTTCGATAGCTGATAGTTTTAAAAATTGGCCCGATTAAATCCGAAATCCGAAATATCGCTCGACAAGTAAAGTAATAGAGGTCGACCGATATTTCGGATTTACAAATAAACACTGACCATCTTTGTAAAGCTTTTTTCTGGTCATAAAGTGTCTCAAGATTGAAATAATAAATCATTTTATTGAATTTTGATGAAGCAATTTATTTGTGTGAAAGGAAATGATAACGGAAGGTTGTTTTGATTACAATTAATTATTTGTATTTACTTATTTTTTTACCCCAAACACTATCCTGTCACTTATTGGACAGTTATTTAAAAACTTTTAATTTAGTCCACTTGAACAAAACTAAAAATGACAAATATACATTTTGTCTAAAAATCATTTCAGGGATTTTCATCAAATACATAAACATTTTAAAATGTCATATGCCCCAGGAGGATGTCATATGCCCCAGGAGCTTCTGGAAAGGTTTTAAAGGGACCACCATACCCAGCCTGAATGTTTATGAGATGTCTATCCATCTCATGAACAATTAAATTGCCCCATTGAGCAATAATTATGTGCAATACACAGTTTAAGTCTAATTCTACATAATATACTGTATTTTTGTTCTTTATATAACAGATTGTTATAGATTTGCACTACGTGTGTGTATGTGGGTATGTATGATGTGAGTGTATGTGGGTCATTCTATGAAACGGGTGCCATTTGTGTCCGCAACGTTTGATGTGATGCATAAGGCACAAAAAAATGTCCCAAAGTGTGTTTCCAAAGCTTAAAGTTATTAATTCAAGTGTTCTTGTTAACATGATATATGATAAAAAAAAAAAAAAAAAATATTCTTAATGATTAACATACTATTTTAATCATTTTTCATTAGTACATGGCAAATTTCACATGTCCGTGTTGACCAACATGACACTTGCATCTCACAAGTGTCTCACAAGATCACCAAATAAGTTAGATATTTTTTTTCAAACATTTATTTTTTTCAGGATGTTATGTGTGTCCCTGTATACATAAGATATATTTATTCAAAATAAACCTTGTTTTTTGTAAATATTTAATGATTTGTGTGTGTCCCTCAGTTTGACTACCACCCCGTCACACTAACTTATTTTATCTATAAATAATGCACTGTTGCTTTAAATGACATCACAAAGCGCAAGTGACATCATTTGAGCCTTGTAGCCACCAAGAACAAAAGCAGGCAAGCACTGACATTCTTATACTTTGTTTATTTGTTGCTTTTTCGTGTTAGGCAGGGTCCGTAAAGCTCAAACAAACCACCCCGTCACGCAAAATAGATAGGGGAAAATTGTTTTTTATAAAAAATTTTACATTATTAATGCAAAGAAAATTATATATTAGATTGAATGCATTTATGCTATGTGAGGAACTTGACCACATGTGAGATCTGCAGCCATTTTGGGATAACATTTACCACCCCATCACATACCACCCTGTCACATGTTTTATTGTGACGTGGTGGTAAGGGATGTGATGGGGTGGTTCTGCTTCCCGTTTGAATGTGAGGATGTGTGAAATCAAAGATTCTAATATAGGCTAATCAGTTTATTTCCCGTTAACTTAACCCTCTTTTTAATGTGATTTTTAGGAGGATTAACATATCTGTCAAGTTGTAAGTTTAAAAAAAAAAAGTTTGTACTTAATGAAAAATTTGAAAATTGCAAAGTGGAAATGGCACCCGTTTGGTAGAATGACTCATGTACGTATATGTATAATTATTTATTTTTATTCTTTTTTGTTTTTAATTACCTATGTCTTGCTGCTGTTTTTGGTATTGTTTGTATTGTTGAACACTGGAAGCTCCTGTCACCAAGACAAATTCCTTGTATGTGTAAGCATACTTGGCAATAAAGCTGATTCTGATTCTGATTAAATATTAGATAAAATTACATTTAAAAAGAAAAACAGTCGTTAGACATTGAAGAAATGATCTCGTGGACCAAACAAATGTTTTAAATGTGCTGTGGTAGTTTTTTGCTTTTTAGTGTTTTGGGAGAAAATCAAATGTGCCTTTTACCCCTGTGGCCTGTTGCCTTTTGTACCCTAATCATACCTGCAGATTTCCAAGCTTCACCTCAGCATAAACTAGAGGCCAATAATTTGAATTAACTCAAAATCTTTGCAGTTGTGACACACAGGCTACACTACAATACACTACTGACTCCTATTGGCTTAGAGGAGACTATGGAGTCGTTTTACATGTCAGAAAACGCGGAACTAGATCCGGGGGACAGTCGTAAACCTGAGTGAAAGACTGGTATAACTACAAACGCGCTGAAGTCCACGTAGATTCAATTGACTCAAGCAGTAATTACAAATCTTGCGTCAGCCTACATCTTGCTAAACTAAAGGGGTTTACGTAAAAGCTTGTTTTTCCGGTCGCACATTCAAATGAAACTCCTGAGTGGACTTCGCTTATTTCATTTGTTTTCTGGAGCTTGTGGTCAGTTTGCTTGAATTATGATTGACAAGAATGATTTCGGGCCCGTGACGAAGAGTCGCAGGCGCGCGACCATCACGAGCGCAAAAAGCGAGGCTGTGAAACCCAGAAACGGCGCGACATTTGGAGTCAGCGCTCTCAAAAGCGGCTCCAAGACGCAAGAGTGTCTAACGAAAAACTTACAACTGAGAGAAGACAGCAAACGAAAATGCGATCTCTACGACAAAATGAGGTGAGCCTGACTAGTCTGTGTGAAATAAGTAGCGCAAAAACCGCAAGATGTTTCAAAGTTAGATGGTCAGTGCCCAGAGGGGATTCCTTACTGGATCTCACTAATATATCAAAAATGTAACATTGTAAATAGTTTAATCAAATAGTTAACTCTCAGAACTACCTCTCTCACAGAGGTGCACCTTATTGCTTTTATTATACCTCCCCTTTTCTCATCAGCAGTTGCCACAAGTTGCAGGAGTCAATGCTCAGCTCTGCCAGCAGCTTCAAAAATTACAGGGGCATTCTGAACTGGTGTGTTGTAATGCTGGTGAGTCTGGAAAGTCACACACACAACACACACGTGTTGGTAGTCCTACCATTATGAGGACTCTCCATAGACATAATAATTTTCATACTGTGCAAACTATCTATTCTATCCCCTAACCCTATCCATAAACCTAACCATCACAGAAAACTTTTGACATTTTTAAACATTGTTTAGTATGTTTTCTAAGCTGTTTGAATTAAGGGGACACTAGGGATGTCCTCATAAACATGTCCTCATACATTTATAGCATAATACCCTTGTAATTACAATTGTATAATCTAAAAAAATGTCCTCATAAACAACCAAAACCAACCAACACACACCCACACCCACATACAGTTTTGTTTCACTATATAAGTGAGGATTTATTAGCCTTTTTTTCACTAGTGAGGACCACCTAAAATGTCCTCACTAGTGGGTTTTCAACAAGATTAACTATTTTAATTAAATAAATTTGGCACTAACAATTATAAATACATCAAGTAAGGTGCCAGGCACATCAACCATTATTAAGCATAACAATAGCAAAAAATAAGTTATTAAAGCAATCTGGTCATGATTTTAGGCAAAATTGTTGAAAAACCATGAATGCTATCAATTGCATTTGGACATAAAAGCTTGTTACTTTTGACCAACAAGTGGTGCGGTCACCAAATTGATATTGTGGTCAAGGTGCGGTCATGATGATTTAATGTTTAATGTCAATACCCAAAGTTGCAGAGATAGAGCCTGAAAACCATTTGTTAAATGAAAACGGTTTGGTCTATCAGTGAGAAATCCATCACTTTTTATTGGCATGGTCTGAAGGTGGTATGATTTCAAAATGGCTGGCAGGAAGTTCGATCGAAGTTCGGACCCACAGAAGCTACCAAGACTGGTCTCATGACAGTAGCACAAAGTATTCAAAAGTTACTAGCATTTTATGAAAATTTGGAATTTTGGAACTAAATTCAAAATGGGCGACACCCAAAATTTCGACATAGGAAAATTTGGTATCATTTGAGACTGCATCCCGCACAGAATCTAACAAGATCAGATTTGTGATTTTAGGTAAATCCATTCAGAAGTTATAAGCAAAAATAGGCATTTTTCATATCTCGTGACCACTAGGTTTTGCTGTGCCGAAACTGTGCAGGTACCTTCAGGTCAGTGTTGTCATAACACACACCAAGTTTGATGTGAACACACTAAAGCGTTGCGGAGATATAGCCTCAAATCCAATTTTGCGTGCTCTACCTCAAAATTGTTTGCACGTTATTCGAGAACCATTTAACTAATCAACTTGAATTCCAAACATTTTTGTCAGTCTGGTCTGAAGATGATCTGTTTCCATTTCCGTGCAAATCGGACAAACCGTTTAGGAGTTCTAAAAAAAATAATAATCATTTTTTTATAAAAAATCGCGGAAATATTTTCAAGACAGAAAATGACGACATAGGGTGCAATCGATTCGTCTCTGGTTCAAAAGTTATTAGCATAAACATGTGTGACAATTTGGGCAGTTGGTGGTGCTAGAGGGTTTGAGTTAGAGACTTCAAATTTGCTCCAGTTAATTTTCAGACTGTCCTCTATCTGTGTGCCAAATTTCACAACTTTCCCACATACGGTTCTATGGGCTGCCATAGACTCAATGGCAGAAGAAGAAGAATAAAAAGAACACTAAAGATTACAATAGGTACCTATGCACTTTCAGTGCTTAGCCCCTAATTTAACCTGTACACACACAGTACGTTTTCCTAGCTTCCTATCTTAATGAGGATGAACCATAGACATCTATTGTTTTTATTATAATTACTATAAACTATTATAATTATTATAATAATATAATTACTGCAAACTAACCCACACCATAACCTACCCCTTTTCTGCATTTTGTTATTTATTTTTTTTATAAAAGAAAACATTATTTACTTTAGTTATTAAACATTCTAAACTTTGGGGACTACCTCAAAGGGAGGGTTGCCAGATTATGCTAACTTCTCTGGCCCCAAAGTATTGGCAAATACATGTACTCAGAGATCCCTGTTAGACCAGTTGAGTTTGCAAGAGATGATATCTGCGTGCACTGACTTGCCTACTCATTCTTGTGGTTACTTGGTTACAAATATCAGTGAGTGACACTGAATCTAAGCACAAAGTAATTTGTTTTTAAAAGAGGAAAACCAGCACTAGTAACACAAGTCTATTGCAATAACACGTTTTAATTGAACGGTGCATGGCAATCATGTGGCATGTGAAGAATCATTGATCAGTGTTTCTGTTTATGGCGACACAGTTAATGCCAAGTAACACCTAAAAATAAACAGCCTGAAACAGCTTGTCTGTCTAAACACTTGCTGAAAATGGAGGACAGCCAGCAAAGTCCTCGCCTGCAAAACTGTGAAGAATGCATTTACGCTTTTCTAACTTACTGTTAATGTGAGCTTTGAGATGCGCCTACTTTGTCATCAGAATTACAGAATAATGTACAGAATACAATACAGTATTTATTTAATTCTTTCTGGACGTTTTCTTTCTTATTCCAATTGTAAGGCTCAGTGTGCATTTGCATTTTCTCTCTCTCTTCTTCCTTCTATTGCTATCTCTCATTATATTCATAGGAATAAGTGTGTCTCCAATATACTGTGGGCCACAAAATCTTTGGATACTTAGGCCACACCTAAAAATGTATCATATGAATCTCAATGCATAGACACCAATATAGCAAACCAAGTGGTGTTTGCAAAAAAAAATTCACTTTTTGTCACAATCTTTGCAATTACTTTAACCAGCTGGTGCGAAGATCATTTTAAGTGGATGTATGAAGTCAGTTCCCCTCAACTTCACACAGGTGTCCTAGCATTGTCTTAATTTTGAGCAGTATATTTATTTTACCATCCATCCATCCATCGTCAACCGCTTATCCTGTGTACAGGGTCACGGGGGGCTGGAGCCTATCCCAGCTAACATTGGGCGAAATATTTATTTTACAGTATATTTAAAACCTATCAAACTTGATATAAAACCTGAAAATCTGTCTTTCCCATACCTTAGCTAAATGCCACTTGGTTTGTTTTCTAATGCAATGACATTTATACTTTGTGGATTAAATGTGCAAATACGTTTTGGGACCACTGTATATTTATTGACATTAATTTTAACATACCTCTGGATTTTGTGTGCTTATAGTTAAGAAACATCTCCTATTCAGTGATTTCCATTTTAGCTGTTTTAACATGTTTTGACAGTGTTAGCAATATATCTTCATATTGATTTTCATGTGTTTTTATGCATATCTTTCTTCACATTATTGTAGGTTTTGAGCAATGCACGCCTGTTCTTGGAAAACCTTCTCAGGTATGAAGGGATTTTCCTAACCAATTTTATAAAATATTTTGTAAATCCATCTGTCATATGTGGCCCCAGAGAAGTTGAAAGTGGCCTCAAAAGTTAGTTGTGACCTTTATATTCAGTTGTTCCATAAAACAGATGTCCAACAACATAAAAAGTATTAATAAATGTACAGTACACTGCTGTTCTAATTTCTGTGTTTTGAGAATCATACCTGAGAATAGTCTATAGGGCTCGTCTGATCAGTAAAACAGGCATTTCTCTCCCTGAGTGGAATGAAATGTTGAACCCCATGCTGAGGGGACCATATGCTGTCATTATGTTGCACGCTGCTGCATGCGGACTGTATGTAAACAGATGCCCACTGAGAGCACAACCTTGTATAGCACTGCAAATAATCAGAGATTCAGGGCAAAGATTAATAAGACATATTCTTAGGATGTATGGGTCAGATACATATTTGTCTTTATTAAAAATAAACCTTTTAAAAATGTGTTGATATTTTAAAATTTAGAGAAGATGTTTGAGATTTGTTATTTCACTCTTTCTTTGTGTCATAGGTATGGCATTTTAGTCGACCCCATTCAAGTGGTGTCATTGTTCCTCAAGGACCCTTATAGCTGGCCTTCTGCATGTCTGGTAATTGGTAAGTACTGTATTTTAAGGGGGGGATTAGCATATATTTGCTCCTTTGGTCTGTTTGGAGCTTATTGTATTGTTCGAATTTAAACAAGGCGGGGACCATATTAAAGACAGGTTGGTAGAGGCCACACCTAGATATTCAAAAAATGATGGTGACCATTTGATTGGCAAAATTTGTGGGAGGGAGTATTATATTGTAAATATTGTGACTGTTTTTTGTGAACATTGTGAATCTCTCAGTCTTTATAATGCGGCAGGCAGTTCTATCATTTGTAGCAGGTGGTGTGTGTGTGTGTGTGTGTGTGTGTGTGTGTGTGTGTGTGTGTGTGTGTGTGTGTGTGTGTGTGTGTGTGTGTGTGTGTGAGTGAGTGTGTGTGTGTGTGTGTGTGCGTGCGTTCTGGCCGTCTGCCCTGTCAAAAGTTTCATTCTGGGGGTACAATTTTTACCCTGTTTTGCTTCATTACGTCCTTCAAAGAATAGTACCCACTTAGAGCTATGCAAATTGTTCACTGGATTCAAGTAACTATACAATATTGTTTTTATTATGTTTTGTTTAATTATTTTTTTTGTTTTCATTGAGGAACTGTGTGGTTTTATAAGGTGCTTATTGTATTGTTAGAATTTAAATAGTATTTGACAATATAATCAAGTTTTTTTTTAATTTTATGTTTTTTTTACAGTTTCAAATGTATTCATACTTGTGGCAATGTACACCGAGAGGAAACTTGCCATGGTGAGTTCAAACATTACTCTAAATTAATTTATCTTGATATTCATTTTCACTTAATTACTTTATTATACTGCATAACATTTTGTTATAAAAATGCCACTTCATACAGTATAATTTAGACTTTAGAACCATTCCATTGAGGGTTGGTCTGTCAGAGCTCAATTTAGAGTAGGTGTCAACCGATAATTATCGAAATCATTATTTTGTTTGATCTGATTTCTGATAAATTTTAAAATGTGCTCACTGCTCACCCACAGTATTATCAGATTGGTTATATGTCATGAGTAAATGGCCAATCAACACTGTACTCCGGGGGGCCTGGGTAGCTCAGCGAGTATTGACGCTGACTACCACATCTGGAGTTGCAAGGTCATCCAGGGTGTGCCGAGTGACTCCAGCCAGGTCTCCTAAGTAACCAGGCTCAGTTGCTAGGGAAGGTAGAGTCACATGGGGTAACCTCCTTGTGGTCGCGATTAGTACTTCTCGCTCTCAATGGGGCATGTGGTAAGTTGTGCTTGGATCGTGGAAAGTAGCATGAGCCTCCACTTGTGGAGTCTCTGCAGTGTCAGGCACAATGAGCCGCGTGATAAGATGTGTGGATTGAAAGTCTCAGAAGCGGAGGCAGCTGAGACTGGTCCTCTGGCTCCCGGATTGAGGTGAGTAACTGCACCACCATGAGGACCTACTAAGTAGTGGGAATTAGGCATTCCAAATTGGGAGAAAAGGGAATTTAAAAAAAACAAAACACTATACTCTGTATTCATTGGAGAGAGGTGGGAAAGAGGAAAGCAGTGAGAGAAAGATGAATCACTGAGAGGACAAGTTGTTTTCAAAGATAAGAATGCAGATAATGAAGTTGCAATAAACATCACAATTCTCTATGCCAGCTGTCACCAATTAGTGGACCTTGAGACATCATGATAGTGGTTGCTTCATTTCACAATTTCTACACTTTGTAGACTACGCTCTGGGGCGTAGATAGCACTTATCTTTCAGTTCTATATCTTTGGATATTTTTCTCTAGCACAAAACACACTTCATTAATGCCTTTTGGTGCTCCTCACACATTGCCTCTCTCCCCCGGCCCACGACACATGGTGCCGCATAGTAGAACAGCAGACACGGTTATTTCAATGACAGTAGACTGTAATGGAGAAATACAGTTAGCAGCAATATAGATGGGTGGCAGAGATAAGGACTGATTTAACAGAGTACTCGCCCGTATGTGTTGGTGTTTTTACATGTTATAGCTGTTGATGGTATTGATAGTGGTAGATAGCTAACCAATGCTAGGATGTATAGCAAATGTAATGCCATCTTTGATAGTGTTAAATCTTTCACCTCCGTTGTGAATAAAATCCTGTTGCCCTTTTGTAATTGACTAAACTGGCTAGCCATCAAGCCACGTGAAGGGTGTCATCTTCAACGACGGTGATTCTCATCTGTTATCACTTGTTACTACATAACATTCTCTTATGAGCTGTTTAGTATTTTAGTATGTTATATTATTTTTATACATTTAAAATTTCAGTTCAAAAGAAATGCTGTGAGGAGCTCCCTCCACTTTATTTTTGATAAAACGAATGTTGATAATTTGTTTTCCAGTATTTTTAAAAAGATAATATTAAAATGTTATGTTTTGCAGTATTTCATTGAACACATGTTTATAGACAGTTAAAGGATGTTTTGTGTTAGTGTAAATGTTTTTTAACCATCTATTCTATTTTTACTGCAAATGTATATTGTTATTGGTCTACTGAAGAAAAAAGCATATTGGTTGACCCCTAATTTAGAGGTTGAATTTGATGCATTGTATTTTAAAGCCAGTCATATTTGAGAGAACTTGGAAATGTGGACTGAATATCAGCACCTTTACTGATACAACTGAATTGAAATGGAATGAACCCAACAGTTCAGGCATTTTGCTGATGTTGTGTAAGACCTGCAGAAAAAATAAAGGGAATAGCTTTTGTGAAAGGACTCTATGGAAATGCAGTTTTATGTGCATCAAGGAAAATTCTAGATGTCAGATTTTCTTGGAGTAACTAGTTTTGAGGTTGATTTGCTGAACCAGTGGTATGAGTGTGGGTTCTTTTTTGTTTGACCAATGGAAAATGGTGGGAGTATTTAATAAAACTGTTTGAAAACAGTCCTTATTTCTTATTCAGAGAAGGGTCATGTTTAATCTTTGATGGGATTTAAAATGAGACTGTGAAGGATAGACAGTCTCTAATGACATGCACTGTATAAAGCCTCTAAATTTAATTTTCACTGTGTTCTGGAGTTTTTTGTCAACTGACTATTTTTTGGAAAGCTGTTTTTTAAAGGTTTTATCAGCTGATCGATCAACACAAATTTGATCAACAGTATAAACAATCCCTTAAAGGCACATGCAGTCATTTTTATGGATGTCATCTTGAACTTACACTGAGACCTAGGGGCGTGGATGTTGCATCATTCAAAGAGCAATGGTTTTCAGTTACTGATGCCATTGTACAAATTTACTATTCACTGTCAGGCGTGATTAATTTAATCCATGAGTTTAAGAGTCCAATAACTGGGCGGTTACTGAAATTAAAGGGATACTTCACCTCTGGGAAGATGAATGTGTATTTAAAATTGGTCATTTATATAGTATAAATGTGAAATTATTTTTGAATTTGAAGCATTCTAGACTGAGAAAAGGCAGAAAATGTATTTTTTACACATATGGCTGAAAGACAACAACTCCCAGAATGCACTTGCTTTGCTGCCCTTACGAGGCCACTCCCAAACCACGCCTACCGGTTACAGGCGGCAGTATCTGAAAATATGATACAACTATGCTTGCTTTGATACATCGTGACTCTATAAATCGTGAGTTAGTTGATAAATTGACTGACTACGCGGGAAGAACATTATAATTCCGGGTGTCCAAACTCTGTACATGACGTCTTAGTAACAAAAAAGAAAAACAAACAAAATACTCACTTTACACTAAGCCGTCCGTTTGTCCCTGCGGGCTTTGGCTGGCGTTTCCAATTTATCTTCGGGATCCTAAAATAAGTTTCCAGGACTCCCCTGTCCATGTGTGATACAAAACTTGGGTGCTCAGTTATACATGCTCATGTTATCGGTGCAGTTTCATCAGCGGATTCAGCGATCTCGTCCAGTATTGCTGAAATTCGCGACAGCAATAGGACACTCTATCTGTTTCCATAGGCGCACAGCGAGAGCACTGACACCACCAGTCCGCCCCAACTCGAGTCTGAATATAATTTAACACTCTCTTCCTCCTGCCTGCCAAGCAGGTCTTGCTCCCCTGCTACAGCAGCTGCTCCGGCTGCCTCTGTTCATCGCTGTATTGCGGCTCGTACAGGTAGCGCGAGCATCAGATTCTCGCAACAGATCTTCGAAATCCCCTTCTGCCATTTCAACTTCAAAACTAACTTCCGCCATCGTGATTAGTCTACTTGTATACAAACTTTCTACACAGAGCAAGAGCCTGTTTTCTTAGCTTCTACAGAAAGATGGCTGACACTATCTTCACATTCTGTGAGTGAGATCCCGCCCCATATGGGCGTGGTGAAAACATGTGGAATACTGGCTGTAGTTTTAAGCCTCTGGACCAAAAATCCTCCGATGACGCAAAATGACGATTTTTGCGTCATCGGAGGATTTTTTTCCAGACTAAAAATAAATAAATCTCTCGTCTCAGGGGGATATGAGGGGGGGGGAGCTCGGTAATTAGAAAATACTACTGGTTTTCTACTGATACAAAGCTTAATGCTAAATCCTGAAGTAACCCTTTAAGCAAGTAGTATTTGGCTGGTCATGTGATCCAAACATGGCAGCCCCCATGCAGGGACCTCCATGTAGAATAAAAAAGCTTTTATCAAGCTGCTGGTATGAATGGTCTTCATTTCATGTGAATGGTCATGATTTTATGCATGTTTTTAAAATAATGTAACAAATACGTTTCTTTAGGAGTAATAGGTTTTAATGAGGAAAGAAATTATTGAGTGCACCTTTAAAGTCTTGTTTTCATTCCTGTCAAGTTAAATATGGCACAAGTTTGAATAAGCTTCTATCTGGTGCTGCAAGTGGTGCAGAAATGACACACTTCACCTTTACATTTTTGGTATTGTTGTTTGTGATTGTGTTGTTACGAGACAATTTTGATATCTGCTTGTGTTGTTGTCTTTGTATTGTTTAACACATAGCTGGAGTATGTTGTGTTTATGCTTTTATATTGTGCTTTCCAGGGGTCAATCAGTGAGAAGGTCGGACTGCTGATTTACATCTTAAATCTAACAGTCATCTTGTGTTTTCCAATGGTTGTTGTGCTTAAGCTGCCATCTATTACACCAGGTGAGATTGTACATTATAACTATTAACACTTGCTCATACATGAGCATTCTCTTTCAGAAAAACACACATATACAGTACATTGAAAAATCATCCCCTCTCATTCCCCTTTTCTCACCCTTTTCTGGTCAATTATGAGCACAAAAGAACAGCTTTGTTTGTTTTTGCATTGGTATTAACTGTAATATTCCTGTAATGGGATCAGGTGATCCAGCTTTGGATAATTTTTTTTGCAGGACCGACTTGACTAATCCAACAATAAGATTTTATGGGCTCAACTTACATGTAAATGGAGATTTTATTCACATTAGAAGTTATCGTCTGCCTCAGTATTCACTAAAATGCACCTGTGTTACTGTTAAGGCCCGAGAGGGATAACATGATATTTTGTTCTTCTGTTCCTTCATAAGCAGGAAGATTTAAACCTATTGTTATTATATTTCTTAAATATTTTGGCATATTTGCCACTTGTATTGATAGAGATTGTAGAAAGTTCAATAAATGAAGGGGAAAGTAAGGGTGAGGGGAGGGGCTGACAGCAGGAAATGACACCAGCCGGACTCAAACATGTGTGTCGGCCACATAACTATGGCTCAATGTCTTGGAGATAACCCCTAGGCCATGGTTCTGAAATAACCTATTATTTTATCATAACAGTTAACACATAACTGCAAAATTGAGTGGCTTAGTTTAATTTATGTCTAGTCAGTAGGGGTGTAAAAATGCATTCAAAAACACTCACTTGTTCATTCATTCTCTTTATAGTGAATGCTACAAAATATAGGGAATAGGGAGCGATTTAAGTCTGTTCTGAAGGGAATAAACTCGCAGTTACTACATCCAATGTATAACTGCCTTTACACACTACTAAGAGATAGTTTTCATTCTGTATCCCTGCTCAATATCAAGATGCATCTTATGATATGTTACATGATGCAAATCTGTTACACTTATTTCACGGTTTACTGTTTGTGTGTATTTGCATCGTCATTATGTTGCACCAGACATGATGTTATTCTTTATTCATATCAGAAATCTATTATTCATGCACACACAAACAAATATTTTAGCCTATTTTCAAGATGTATCCATTTCAATTTAATAACAAATTTCCATCAAATGAATTGAATAGTCTTGAAGAAAATGTAATAAATAAAACTTTTTTTTAACATTTGTACATTTTATTTTGTTAAAGATTAGGCAATTCAGTTAGATGGAAATTTGTTATTTAATTGAAATGGATACATCTTGAAAATAGGCTAAAATATTTTTTTGAGTGTAACATATATGTACCATATTATGTCTATATATAACATTCATATCTATAAAGTATATAATGTAATGCTTTTTTGTTCATATATGCAGTCACAAATAAAAGCTAGTCATCCTTGGTCCTGTTTGAAAATAATTATGAATCATTCCAAAATAATCGAATCATGACCAAATTTCAGATTTCACAATGCATCATAATCGTTAGGTAAAGAATCTTAATCAAATCGAATCATTGTCAGACTGTTTTCCATTAACTGCAGTTGTAAATTCAACAAGTGGCTTTTCTAAGCCAGACTTTCAAGAATTATTTTGCCATATTCATACAAGCACATAACCTAAACTCAATGAAAATATCATGGTGCAATCCATTAAACTTCACTGAACATCAGACTGGTCTCTATTTTAATGGAGTTGATGTCCAGCATCATAAAAGCTCCTCTGTGTCATCAAGCAGGTTTTTCAATTTACAATCTGTACAATTTTCAGATTTCATATCGCACTCACATGAGCCTCCCAAGGCTTTTTTAGTAGGGAATGTATTGCCTCATTTAATTCCATCCATACCACAACATTCACTGGCACTTCTGTCCGCTCTCATCTGTTTGCCCGACGGGAGGCGAAAGTGTGCCTCCATCTGTCGGCCCTGTACCGCACACAATGCTCCTGAACCAGACAGCCAGGTCAGCTCAGGGGCAGCCGGGGCCACTGCTGCTCCTTCAGTCCAGCTCGAGTCCATCTCTCTGGGGCATAGATGTGCTTCAGAGCCCCTGCATGGACCATTTCCACACAGCATATGGCCACTATTGATAAAGCAGTGGTGGTGGGACCATATGAGTGTGAGCCAGGTCTGTGCACGCAACAGTGGTGATGGGCTATGAATAAGGACGTGAATGGTCACATGACTATGAGTTATGGGGCAAAGGAAAGGGACATGCTTTGGAGTTGTGCAGGAATTGTGTGTTCAAAACTCTTTGTTCACATTGTGATTGTGAGTTATCAAGAGCCACATACTGTATCTCTCTTCTTGCATAAGATACAGGCAGGGATGGAAATTAACCAGGACAGGACAGGTCAAAAACACCACCGAAAGTTACAAAAATGCACTAGATGTGTTTATACATTTTGTGTCAGTTAACTAATATTTAGTATATTTCATAATATCCCATTCTGGGTCTTTCTAGTTATGGAACACTGTATTAACCATTTCAATTAATTCAAGTGAAATATCTCAGTTTAACAAATATATGCTGTCATAAATGTAAAAAATGTCACTCTTTAATTAAAAGTGAATTTATGACACTGGATACAGATATTGAGGAGAACTATGAAGAGTACTGGACTGTTGTAGTGTTTATGTTAATTCAGTAATTTATTCTCATAGTCTTGTTTTTGTGTCGTTGTGTCTACTGGATGCAGTTGGTGGTGCATTTGCTTTAGGAATCTACACCATCCTGTTTTTGAAACTGTACTCGTACAAAGACGTGAACAAGTGGTGCAGAGAGAGAATGCAAGCAAAGGCTCGTAGCCTGTCCAGATCGCTTTCATGTGAGTAATACACTCAACTCTCATCAAACATTGCCTGCAGTGCATTTAGTGAAGCGTTTGAAATTGCTAGTACTATATATGTGTATAACATTCAGTCAGATCAGCTTAGATCACATCAAGTTCTTAAATGCTTTGCACAGAAACAGTTGATTGGAAACTATTTTCCTGTTGTTAATAGCAGTATTGTTTTTGTTAGGATCCCACAAGACAAGATAATTACTTGTCAATTGCAGCCAGACTGTCAGATATCATTGTCACCCTATGCCTTTATGTTTTTAATAACCACTGTTATGTCTTTATGTTTTTAATGAGACATCATCTTGACAGTTATATTGCCCTCTACTGGCTATTATAAGACTGAATTCACACTGTTCAACATTAAAAAAAAACTGTTCATAATGTTCATTGTGAAAAGAAATGACAGTTTTAATACACACGTGAAAACAATTTATGGTATTAGTAGAATAAGATAGTTTTCAAGTATCTTTTCCTAAAGGAGAGAGTAATAATTTAATAATCATGATATTGCATGTATATGAGTTTGTCAGTAAATTTTTATTGATGTTTTCCAGTAAATGCGTGATTGACAGGGCAACATGAGTCAAATTCAGTCACTGTTGGCTCAGAAATCTATCATTTTACTAAGTTTAGATTTGTAAAGTCCAATCTTTAGCTGAAATTAGAGAGCTCCAAGCAGGTTTGTTCATGTATTGACAGTTTCTATGTGCTTTAGGTCCTTCGGCTCCGTCTTCGTCCAGCAGTATGCAATCTTATGTGTCATACCCGGGGAATCTCTCTCTCAGGGGTGAGCTGTGCTTTCAGTCTAACAAGCCAGTTATTAAAAATATTATATGTTAAATGTTTTATGACTTGGTCAGCAAATCATAGTAGGTTCTATAATGAGTATGCATTGTTCCATTCTAAAATATGCTCTAATTGGCTAAATATTGCCCTTGTGCAGAGTAAATCTAGCTTGCATGCCATAGCGATGGTTGATTTGTGAGTAAATGGTTGATTTTAGTTTGATGATTATTTTTAATAGATCAGTCGGACACACTCATTTAAAGTTATAAACCAAATTGATTTGCAAATCAGTCTGAATTACAATGATTTTAATCTTGCAGTCCTTATCCAGTAATTACAAATGACAAGGAAGGTCATGGAAAAGTCATGGTAATTAATTACTGATGTGTACTTGTTTGCCTGATGATTTGACCTGTGTCTTTTCAGATATTTTTTATTTTGTTTTTGCCCCAACCCTGTGCTATGAGCTTAATTTCCCCCGCTCTGAATCCATACGGATGGGATTCCTGCTCAGGAGACTCTTTGAGATGGTAAGCGGCTTGAACATATTTCCTGTCTTTTGGTTGCTTGCCAGTGAGCATTTTACTTCCTCATAATTGCACTGTGAAAAGTTGTGCCGCCAGCTTTGTTCACAGTGCATCATATCTCATTTATTTTGTGAATACTGGTACATTATAGCTTAAATCCGCAAATGGCCATAAATCATAGGAATTAGCTTATTGCTCGCAAACGACTGGCTGGAGTCACGGCAGAAAAATATGAGAGCATTTTTATGTATGAAAGTGCATCTTGTTATAGTATTACTTTCAGATACAGCCGTTGCAAATTGCACATTTAATTCACTCACACTTTCTAAAAATAGCATAGTTAACATTTCAGTTTTATATTTATAGAGAAATCAAAATCTTTTTTCCCTGTCTGTTGCAGTTTCTCCTCACTCAGTTACTGGTTGGTTTAACACAGCAGGTGAGTGTCACAGGGCTTTGTAGGAAACACATCAAACCTGTAATTATCATGTCTAATGTTCTTTCTATTGTCTTTAAGTGGATGGTGCCAATCATTCGAAGTTCAATGAAGCCATTGCAGGTGTGTTATTTTTAAGAACTGTGTCTTTGTGCCTTAGGGACACGCAATGTACCTTATTCCTTAAAAATCATAGTTTTTTATATCACAGGAAATGGACTACTCCAGAATGACTGAGCGTCTTCTTAGACTGGCTGTGAGTAAAAACAACTTCAGGGGTCAATGTTTCCCTTCCCAAAATAGAAACACAGTGCTCCTTTGAAGAACAATTGATTTGTAAAAACAATCCTGGCAGTTCGGTTGCATCGATTTCTGCTTAGATCTGTGTTGTTTTGACAGATGATATGAAGCAAAAAATTAATGATGGAATAAATAATAACTTCTATTTTTATTCTCATCATAATAGGTGCCCAACCATCTTCTCTGGTTAATTTTTTTCTACTCGTTTTTCCACTCATCAATGAACTTTGTAGCTGAGCTTTTGAGGTTTGGAGATCGTGAATTCTATCGGGACTGGTGGTGAGTGATTGTATCTCCTTTAAATGACTTTACAGTTTGCAAGGAGATACCTCTTTGGAATAGTTTTATTTGAGCTGCCAGTGGTGGCAACCACTTTTACGCTGCTGTTGAATGTATTTGACTTTGAATGGCATTAGATTGGCTTAAAGTGCAATATATTTGGTTTATGTGTGCCATCACTGCCTTTTCCACTTGCCTTTCATGTACAGTACAGTTGTAGGAAAAAGTATGTGAATCCTTGAATTTTACTGGTATTTCAACAAAAAATGGTCATATAATTTGGTCTAACCTTCATACAGGTCACAACAATACTCTGTTAAAAGTGGTATCCTGCAATTGTTACATTAAGAAGCTTGATACGACCCTTACAATTAGTCTTGTTGGTGGAACCTAATGGAGACAGGATGATTTAGTAATGTTAAATAAAATAAACAATTGAGCAGAGTGAATAAAGTTTGTGAAACCTTGGATTTGATAACATGCTGATCCTCCTTTGGCAGCATTTTTTAACATTTTACACTATGTATAGTTTTGCTTCAAAACTCAGTTGGACGGTGACACGTGTGTGGTTTTTTTTTGTGTTTTTTTTTTTTTTTTAAGGAACTCAGAGACTATAACGTACTTCTGGCAAAACTGGAATATTCCCGTACACAAATGGTGTCTCCGGTGAGTAGATGGAGGATTTGAAAGAGACTGCAGACAGCTGTAGGGAGCCAAGATGACATACGACACAGTAAAACTCACATAGACTATAATGAAGAGTTACTATAATGTGATCAGTCCGCAAGAAATATATGGTTATTTGCTGTTCATACTGACTGTGACTTTATGTGCCTCTCTCTCTCTCCTCTTTTCAAAGACACTTTTACAAGCCTTTGCTGAGAAGAGGTGCTGGAAAGTTACTGAGCCAATCAGCTGTATTTTTCTTCTCTGCGTTTTTTCACGAGGTGAGATGTGCATAAATCACATGCCGTTTTGTATGCTGTCAGGTCATGGCAAATGAAATTCAACAGTCTGTGCAGGGTAACAACCTATGCAAATATCTTTTTAGAAAAGTGATATTTCTGTGAGCGATACCAATACAGTGGTACATTTCAGTGTCTGTGTTTACTCACAGAAACTTACTTGGGTTTAACATTGATCCCAAAAGTATACAGAATGTAATCATAACCTTTAAAAAGCATAGGGGAAATAATGTAGGGTGGAACTTTATTTTGGATTTTATTTCAATAGATTTTTATTAATCAAGAAGCTTAACTCAATTAAACATGGCTCTATCACTCTTTTTCCATCTGTTAATATTTTTGGGTGACTTTAGAAATGTAAAATCAACTGTCATTCAAGTAGACAACCTTAGGAATAGCTTTTGACAAATTGCTGTATAATGTGTGATCTGGAAGTGTTTAATTCATACTGTCATTTTTGGTTATTTGCTCAGAAATGCACCTGACAACTTTTGTGACCAATTGGCGAAACAATTTATTACAATATCTAAATATTTGATTCTATGGGTGTTAACTTTCTACTGACATGGGTGCTCAAAGGTCAGTAAAGTTTGAAGGTGCGCTCAGTAAGTTTTTGTTCATGTTTTTATGGACTTTTATGGTCACATAGGAGCGTGGATGCAGCATCATACATAATAGTTTTCAGTTACAGATGGCAATTTAGAAATTCCCAATTTACAGGAAGCCATGATTATTTTAATCAATTAGTGAAAGTGGCCAATAACAGGGTGATTGCCTATATTAAGCGAGTAGCATTCGGCACGTTAGTATCCTTACATGGCGACTCCCATGAGGAGACCCTCTCCATGAAGGAAAGAAACAGCTTTTGTAAGTTGAATACAACTGAAGCCTGCATCTCATGTGAGTGGTCATGATTTTATACATATGTTTCAAAATTGCAATTAATTTCTTTAGGAGTTACTTTTTCAATAAGGGAACAAATTAATGTACGCACCTTTTAATCCTCTGTAAATTAACAATACACTTAAACGACTGCACATTGTGTACAGAACATATGAAAAGTATAATAAAGAAACAAATAAATTGAATTAAGATGTATCTGGAAAAATCTGGGCATTAATTGGTTGCCCAGCATTTGGTTGGTAGATACTGTCTAAACTACAATGAAGATGGTCGGATCACTGATTTTGAAAATGAATGCCCGTTTGGTAGCGTGGTGATTCTGCATTTACACCTCGGGATGTGAACTTGTTTTCAGTAATTCAATGATTAGAGTCTGAAAATAACGGCAAAATAAAAGCTTGATTTCAATTGGCGCATGTGTTTTTGCTTAAATACTACACTTGTTGGGCACATAAAATGCCCTGGAAATGTCCTGGAAAACTGTGCCTTGAAAAAACATGTAACACTGCACTGTTCTTCAGGGGAGATGAAGGTCAGTGCAGAGGGATGTATAGGATGAAGAAGAGGAAGAACAGGCTCCTATCAGGCTGCTGTTCTCTGTGATAAGCTCTGAGCTGAGCTGGGGGAGGGGAGGGGAGAGAGAGGAATGAGCGGGATGATGTGTCCAATCTGCAGGTGTAGGCAGATAGTATTCTTAACAGTCTCCTTAAAAAACACTGACCTTCATGGGACACCTCAGAACTGGACTCAGGATCACAGCAATGAATCAGAAAGATCATATGGAGAGATGGATCCGTAAATCTAAAGTTTTTCCTTTAGAGTAACTAAAACCTGAGCTTGAGAGACACTCAATGTGATTACATGTTCTTTAGAAGTAGATTTCAGTTAGACTAAAACAATGATTAGTTAATAATGTTAATGCTTAAATTTGACTGAAATCATACCAGTCCAATGTTTGTGAAGTCAGACAGACTTGGATAACGCATTTGTGGCTTGGTCCTGCATGTATACATGTTAATCGGACTAATTGCCATGTCATGCTCTGAAAGACAGAGGTGACGCAAGTTGTGTATTACCGGCACTTCATTCAAATATTCAGTTGCACATTGTTTCATGTTTACTTTTGAAGACTATAGCTCAACTACACAAAAACTCATTGTAGCTCAATTATAGATGAGCATGAAAATGTACTGACAAATATTTTGGTCGTGTTTGTGCTGATACCTGATTTGCATACTTCCTTTACTATATAGGATGTTGAAACAATGCAGACAGTGTGTGCAACTAAACAAAGCTATCGGCAGGCACAATTCATTCTTAGTGAATTCCCCCTTGAAATTTTAAAAAGGGTTTGCTGAGGACATGATCTAGCCCTGAACTAGTGAGAACTGACAGGGAGTCCAATGTTCCATGACCCCAGGAGCAACCAGAGGTTAAGCATCTTATTAAATGCACAACAGCAGTGGTCAGTTAGATCTCCTGCTCCCGGTTAGATTCATACAGTATAACCTGATCATCACTCAGGAGTTTAAAGCTTTGTGTCTTAACGATTTTTAATGTTAATGTTTGTCTCTGTCTACAGTACCTGGTCAGTGTTCCACTCAGGATGTTCAGACTGTGGGCATTTATGGGCATGATGGCTCAGGTATAAATCTATAAACACATAACATACATTTAAGTTCTTGAAAGATGCATTCTTATAAAATAAATAAATAAATATGTGACAATTATCTAAGCAGGTAGTTATAGCAGTTACAGTCAATTCAATGAAGTGAAGGAAGTCAATTACAATCTATGTTATTTTATATCACAGATAATAAAGAGGGGAGGCCGGGGTTGTTTGGCTATCCACCTTTTTCTTGAATGTGGAAGTGTTCGTGTTTTAGTTAATCTCCACTTTTTTCACTCACATCGGCAATTGTTTTTAGCAGATAGTGTGATGTTTAGCATATAAAATTTGCAAAACTTGCTAAAAAAATTGTGGCTCCATAGTGCCGATAATTTACAGAGTTAAGATGACAATCTTTTGACTGAGCCTCATCCAGAAAAAGAGTGGGTGCATGATATCATGGCCATTCTAAGCCTGGGCAGGGCCCAGGGTGAGTTAGAATTAGGGGCCCCCTCAGTAGCGACTGCCGTCCGGTGGTAGGGCTTGCTGCACTTATGACAGCCCTGGATGACATGTAATGGGTCATGACATGAGGAATCAAATTTCCCTTGATCTTTTAACATATAAGAGGTCATTGTAGTATAAGAACATACTGTAAGTTTCAGAACTCAAAACTGTCTCCTCATTGCATTTTTGTTGAAACCATGCTGCCAGAACGACTCATTCTCTACTTCCACCACATTGTGATGTCACACTGTGTAGACATTTGCATCCGACAGGCCTCAACAACAACACATTTTCTACTGCTTTACCTTATCACTTCTGTAGCCTGCCCAGTAGCAGTGAGTAGTGTGATGGCAAGTAGAGAGAGCTGGTCAGTCAAGAGCTGAGAGCCAATCATAACAGTCAATGTTTATTGTTAAGTCTTAAAGGAGAAGCAGCACCAAAACCAAGCGTTTCAGAGAGAAGGTAAGAATGAGGATGGAAAATTATCATGTTTAACATATATATGATTTGAACAACAAAAAAAAACTTTCCTAAAATTATAAGTGAACCTCAAGGAACATATAAAAAAATTAAAAAGGCATGTCATGATGGCTTGAGGTTAGTTACGTCGATGTCATTAACTACTTCAAGTTTGTTTATTTTTTTTAATCCCCTTTTCTCCCAATTTGGAATGCCCAATTCCCACTACTTAGTAGGTCCTTGTGGTGGTGCGGTTACTCACCTCAATCCGGGAGGCAGAGGACACGTCTCACTTGCCTCCGCTTCTGAGACGTCAATCCGTGCATTTTATCATGTGGCTTGTTGTGCATGACACCGTGGAGACTCCGCATGTGGAGGCTCATGCTGCTCTCCACGATCCACGCACAACTTACCACACACACCACTGAGAGCGAGAACCACTAATTGTGACCACGAGGAGGTTACCCCTTGTGACTCTACCCTCCCTAGCAACCGGGCCAATTTGGTTGCTTAGGAGACCTGGCTGGAATCACTCAGCACACCCTGGATTCAAACACCCGACTCCAGGGGTGGTAGTCAGCGAACTACATAAAGTTTTTACGACAGTCAACTGCACAAGTTGAGCCTGAATTTATTTTTACTCCAACTAACACTTAAAATTTTTATTGAGCTCCGTATTATTTGTTACCAGAAAACAGCGCCACCCAGTGATTAATCTGGAAAACTGCAGATAGGGGCTGGTTGGCACAGGTCCAATTTCTGGGACATAATTGCATGCTTTTCAAAAATGAACATTCTGTCATTTACTCACCCTCATGTTGTTTCAAACCCATATCACTTGGTTTCATGGAACACAAAAAGAGACAGAATGACTGCCTCAGTCACTGATGCAATGAAAGTGAATGGTGACTGAGACTAACATACTGTCTTACATCTTATGTGTTCCATAGAATAAAGACTGTCATATGGGTTTGGAGCAACATAAGGGTAAGTAAATGATGACAGAATTTTCATTTTTGGGTGAACTATCTCTTGAACGGTTGCCCACATTCATTGATTCTACTGTATCAACACATTACGTAATGGGATTGGTTGGCATAATCCCAATTTAGGAAATATTTTGATTTTTTTTTTACTCAAGAACATAAGATTTCATTGCACCTAGTTGTTTTATCTTTTTTTTTCTCCCCAATTTGGAATGCCCAATTCTCAATGCATTATAATTCCTCGTGGTGGCATAGTGACTCGCCTCAATCTGGTTGGCAGAGGACAAATCATGTTATTATCCGCAGTATCGAAGCACAACTCACCACAAGCCCCACCAAGAGCTAGAACCACATTATAGTGACCACCAGGAGGTTACCCAATGTGACTCTACCCACCCTAGCAACTGGGCCAGTTTGGTTGCTTAGGAGACCTGGCTGGAGTTACTCAGCACACCTTGGATTCAAACTCGCGACTCCAGGGGTGGTAGTCAGCGTCTTTACTCATTGAGCTACCCAGGCCCCTAGTTGGGTTATCGTTATCTTGGGTTTTTATCCACCAGAGATATTCAGCAAGAGATGAAAATTGTGCCATCTAGCCCTGGTCTCCCCTAAATATTGTATATATAAGTCTACAGTATATAAATATTGTACATGTCTGAATGTATTTGTTACGGTTTGTTTACAATAATAATAAAACAAAAATCTCTGTTTCAGCTCCCACTGGCATGGTTTGTGGCCAGGTTTCTTCGCGGTAACTATGGAAACGCTGCTGTATGGCTTTCGCTCATTATTGGCCAGCCTATCGCAGTTCTGATGTATGTTCATGACTACTATGTCACCCACTACCAGGAAGACCCTACAGTAACTGAAGCACTGTAACCACTCTGTAAACCTCATATGTTGAGTTAGCTTGAATGATTTGTGGAAAAGATTTGCCTAGACTCAAGCTGAGCAGCTAAACTTCTAGATGTTGCTGTAAAAACTATATACAAGTTATGAGTCCAGGCAGTCAGGTTTCCATAAAATATCTAAATAAACTCACAGTTAAAAACTATGTGTAAACCTTTATAGGCAGTTACAACACTGTCAATTCATCTTGCCAAGATTTCTAGAACTGCTAATAGGTTGGATATAAATGCATAACAGCATGGACCCTTTTCACACTTCCTGGTTTTGGAACATGTAAGTAAACTATTGCAGGTTAAACTTCAATAATTGTGAATGGAAGACCACAACAAATATAATTTTTTCTTACACATTTGCTCCAACATCACAAGAAAAACACCACTATAACATTTCCACAACAAAATAGATAGTGGTGGATTACATCAGACAGAAGAGAGAAAATGGCAAATTTACTGTCACACTCTAAGCAGCTGTATTAGAATCCTCATTGCATCTGTGGTAACTTGTTTTTGTATTAATTCCAGGGTAATGTAATACAAAGTATAATCTTTCAAATTTAGACTAAATAATCAAAAATTTGCTAAAATAAAAAGTTTGCTTGATTTACACTGCTAAATAAGGCAGAAACATGTCATCACAGTCTGTGAAAATGGTCCATATGTTAGAATTGAACAAGTCTTTAAAGATTCAGAATGTGACTCTACAAGTCTGTGGTGCCAAGTGCTCACTTTAAACTTCACTAGATGAAACCCCTTATTTTTGGAGAGAATGCAGTGCTGGCCTTCAGAGCACTTTTTATAAATGCCAATTCATAAATCTACAGTATATGTAAAACTGATATCCAAGGGTAATATGTACAGACAGAAATGTGTAATCTTAAAGAGAATATATTTTAAAGCAATATGCAGTGCAACATTTTGTTGATGTGTGACTGTTTAGAATTTTGCATAGGGATTTGAGAGTGCTAAAATGTTTGTTAAAGTGTTCACCCAAAAATTAAAATTCTCTCATCATTTACTCACCCTCACGCCATCCCAAATGTGTATGACTTTCTTTCTTCAGCAGAACACAAACAAGATTTTTAGAAGTATATCTCAGCTCTTTTGGTCCATACAGTGCAAGTGAATGGGTGCCAAAATTTTGACGCTCCAAAATCAAAAGGGCAACATAAAAGTACCCCAGACGACTCCAGTGGTTTAATGCAAATATTCTGAAGCAATATGATATGAGTGGGTGAGAAACATATCAATATTCCCTTCACTTTCACATTCTCCTTCTGTTTTTGGTGATTCACATTCTTCGTGCATATCACCCCCTACTGGGCAGGGAGGAGATTTTATGACAAAAAACTTATTTTTTATTTTTTTTAAAAATATTTATCTGTTTCTCACCCACACCTACTGTATCATATCGTGTCTAAACACATGGATTTAACCACTGGATTACTTTTATGCTCCCTTTATGTGGATTTTGGAGCTTCAAAATGTTGGCATGCATTCATTTGCATTGTATGGACCTACAGAATTTAAATATTTTTCTAAAAACTTTTATTTGTGTTCTGCAGAAGATAGAAAGTCATAAACGTCTGAAATGCCAGGAGGGTGAGTAAATCATGAGAGAATTTTTTATTTTATTTTTTGGTAAACTTTCCCTTTAAATCAAAAATATGTGTTACATGCCTAAATTGTCTATGCAAATATTAATTGTTCTAATTATTTTAAATTGCGTTTCTATGTATTTAAACACTTTAATGCTTTTTGTGAGATGCCATCTGTGTTGAGCAAACCACCGTTATGGCATTGTGAAACCCCTCTCATCAAAAGTGTGCCACCTTTTGGTGGCTCTTGAGATTAAACATCCTGTAAATGATGCTATTGCACAATTATTTGTTTTTGTGGAGACATTTATCAACTGTAATTGTATTCAGTATAGAGAAACGGATGCATTGTAATCTTGCAGTGTGTTATTTTTCTCAGATCAGGCCCTTCTAGGGCAATTTGTCCTCACATGATGAGGGTGCCAGATCCTTACAATCAGTGCAAGTTTGTGATAAATGGCTTTGGAGATAAGTCTTATAATAGCCATGGGTCATATTGTATAAATGTCCTATCGTGTGCTGCAGTGGCAAAGACGCTCTTCAAAAGCCTGTGCTATCTAATAGGCTGATAGTGCTATACTGTGCTCCGATCTGTTTAGTATACATTGCCATACACACAAAAAAGAGTGGAACGACAGAAGAATGATTGCAGCACTATAAAATCAATGCTATAGTATATGTCACTGTGCATTTACTTAAACAACACAACTAATATTGTTTTTACAGCATAGAAAAAGCTTTAGCGATTTACCATAAAATGTACGGAATACAGGATATAAGGTATCTTATTGAGACTTAAAGTGACAGATGATTGGTTGCTGGTTGGACAGTTCATTTCCATTTTTCTTTCAGTGTTTATGCATCTTTGGTAAGATGACTTGGAGCTTGAGCAGGCCATTCACAAGGCAGTGACAGAAGAACTGTCATTTCTGTAGCTATAATTGCATCAGAAAGAAGAGAAACAGAGACACTGGGTATTGAAATATTATCCAATGGAGAGAAGATACAATTTTTCCCCTGACACTGAAAGGGGTATCCATGGTTCAGCTGTATGTTATACGGTATGTTTCAGCAGATAATCACCCTTTATTCAGGCTTCTCACTTGTCTGATTCAGTGAAGCTTGGTGACAACTGTAACTAAGTATTAACCATCCAAAATCCTTGTATGTTTCAACAGTTACATGAGTGTTTATTTTTGTTTTTGTACTATTCAGTGCAGTGGCTATTATCTATACAGGGCCTGTTACATGGGAATGATCCGTGTGGTTTATCTTCATAAAACACATTTCTTTCATTTCTGTTTTTCAGTGCACAAACATCAATGTTTTTTGTGTTTTATGAAGTCATCACAAAGTGAGATGATTATCATTTACATTAAGTATTAGGTACTCCATTATTTTTTCTATATTTGTTGCATTGACTGTCATAGGTAGGGTCTCATATGTGAATTGAAATGAGAATGTGTTCCATTCTCTGCATTTTGTCACGGTGACAACCTGTTTAATGTCAGGCCCTGGACTGAAACAACTCTTCCACCTAACAATGGCCTACCACTTATAAAAATCACTTAATAAGAGCACCTCTGATATAGATATTGATTGCATCTGTCAGAGTTGCACAAGCGTGTTCTTACATGAAACCAGAACACTGTTGGAAGAGTTAGAGGTAACATTGTTCTGGGCCAATGAAATTGACTTAAGATTTTTGTTCACTTTTTCTTAATACATAAGTTAATAAATCTTAAGAGAGACAAAATAGCATGATGATTGGTAGCTGAACAAATGATCTCTCTTTGATGGGACCAAAGCTCTGGATCATATTGCGTAACGTGCATGACTTTCAAGAGTTTATGGCTGATCTGTACAAATGCAACATGCAAATATGATTCACGTGCTCAAAATACAATTAAACACTAATAAAAAAGAAAAGCTCACAGTATAAGTGTTGCAAACTCACTCTTGTCACATTTTATCCTAAATTACTGTCATCATATCTTTGGTTAGGTCGATTTTGGAAACACCAGCATGTAGCCTTGGCAGATGGTGATGGATGAGTTTCCAGACAGGAAATGTGGAAAAAGTTTTGACTTGTCCAGCAGTATTAATATTTCTTGCTCTTTTATTTTAGCTATCTGGCTGACATTCTAACACCCTTAAAAGTAACCAAACAAATCTTTTGATAGGAATTACTTGTATGGCATTTTATATATAAAGTTTTCTTGATAAACCTGCTATAATTTTATATATAAGCTTATAACTTTGTATTCACTCTTCTAATTCAGTTTAAGATCCTAAGTAGCATTGTATTTGATAGTGTGTTAAAATTTTTTGCAGAGCATATGGTGAAAACAATATATTTGAAGAGTATTGTATCCCTGAACCTTGTGTTTGTAATGTCAGGGTTTATCCAAACTAAATTGAACTTCCTGTGAGCATATGAGCATAAAGGGTGGGAAGGAAACTGACAAAGAGAGACAGAAAAAGTGGCAGCAGGCCAGACTACAGAAGAGAACAGCGTCAAACAGAGTGAAAGAGACAAGAGTGGTGGAGAACATTTTTCCTCTTTAAGGTGAAGATGTTCAGTATGTTTGCTGCACAGTGATATAAATTGTTTTCTTTTATACCATTAATAGGTCTTTAAGAAGCTCTACAGCATTTCTGTTTCACCAGGGAAATACTTTTCTACACTGTAAATCAACATCTCTCCCCTCTACATGTGCAGGTAAGCAATCTCATCTTGCTGTGTATGATGATGACTGTGTTGCAAGATTTCCAACAATTTCTTGCCATGCCACTTTTCCCTGCATTTGTAATTGGAGGAATGGAGGAATTCTTTACTGATTTAAAGCACTTCGTTTTGTTTGTTTTTCTTTATTATACTTTGAAGTTACAATTTAGTTGGATAAAGAACAAAAAAGACATTACATTTGAAAGTGCACTGAGTAGAATGCTCACATTTTCAGGACAGCAGTTATACTTTATTGAATTTCCTGCATCATAAATCATCCCATTGCTTGTACATTATATACTTGAAAGAGTCAAAGTTCTTGCTAGGGCTGTTACGTATCAGTATTTTGCCACAGCAAGGGATCATCTGTCAGCTGAAGACTCTGAAGCTCTGAAGCTCTGACAACGACTCACACTGAGATATTTATTTGGACAGCCTTAATGCATCACTGTTTCTCTAAGAGAGGACCATTCGTTTTGTTGTTGCTTCTGGAGAATGACATCTCTTTATATTTGTGAGTCGGGTTCCAGATGACGATTAGCTAATATACTGTTTCAGAGAGGAGAAATAGTTCCGTAGAGGTCACCGCCTCTCTCACAAACAATTGATGAGCTTGTCAATCTTCTGCTTCTTCTGCTTTTTTTTACTGTCAGTGTGAAACTGCCAAACAACCAGAGCATTTTGTAGAGATTATTTATGCTTGAAATATTTAAAATATTTTCAAATATTAAAATTGATTATGTGGAGTTTTGTCTGTCATCTAAACAACTTTATTTTGGTAAATAAATATTGTATGTTATTCTGTCTTTCCAATTACGATGTAAATTGAGTAGAGGCCTTGGTAAATAAACACGCTAAGGGGTCAGAAGCCTGATGACTTAAGATGCTGCTCAGAGCTGATGTAAGTGTGTATTTTCATTTGTGTAGTAGTGGGATATACGTCTATTCCCATGAATCTCAATCTCTAAACAAATATTATTAATTATAAACACATCTTGCGCTGAGCTCCATCTGAACCACACCAGACTGTAGGCACCTCTTCACCAGAGGCTTCTGGGCTGTTTGTTTATTGGGCTCATTCCTCATGAAATGGAAGTAGAGCATATTTGTTTATGGAGCCTATTTTCTATGATGCCACATTGTACCATGTGACATGGGTTTGAGATATAGACACACTTAAAACAGGATTTGTTTTAATGTCCTAGTGTACAGTACCAAACCAAAGTACAACAAGACAAGAGAAATTAAACTGACACTGAAGGTGAAAACATGCTTTACACAGTGAATAGAGGACTCTCCTCAACCACCACCAGTGTGGAGCATCAACATGAATGGTGCAACAGCAGCCATACACTCACAAGCTATTGGTGGAGAGGAAAGAACAGTTATAGAGCCAGTAAATGGATGGGGATTATTAGGAGGTCATTAATAAGGGCCAATGGGGGAACTTTGCCGGGACACCATGGTTACACCCTTACAAGAATTTCCCTTGGAGAATCAGGATCCTGGTTTAGCATCTCATCTGAAGGATGGTGCCTTTTTACAGTATACTGTAGTGTCCCTGTCACTATACTGGGCTTTGGGAACCAAATAACCACAGGATGAGCACCCCCTGCTGGCCTCCTTAATACCTCTTCCAGCAGCAACCTTTAGTTTTCTCCATGAGGTCTCCCATTCAGGTACCAATCAGGCTCAACCCTGCTTAGCTTCAGTGGGTAACTGGTCTTGAGCTACTGGACAATATAGCTGCTAACTACTAAAGTGTTAGTTCAATTAATGCTAAAACAAATGTAGTTGATTTGCCATTTGCTGTGCCAATCCTTTTTGTTTAAAGGTGCACTCAGTAATTTTTTTCCCCCATTAAAATAGTTTTACTCCTAAAGAAAATAATTGTTATTCTTTGAAACATATGTATAAAATCATGACCGCTCACATGAGATGAGGACTCTAGTCACATCAGTAACCTTATAAAAGCTGTTTTATTCTACATGGGGCAGGAGTGCCCTCATGGGGCTGCCATTTTAGAATCACATGACCAGCTGAATACTACTCACTTAATCTCAGTAACCATCTTGTTATTGGACACTTTCACTCATGGATTAAATTAATCATGGCTGATTGTGAAAAGTGAATTTCTACAATGGCATCTGTAACATCTGTAAAACTATTGATTTTGAGTGATGCTGCACCACTAGGTATCACTGGAAGACAAAAAAAAGTTACTGAGTGCTCCTTTAAAACTTATGGATTTAGTTTCATTTTAGAAAAGTTAATACTCCTTATTAATTCATTTATAATTTATTTATTTTTCTTGTATTTTTGGTGCAGATCCAGCCCCAAAACCATGGAGATGACCCGGCTGGATAGGTCATTGAATGTAAACCTCACATCAACATCATTCCCTCCCCTAACAACAAACACTTCACCATACCGTGAGCCATATTTACATAGATTAGCCCACTTGGATGAAGGCCTCTATAATGAATTTTACAGTCTGTGGATTGCTCTGGTGGTCATCAACACCCTTATCTTTATGTTAGGGATGACTCTCAACAGTCTGGCCTTGTATGTCTTCTGCTTCAGGACTAAACCAAAGACTACGTCAGTCATTTACACCATTAACCTGGTAGTGACAGATCTGCTGGTCAACCTCTCCCTTCCCACTCGTATCTTGTTGTACTACAGTGGGGGAAAGTGCCTCAACTGTTCCTATTTGCACATATTCAGCTACTTTGTCAACATGTACTGTAGTATCCTCTTTCTTACTAGCATCTGTGTGGATCGCTACCTGGCCATAGTGCAAGTGGAGGCCTCACGGAAGTGGCGAAACCCGAATGTGGCCAAAGTGTTGTGTGTCAGCATTTGGCTGTTTGCCATCATTGTGACATACTCATTTCTCTCAACGGCTTTCAAGCACTCTGCCTGCTGCCTCTCCAAACTCTTTGTGTTGACCGTATTTGAGTTCTTCCTACCAATGGTGATCATTGTAGTGTTTACTATCAGAATCATGTGCGCCCTATCTAGCCCAGGCCTTCTGCAGCAAAGCCGTAGGAGACGTATGAAAGCTGTACAGCTGCTCTCAACAGTGCTGGTGATCTTCACTGTCTGCTTCACACCGTTTCACATCCGTCAGGTTCTGGTCTACTTCCATCCTGATCTGCCCCATAATGTGATCATGTACCATGTGACCGTCACTCTCAGCAGCATGAACAGCTGCTTGGATCCTGTGGTCTACTGTTTCGTCACCACTAACTTTCAGTCTACCATGAAGAGATTTTTCAGGAAGACAGAAAGAGAGCAGACAAGTGGCGAAATTATCAGTGTGCAGAAAAGTTTTAAGGGTTCAGGCACAGTGATTGCTATTGCTCATAGTACGAGAAGGATAAACATGAGCCCTGCCGAGCAGGGAAGCAAACCAGCATAAGGTTGAGGCCCATAATGCCCTGTACAGTATTTAAAGGGTTGCCATTACCATGTTGTACTAAGGCAGAACCATTGGCACAGATTGACATTTTGACTGATCTGTGTTCATTTGCATTTTTGAGTTTATTTCATATTCTTTATGAACTCTAAAAATATGGTGGCAAATCATTGTCAATAATCCATGCTCATTATTGATGCTCGCACGGCGATAGATTTAAGCCACGTGAGGAAGAAGTAAGAACTCGCGTGCTCGTTTTAAACCCTCACTTGCATGAAATCTCCTGCTCATGCAATACAAACTCTCTCTTATTCTTAAAACATTGCTTGTGAGAACACCATTTAATTTTGTGGGATGGGCTCTTGATGTTTTGTCTGTAACCTCAAATATCAATGGTTATTCCCTTTTCCAGGAAGTTAGTTGTGTCATTATTACTTTATTTGTGGCTAATTCTACATATAACAACAGGGCTGATGTAATGTTATATAATGTATGTAAGTACTGTGAATCTTTGCCAGACACTTTTAAAACAGGAAGTTGACCAGCTAATTGTTGCATTCCTGTGAATTAACTATATAACTTTAAGAACTATAAAGAATAAAATACAATTTGACTTCTGTCATTGCAGTTGTAAGACACTTTATAATTAATTGTAGGTTGCAGGAAATCAAATCATAGCCTTAGTAACAGGAGAATGCAACATGTCTGTGTCTACATTGGTGACTAAACCACTGATTTCAAGTTGCTATATAGTGACTGTTTTTAGTTTGCATAATGTATGCCACTTTAGATAAAAATGTAATTTAGTGTACATATAAATAAGGATGCAATATAAACATTTTAGAGAAAGCATTTTTTGTTATCGGCTTAGATATTGCTATCTTGTCAAAATGAGTGGTTGATTGTTTTATTATGATTTCCATCCCTTGTACAAGGGTTCCTACCTACACGTCACCCACAGTGATGTTATTAGGCCCAAACTGTGCCTAAATTGTTATTAATAGCTGTAGTTTACTACACCAGGTGCATTTTAGCCACAGGATACTTTTCAGATGACTCTTTTTAGATCATTGCTGTCACACAAATGTAGATGATTTAACTATAAATGTGAGGGAACATAAACCAGGAAATGATTTTTTGTTTTTTAGCACATTTTCCAAGACTCAAACATTCATGTTCACACTTTTTTAAATACTGTTTTTATTTTTAATCTTACAGTTTCTCCCATGAAAATAGATATGACCATTTATTTCAAGGTCTGTGGCCTTCTCACAGTATGCCACGATGCTAGATAAATATGGTGAGCTTTTATTCCAAGTCACTTGACCTAAGTAATTGCAGATCTCTTTTGAACATTTTAGTAAAATATTTGGCCCAGTTACAGTCCCTTCCCCCCAGCCTCTCAAATATCTGTTGCCCCCATAGAAAAACAAAAACAAAAAAACATTTAAGGGTTAAATCACTAGGTGATTTCTTGTTACTTTTTCATGTGTTTTTCTTGTTTCAATTTTGTTCTTTATTCTGCAGCACATTCTGAAGCGCCATCTTTTGGAGCAACTTCTCTGTGAGAGAGCACTTTTGAGAACTCCACTTGAACTGGATTACATTGTGTTGCCAACAGCTGTATGTCTTGACCGGCTCTCACTGAACCTGCCCTTCATCTGTAGAAACCACTCAAAACTGTTTAAAAATACTGAAGCCCTTGTGGCTTGTTTTAGGATCAAAGAATAGGATCAACAAAAAATGTTGAATAATGTTCTCTGCACGCACCTCCCCTGTTGATCAACCGATTTGCCACTTGTTACAGGAGTCTTATTACTGGAGTATTACAATTTATAAAAGATAAACAGTTCTACGTAGTTCTACTGAACATCCCAGGAATGCAACAGCTATCTAGTAAACATTATGTAGTATGAAATCAGCCCTGTTAAATGGAGGAAAAGAAATAGCAACAAATAAAGTAATAATGACTCACATGCAGAGGGTCCCTTGATGAAGTCATGTCTCACAAAGAACGGTAGGATTACACCAGCAGTGCGTAAATTCTAACGTAAGTTAGGATGTAAATTTCACACTAAGGGCTTAGTAACTACTAGTTAGTTTATCAGTAAGTCAGTGCTTAATTTGGTTGCACCACCTGTTCTTAAGGCAAGACTTAACTAGTAGGTCGCAAGCGCTCAGTAAAGTAATGCATAGTCGAATGATATTAAGTTTTCCTGTATTGATCCAATAAGCAGCCTTCAAATTTGTGTTTAAAAGCTGTGAATTTCAGTTTATTTCGTTACGGTTGATGTTCAGACCTTGTTTGCTCACATAACAGTCAGCTATAATAAATTGTATCCCCCATAAAAATATAATACGTAATAAAATTACATTTGATAAATAGTATATTTGCCCTGTGTAAATAACAATAAATAGGAACTGTTTCTAAAATAAATAAGGGGTGATAAATAAATACTAATACAACAGGCTAGAAAATTTTTTATTTATTCATTTTAACATCTTCTATATTTTGTAGATGTTGACACTTGACACCGGGCGTAGCACCCTAAAAACTGCACCGTTTCATGCTGAAGAGCCGCTTCATTGTATGTTTTTTTTTCTTGTAAATGTAAATGCCAACATCATCATATACATCGCAAGGATTTAAGTCTGTCACGCAAAACATGAGTTCACTGACGTAATTAAATAAATCTGCTTTTTTATTCCATCATTTACTCCTGGTCGGAGTCTTCCGTAAATATTCTGTTTATACGTAGAGTTACGTTCTACCTAAGTTTGTGACTTAGAGCCCATTTACGCCACAACTACGCTAAGATGTAACATGTATAGCTGGTGCAAACAGCCCCAGGTGAGTTTGTTATGGTTCTTCATAATAAAAGGGAGCTAATCACAGCTGACTTCCAGGAAAGGGGAATAACCAATGATATTTCAGGTTACAGACAAAACAGCAAGTGCCCAACTGACAAAATTTAAAGGTGTTTCCTTTCCAAAGTTTGAAGAATGATTTTGCTTGCGCGGGGTTTCTTCGCGCATGAGAGTTTGCATTGCATGCACATGATATTTTGTGCGCTAGAGTTTAGTAACATGCGGATTGTTGCCATTGATTTGCCACCATAATAATACCTTTACATGGAGATGGAGTGATTTTATTTGCTTAGCTAACACTTGCTTTCATATGTGAAAACAGTTTCACAGTTATACTACATTCATCAATATTTCACCAAAGAGCGAAGCAACAATGCTTAAATAATAACATACCACAGCATTTCAGAGCATGCAATTTCAGAGCATAAGTAACGTACTACAGTGTAAAAAGTGCAATCCTGCGATTGTTACCTTAAGAAAGGAGCTATTTCTATTCTACCTGATTTAACCAATCAAATTTGTTTTGTTGATGTAACCTAATGTAGTCATGTTGATTCAGTAACTGTTATTTTAGATGTTACTTCTTGAAGCACAGATGACACCTTTGCGAAAGTGTTCCTAGATTCATAACGGATGCCTGTTTTTGTTTTCCGTTCTATAGTGTTTTTACCCACATCAGCGTAAGTTCTTAGTGGATGTTAAGCATATTCAATTTAAACTACTTTCAATTGTTATTACAGACAACAACTGTCACAGCACAAGTAGAGCTTGAATTAATTTTTACACAAACTAACACACAACCAGAGTGGTTGTTATGGTGGAAAATGGTGGTTGTCTTAAATACTCTTATTGGTCATTTAAAAAAGTCAGCGGCTATTAGAATCACTATGGTGCCACCCATCAGGAAAATAGTTAATAAACTACAGTATATTTGTAGGAAATAAGTGCTTGCAAGGTAGGAAAAATAAATACATAAAAATGTTTTACAATTATGGTATGCTTAAGGTTTAAGCTTTCACTTTGCCGTTGTCATGCAGAGAGTCTCTGGTGCACTGATCAGTTGCACCAGAGACTTTTTAGCCCGAAATGGAGCACTTGTATTAAAATGAATTGGAGAAATTGCAACTCCCAATATGGCGGATGTAGAAAAGAAAGTCCTGCCTTACAGGTAAAAGAGCCAATCACCTTTTTAGAAACGTCACCTGTCAGTCAACTTTGGAACGTTTATGCGCATTAGCTGAACCAGCCTCAAAATGATGTGTGTGTGTGTGTGTTCGGAGCTAAATCAGCGCAATTTATGATACCATTGTTGTCAGATTTAACTGCTGATATGAAATATATTCTTTGGTCGTTATTTTGACCAACTGGATATTTCGGTCTTTCTCCATTCAAGTAAATAGGAACTGTACTTTTATGAGGCATGTATCCATAGAAAATATCTGCCTGATAGAATCTCCAAAAACGGCTGCCGAGTGGACTAACTTGCCTTGAAAGGGATTTTGGCCAGAAAAATTGTCATAAATCAGATGTAGAACTTCTTTAGAAATGATGAATTATAAATGGTGATATAAGGTCAGTAAGCAATTACACATCACACTAAAATCTAGAGGTGTGACTCTTCACTGGCCTTACGATTCAAGTACTATTCGATTATAAAACGATTCTCCCTTCAATATCTTTTTTCAGTTTCTTCAAAATGTATTTTTTACTCTATTTTTTCCCTTTTCAGCTTTTTATTTAACAGCTGTTTTAAAAATCAGAGTCACATTACATAAACTTGCCTTTTGCATTCAGTATGAGCTGTGAACAAAACATGGAACATCCACAAGATTAAATAAATGGTTCTATCAATAGTTTAATCGAGCATCTCAGTTTTTCAGTTTCTTTCTTTAGAACCTTCTAAAAAAATCTTAAAAAGCACAAAAAATAGTGGTTCTCCATCAAAACACAATGAATATTACTTCAAAGGATTCCATTTCAAAACATTTAATAGTATTTAATTATTTTTAAAAAATTACATATTTTCTTCTGTGTTTTCCTCCGTTGTGTTCAAATCAGTGCAATAATGGGTGCAAGCTCGTCTTTCATGTTGTTTGATGGCTTCTTATCAGGAATAACCTCTCCCGTTGCTATATGCGTGGGTTTGAGAAATAATTTCGAGATTGTAGTTTCTTTCGGGCACAAATGGTCATGTGTTTGATACAGCTGGTCTACTATCAGTCATGTTTGTGCACTTGACTTTAGTGTATGCACTTAACTCGCGTCTTTGTTTCTACATCTGTCTTTAGCGCACCACTGCTCTGCCGTGATTTAAACTGAACTCAGAATCGATTCTAATTCTTTTAGAATCGATTCCGAATCGTTTGATTACGCATCGCGATGCATCGCTGGAAGCTTTTTTCCAATAGCTCTGCTAAAACCATGTTAACATATATAATGTATAAATCTTGTGGCTATAGCATATGCTTTTGAAAGGATATGTTAGCATTTATGTACTTGCCTCATTCACTTACACCTTATGTGTGTGTGTCTATATATATATATATATATATATATATATATATATATATATATATATATATATATATATAAGACCACTCTAGACAGGCCCCATCTCAGCAGCCATCATTCCAACACCTTATCCTTGATTAATATTGCTAAGTTGCTAATTTGGTACTAGAAAATCACTTGCCATTATATAAAACACTGCCGAAAGCTCTTTGGATTGTTACATGAAGCTCAACATTGTCTTTATGTTTGTTTTTGAGTTGCCATGATAGACTGGCATATCTTAAGGTCAATATTAGGTCAGAAATGGCAAAAAAGAAACAACTTTCTCTAGAAACTCATTGGTCAGTTCAGGATTCTATCTTCAACCAGAATCAGCCTCTCTCAGTCAAATAGAACGCAGCCTCTACTTTTAGTCATACACAAAATTAGAAAATAAAATACATAAAAACTATTATGAAAAATAAACATAATACATACAATAATATGCACAAAACAAAATGTACGTCCTTCACATCTGAGCTGTTCAGCGCCATTAAACACACATCGAGACAAGAAAACTTTTAAACCAACACATATTTTAACCCTGGTATTGGGAGTACATACCTGTACAATTTCAAAGAGAGCAAAAGTTCAGGATTCTGATTCAACCAGAATCAGCCTAATATTAAAAGAAAGAACAACTGAAACATCTAAGCTACATCACAAGAAGATAGAAACGCGTGCGCTAGCATACAACAAAATAAAACAAGAGGTTAGCTATGTTAGCAATTTCTTAAGCTCTCAAAACAACAAAATTATCGACACATCTCAATTAAAAATATGTGCACACATTATAAAATACCCATACAGATTACCATGTGCACTAAAACTAAAATTAAAACGGGTATATTTCGAATTTATATTGCACTGATACACACACCCACCTCAGTCAAATAGAACGCAGACTGAGAAAAGAACGCGAGAAGAAATCAATATATAACCATGGCTCTAGCCACTCTCCGATAGAGGGCGCACTTACACGACTATTAACTCTCGCAATACCTATAAACTACCATAAAATAACTGAACAATACAATATTTTGGTGAAATAAACTCACATATACACAAAACAAAGAAAGAAAAATTACAAAAGCATATGTCATACTTTAACCTGTTAAATTTACACTTGTCATTTTTAGAAACTGTCATCTTTTTGCACTACTGTATACTGGTCAGCACTGCACTGTCTCTCACTGTGTCTATTGTCCTGTTCATTGTTAGTAATTTATTGTACTGTCCCGTACTTTTTGCACACGTTTGCACGTGCACTTTATTTAGGTACTTTATTTAGTCTGTGTAGTCTCATGTGGTTCTGTGTTTGTCCTATGTTGTTTTATGTAGCACCATGATCCTGGAGGAACGTTGTCTCGTTTCGCTGTGTACTGTACTAACTGTATATGGTTGAAATGACAATAAAAATCACTTGACTTGACTTGACTAACAAGAACAGAAAGAGATGTGGGGGGCCAGATGTACAACTAAACAGGAGGATAAGTACAGCAGAGTCTCTAGTTTGAGAAATAGACACCACACATGTCCTCAGCTGACAGCTTCATTGAATTCTACCCGCTAAACACCAGTTTCATGTACAAAAGTAAAGAGAAGACTCAGGGGTGCAGGCCTTATGGGAAGAATTGCAAAGAAAAAGCCACTTTTGAAAGAGAAAAACAAAAAGAGAAGTAGTTTAAGAAGTTCTGAAAAAAAGTCAAATTGTAGTAGTAATTTTTAACGTTATTAATGTCCTGATACATTGTGATCAGTTGAATGCCACAGTGAATAAAATTACCAACTTCTTTCCGTAACTTTTGGCCACCAGTGTATACACGCACGCACGCGCACACACACGCACACACGAACCGTAAACATGTCAGAAAATGTACTGTTTGGCAATCAACTTCATGCAACAAATGCTGCCCTTAAGCTTAACTTGTATCAAACCCGGTTTACTCCTTGTCGTCATTATTTCTTATCAACATTTGTGTCTTTAATGGATTCAAATGAGTGGACACTAATAATGACATTTGACTTGTTTTCGTTGACGTTTTAACACATACAAAATTCCTGGTGAGGGGGATTTTAAAGCGTAACGACTGGCAACCTCAAGCAGACAATAGAAGAGCTGCATCTGTGACCTGTTACAGGAGAGCAGGTACATTTGGCTCTTTAACGGTTTATTTTATTTGTGGACGCTCAGATTCTTATTTTATTCATAAATGAATACGAGTCGGACCGCTCGTCGAGCTCAGGAACTGAAGGTATCAGCTTAATTTGCTGTCAGCAAGGTAATTAGCAGGCTAGCAACCCGGCTAACAGGCTGCAGAAATACTAGTTAGAGAAACGACTCATATAAAGTTTCTCGAAATGCGTATGCGCAATAATTAAAATTTCCCTGCTCATATTCGCAGCGTGTTCTTTCCAGGCAATAGAGCTGGCAATATGTCTATGTATGATGAAAAGTACCAGCAACAGTACACATATCAGAGCACATGACTGCATGCAACTGTCTGATGATCTGGCAATCCGTCTGAATCCATTAAAAAAAACACTAGATAAAGGGTCTTATTTTGACATGATGGTGTTATCCCCTCTTATGTTAGCCAGGATAGTTGTTAATGTGTCTCAAGTTGATATCAGTTCTGAAGATGACTAGGTCCAATGTTTGGTTTCAAGGCGTGCTTCCAATCACAAAATTGAAATACTACTTGTTTGGGCATGATCTGAGCTCCATCACCTTCTTCTAAAGGTTTTAGCACAAGGTTCAGCTCAAGGATATACATCTTTTTGAAGTTCTCAGCCATACTCCTAAGTCCTCATGACACTGCATCAATCTCTGTTACTGTCCTCATAGGTGAAGTCCTATGACCCCCCACCCCCATGTCCTGTCTGCCTTTCCAGTCCACACAGATGTCCATATTAACACCTTATTAACATCAAAACAGCCCTATGCAGCCATGTAGCAATACTCTGGAGGAGAATGTTACCTGTCACAACACTCAGGGTGTAGCCTTATCAGAATAAATGCACAGGGGATGGGCAGTTATCAAGAGCATCACATGTAGCCCAGAACTGAAACTGGTAACACATTGCAGCTTTGCCACTGTCTGTTGTTGATACAGACTGTATGAGGCTCTTCAGTGTGCAGTTCTGTAGCATTTTGTAGCTCGGCATATGATTGTGAAGTTTCATCATTATAACTTTTTATTTCACATTTGGGCATCTTGAGGAATAAGGTATGTCTATTTACAATATGTTCAAGGGTCCTGTAATAGTTACAGTTAAATATACATGATGAAATCTGATTTTTGAATTATTTAATTATAATTCAAAATAATTTGAACAAATTCATTATTAACAAAAATATTGCTATTTGGTTATAAAATAATTTGTAACACTTTACAATAAGGTTACATTTGTTAACATCAGTTAACAACATTAGTTAACATGAACTAACAATGAACAACACTTTTGCAGCATTTCCTAATCTTAGTTATTGTTAATTTCAAAATATTAATACATTTCTTTTAATCAAAAGATTAAAATGTTTTTAACATTGGTTTTGCACTATGAACTAACATGAATTAATAATGAACAACTGTAATTTTTATTAACTAACATTTACCAAAACTAGGCCTATGTTTACTGTCGGAATGGTGAAAATTTTCCCAGCTAATGATTTGTGTTTTGACATCTTTCCACTGCCTTGATCTTTCTAAATATCAGTAGTTAATGCCAATATGTTTCTCTCATTCTATCTCTCATTCGCTCTGTCTCTGTCTCTCTCTCTTGCTGTCATGTAGATTAATAAGTAATTCTATGGAGGCACACAGAGGAATATTCACCTGTTCTGCTCTCCATGACCACCCCCTTTTGCCTTTTTCCTTTCGAGGAAGCATGACTTGTGAGTTGCACCAACAAAGCTCTATATGGATTTGTATTAATTACAAAGGCTGGTAGACCTCCCACTGAAATATATGGAACAACATGACCTCTCTTTTGACTATGGGTTAGTGTCTTATAATCAGAAACCTGCAGTGGATTATGAACGATCAGCTTGGAGGTTTTGAGGAGGAAAAAAGGAGTTTGGACTTGTGACGGGGAGTCTCTAAGTACCACAAGAACCATTTCTGGATCAAGAACCCACACCAGCTTTGTATATGCTGACCAGTATGGCACCTAAGAACGCTGTGTCAGAGTCTGTTACAGTGCTGGACATGGCAGTCGTGCCAGAGAAGAATCTGGACACAGAGAAGGAGAAGGAAGTAGAGATGTCAGATAAGTCGGCCAGTGAGGATTCTGTAGACCACATCTCCAAGCGGTTATGGGTCATGCATGGTGCCGTCATGTTTGGGAGAGACTTCTGCTACGCCATGGAAACTGCGCTGGTCACACCTGTGCTGCTGCAGCTAGGTTAGTCATCACCCGCCATCATCCATTCCAGATAAAGTGAAAAACCTCAATATCATCCCCAGTGTTCTTTTATATGTCTGCTGGCATATGCTTTTAAAATGCTCTTAGAACATTTAAAGAGATAATTCACCCAAAAATGAAAATTCTGTCAAGCATCAGTCGATATAAAATAGGTCTGGATCTAGTTAAAATATTTGCATATAGCTCTTTGCACTCCCTTCGGTCTGCACTTCGTATAAATAAAGAGTTAATAGTTGATTTTTTTTTTTAATTCATTCTTGGCTTAAGGCCTCTTTTTATAATGATTGATCAGGGATATTCCCTGGATTTGGTAAGGACTCCCTAGTGTGCCAATGCGAACCCTATGTAAGATGGAGGGATGTTTGTGTCCACTATAGCATGCAACAATAGATGAAATAGCATTTGTGTGGAATGTGTGAGTGTGCGCATTTCTCTTTCTCTTTGTTTTCCATCTATTTTGGATAAGATCAATGACAGTAGATTCACTCAGGAAACTGCAGGGTTAATACAACAAAAGGTTTGGATTGCTCTGATGGCACTTTCTCAAATCTCTAATCTCATACCAAAAGCAGTTTTTGTGTATTCATGGCTCTAAAATTCAATTTTCCTAAATTACTCTGTTAATGGTGATTTTCTGTTTAAGATCCTTAACTGTGCAGGTGCAAGCAAAATATATGTTGTCTTTCAGTAGATGACTTATTAAGAATAGATTCAATGCATTTTGATTGCAGTTTTAGAGAAAATCCTCCATTGTATTTTTTTTTTTAGTAAAATCATGTCCTGTGAAACATTAAACGCAGTGTGTATTGAGGAAACCATCTCTTTAAGTTCTGTCATATGAGGTATGTAACGATTAATGTTATTGCTGTATAATAAAGACAGCCTGATTAATACTTTAACAAAACCTGAGCTGCAGAGGTTATACTAAGGAATTTTGTGCAGAGCTACGATGTGCAATTGTAGACAGGTAGATGGTTGGTAGTCCTTAAAGATTTTTTTTTTTTCCCTGAGTAAAGAGTTATGATTTTGGATTTTGGCATGTGACATGTCGGTTGTCTGCACTTTCTGTTCTCACATTCTCAGTCAGCATCCTGCTACTCACATGACCTATAGTGCTTTCGTGCGCTTTTAGACTGAAAAAAAAACTCATGATAGAAAGGAGACGTTTGAACAACATATCAGTTTCACTTGAGTAATGAAGTGTTTGTTTTTTTTTATCTCATCGTTCCTGGCAAGTGGCTGGACAATGTTAAATGCCATTAATTCCCTCACCATTAACTGTGGAAACAATGGAGAAACCAACTTCCAACCATTTCAGATGTTTTTTTTATGTAGGGAAGCAATGTTCACATTAATTAATGAGGCATCACATTTGATAATAATTGTGTTGCCATAGACAAAGTGATGGCTTCATTAATACAAGACATTTTTAGATCTTTAGTGTGAAAGGTTTATAGTGCTGTAAATGGCAGGTTAATGAACTGCAGACTGCATGCTGAAACATGCCTGATCATGTATTTGAACTCACTCCTTACTGACAAGAGTGCTGAAAATATTGGTTTATTTTAACAACATTTTAGACTGTATTTTTTTTCTATAACTCTGGTGACTATTAAATGATGCCATTTTGGTTTGCCAGATATCAAATCTATAAACTGAACCATTATTGTATTTTGTTGAATACAAATATAAAGGTTTTTGTGTGACTTGTGTAATTCTATTTTTGGTTGGTGTTTGAAGGAATAACATTGTTAACTACAGTATGAAACCTTGAATATCTTTGAATCAATACCTGTCTGTTTCTACTTACAGGTCTCCCGGAACAATACTACAGCTTAACCTGGTTCCTCAGCCCTATTTTGGGTTTAATTTTCACACCTCTGATTGGCTCAGCAAGTGATCGTTGCACTTTAAAATGGGGACGGAGGAGACCCTTCATTTTGGCGCTCTGTGTTGGAGTCTTAATAGGACTGGCATTATTTCTTAATGGATCCATCATAGGTATGTATACAGTATATTTGTTACTCTTCTATTAGTTTTGGCTGTTTTTTTGTTTTTTTACCTATTGTCCATGACCGTTTATGCACAGATCTCTACAGGGTTGCTTGCTAAAGTTAATAAATATGAGTCCCCAGACATATAAAAAATAAATCTGTCTGATTAGCTTCATAAATAAATTTGTGTAAATGAATATTTCTCCTGTTTATATGAACTTGTCTGTAAACCAGGTCTGTCTCTGGGTGACATACCTAGCAGTCAACTTATTGGGATTGTGCTGACTGTGGTTGGTGTGGTGATTCTGGACTTCTGTCTTGATGCTTTGGAGGGACCAATCAGAGCCTACCTCCTGGACGTGGCTGATACAGAAGAACAGGATGTGGCTCTAACTATCCATTCTTTCTCAGGAGGTATTGTGTCTGAGACTGGAATAGAGGTGCTCTGTACTTTAGCCTGCTACTAAAAACTATCTCAACGGCCAGCGAGTATTGATGCTGACTACCACCCCTAGAGTCGGGAGTTTGAATCCAGGGTGTGCTGAGTGACTCCAATCAGGTCTCCTAAGCAAACAAATTGGTCCGGTTGCTAAAGAGGGTAGAGTCACATGAGATAACCTCCTTGTGGTCGCTATTAGTGGTTCTCGCTCTCAATGGGGCACATGGTAAGTTGTGCGTGGATCGCGGAGAGAAGCATGAGCCTCCAGATGTGGACTCTCCGCGGTGTCATGCACAACGAGTCACGTGATAAAATGCGCGGATTGACGGTCTCAGAAACTGAGGCAACTGAGACTTGTCCTCCGCCACCTGGATTTAGCGACCACGAGGAGGTTACCCCATGTGACTCTACCCTCCCTAGCAACCGGGCCTATAGTTTGCTTAGGAGACCTAGCTGGAGTCACTCAGCACACCCTGGATTCGCAACACCAGGGGTGGTAGTCAATGGCTTTACTCGCTGAGCTACCAAGGAGCCCAACGCAGAAGGTCTTATAAGATAATTATTAGCTCAAGAAGCTGAATAGGAAGACTTAATCATAATAAGGTTCTAATTACATTAAGGCTGGGCAATATGTAAAATATATTTTATCGATAATCACTTTAAAAAATATTGTGATATCCGATTGCATCGTCAACCCCCCTGCCATGGGTTGGAGAATACTGTATTTTTGCTTTATTGACTTTGTTTTAAAAATTACATTAATTGAAACATGAAAAATGTAAACAAGACATTTTCTAAATTCAAAATGCACTTAAAACAAAACTAAACTAAAAAAGCAATTAAAATAAAAGAATGATAAAAAAATCTTAAATAACCACCTCCCCAAATTAAATCAGTTACCATCTCCAAGGGCCCCATTTGCCATCACGCAAGTATACGTCAACGACAACAGATGGTAAATTACAAATGAAGGACTAAAGACAATCGTAAATTTAAAGATGATAATAATAATAAGAGTAATACATTTTCTTGTGTTCCCAAAATAATGCTAAATAGAACTAAATTTTATGTTCAAGGTGAACATGTATATTTATTTTATGATTTAATCACTTTCATCTTTGTTTCTTTAATACAAAAATATATATTTTACTGAACCTGCAAAGTTGCATTCACAATGCATGTTGAAACAAGAGGGATAACTCTTTACATGCACTGTTTCAGCTCGTGCTTCTGAACAAACAGCGAATCAGACACAGGCATTGACGGCTTTTCTTTTGTCTGTTATTAAAAATATAATAAAGTGTGTCACTTCATGTGCGTGCCTTTGTGTCTAACAGCATTACTTGTCATGTGTCACTCCGAGACGTCTTACAGTTTGCCCACATGTTGCAGGTAGATGAGCAAAATGACCTGCGCATGAAATTCCTGCATTTGGACGAGGAACTCGCAAACTGGATTCAGCCTTGACACATTTGGCGGGTGATAGTTTCACACCCTGGGCTACTGTTTAATATATAACTATATGTATATACTATGGTATTATAACTATACTGTTTGATATATAACTTCTCAGATCCAGGTTTTGGTTTTGTCTATCAGCATCTGTCATTTAGTGTCGCAATCAGCATCTGTATATTTGTAAGATATCGTCAATATCCGATATTTCATCATCCTATTGCCCAGCCCTAAATTACATGAATGAAAACTGGATAAGTCATTATATTTGACATACTTGACACTATAGTGAACTGTGATTATACTTTGTTCATATTAGATATTTGGGCTTGAAAGTTAGGTTACATAGTCTTTTTTGGAATTTCAAACAACTAGTGTAGTTTTAGGTGATGTAAACTCCTTCCTTTCTTTTAGGACTGGGAGGTGCTTTGGGTTACATGCTTGGAGGGCTGGACTGGACCGATACATTCCTGGGTCAAGCATTTAAGGCCCAAGAGCAGGTCCTCTTTTTCTTTGCAGCCATCATCTTTATAATTTCTGCGATGCTTCACCTCTTCAGCATTAAGGAGCATGTGTATAACCCCAACAAGCAGAGTGTACAGAATGATGAGAATGCAGAAAGGCTACCTTCTGTTAATTCCTGTGGAAGCTTTCCATCCACTCGCCTCATGCCTCATTTAGAACTTATTCCTGAGGAGGAGCCATTTACAGCCCATGAATATGATCAGTCTGAGCGGGAAGCCCAAGCTGACTTTCTAAACATCGACTTGGTGCGGAGTAAAAGCGACTCGGTTCTAGCCATGCCAGATGCTTCCATAGAGCTTGACCCAGACTTGGACTTGGAACACGATGGCCAGTTTCTATGCCACATAGAACCAACTTTATTCCAGTACTTTCAGGCTCTACAAGAGGATGGAATGTCAATGGATTACAGAGACGTAGACAAAATCCAGCTTGGTCAGTACGCTGACCACCAGTCTAAGAAGTCTAAGAGCAATGAGGAAAATGTCCCTGGAGTTGCCAAAGCTGTAAATGGAAGCTTTGCTGGTCAAGGAACTCAAATCACTGGTGCCACAAACGCCACAAGTCAGTCAGGAAAACCCAACTTGCGTCAACCTAGTGCCACGGTGCGCTGCCGCCACCCTTCCTTTTATCGCCAACCCTCTTTCACTTTCTCTTATCATGGACGTGTGGGCTTTCAATGGCGCCATCGCTATGCCAACATGGCTGGGCCAATCAAATCATCACAGAGCCTGAATGACATTGACAAAATAACTAGACGGCATGAGCGACAGAAGCTACAGCTGAGTCACATCGCCGCATCTAGCAGGAATGGAGAAGATGAAGAAAATGAGGATGGGGATGGTGGTTCGACAGTCAAACAGCTCTGGATGTCCATGCTGAAGATGCCTCCTCAGCTCTGGCGTCTGTGTGTATGTCACCTCCTCACCTGGTTCTCCATGATCGCACAGGCTGTGTTCTACACTGACTTCATGGGCCAGGTCATCTTTGAAGGAGACCCAACTGTAAGAAGAGTTTTTCTTTGTCCGGTGTTATCTTGCAAATAAAAAAAAAATTAAATTATTACTTTATTATAATTACTGTATTAGTACAATATTACACTTACACAATGAGTATAATTTATTTTGCTGTTATGCAAAACACAGTTGCATGGTAGGGAATCGGAGGTTGTGCTACAAATTTCATTATAATATATTCATTATATTATTTTCACCTGTTATTAGTTGCTTTTGCATTATTTTACATTTAAAATGTTCCATAATTTCATGGTTTTTGATCAGAGCTCTAAATGAAACTGATGCTGTATTTCTATTTAGGCCTAATGCTTGCTAAATGGTTTTCTTTCTTTCTTTTTTTATGTAAAAATGGTGGACAGCATTTTGGAATCCATCACTTTACTTTCTGAGATAAAATGAGGAACAGTTTGTAAATAAAAATCTGCATCCTCTGTGGTTTGGAACTATTCCTCTGGTAAGCCCCGCTCCCCTTAGTTACTATTGCTGATGCCGTGAATCTTTCTTACCAGCTTTTCTGCTGCAAAAACAGAAAGAGAACTGATAGCACTGAGAAAATCACCTCAGAAATTATTCAATAACAGCTTTGTCAAACGTGCATTTATATCTAGTACTGTATATAGTCGCCAAAAACGTTTCCATTATCTAATGGAAGGCTAAATCCAAACATCTGTGTGATAGAGGGGTTTGCTTAAGTATAAAAGCAAATGCCTATATGTTCAACTAAAATGAGACAAGCCTAATTTTTTGCGTGGATTAAAAATTGTTGCAGATTCGATCAAATAAATTAGTTTGTTATTTTTTTTTTATTGCAATGAACATGACAGCTCTACCTTTACCTTGAACATATAAAACATTCAATTAAAAAGGAACTGAATTTTTTAAAACACTTTCCATAAAAATGTGTTTATCATGAATAGATATAGATATCGACCAAATATTTCAAGATCTCAATACGTTTTCTTATATTGCCCACCCCTATGCATTGCTGTGATATTCATACAGCATGATTCTGTCATTGCTTTTATACAAATAACTTTTATATCAAGTAAATTACATTTTAGACACAATATGGCTAGTAGTTTTGTTTAATTGTGCTCTGCTAATGAAAATAATTCAAAAATAATACCAAAAATAAAAACAAATTATTAGCTTTACTAAGTATCAAATCAATTTGGTTAGTTTTAGCCTTTATGGCATACCAATGTATTTTTGTTATATAAAGCGATTATGATACAGGCTCTATTTCTCAGTATCTAATACTGATATTATAATATAATATTCGGTCTTGTTTTTCTAAACTAGGCTGCTGCTAACTCCACTGCTCTGCAGAACTACAGTAAAGGAGTTCAGATGGGCTGCTGGGGGCTTGTGATCTATGCAGCTACAACTGCCCTCTGCTCAGGTGAGTCTAACGTTCATGTGTTGTAACTGAATTGGCTAATGATGGATTATGTTTTTGTTTTTGCAGTAGTGGGAGAGGATTTAGTTGGACACTCACATGACAGGTGTTATAAGCAGATTTTAGAGTGTAATAGTCCTAATATTTCAGTGGTTATAAATCTTTGTTTTCAATCTGTAATTCCCTCGATAAAGGTCAAAATAGGCTGTTGTGTATCATAGCTTTTATATTTACTTTCTGTAAGATCGTGTTTTTTTTTCTGTGCATGGTGATTGGAGATCAGAGCTTATGGTCAAGTTAGGAATTGACTTTGTTAGTGACAATTCACAGTACTATTCAGCCTGAATAATCCTGTTTTATAGATGTGCTTCAGAGGATTCTCAACAACTACGACCTAAGCATTAAAATCATCTACATGTTGGGGACTCTAGGCTTCGCTGTCGGCACTGCTGTCATGGCCATCTTTCCAAATGTATATGTTGCTATGGTGATGATAAGCACCATGGGAGTCATTTCTCTGAGCATTTCGTACTGCCCTTATACTCTGCTGGGACAGTACCATGAAATTAAGGAGGTCTGTATAATTTTGAAAACTCATGTTACTTAGTAGATTCAAATATTATTTATATGATCAATTCTATATTGAAAACACCTGATTAGGCCCTAGTAATATAATTAGTGATGCTTGCCTAAGTGTTGTTAGTGATGCTTTCCTTGAATTGCTTTCCTAAGCAAGAATTTTGCTTGTGATTTTCACCTAATGGGTCAAAAATGAGCGAAGTAAAAAAACAGGCAAGATTCACTTTCATTGTTTGGAAAAAAAAAATGCTTTGAAAGTGAATGGTGTTTTTCTCACTTCAACGGCATTCTTAATGAGTGTATCATTTCATCTTTCTTTAACATTGTCATAGTATATTCATCACAGCCCTGGCAACTCACAGCGAGGCTTTGGCATCGACTGCGCCATCCTGTCGTGTCAGGCATACATCGCTCAGATCTCAGTGGCATCGGCGCTCAGCGCAGTCGTAGATGCAGTCGGTACAGTGAGAGTGATCCCCATGGTGGCTTCAGGAGGCTCCTTTCTTGCTTTCATTGCTGCGGCTTTCCTTGTCATCTATCCCGACACTTCTAATGATGAAGATGACAGTGACGATGAAGATGAGCAAGGCCCCTGCTCCATAATGTCAGATGCAGCATTCAAGAACAGTACAGAGAAACTCAGTGTTCTAAAGTCAATGTCGAAGAACAGTGCTGGCAAGCCTGAGGCTGAATCCTCGGTTTGAGGATCTGTTTTAAAAGTACAGATCCTGGAATACACAATAAGTGCACAAGGGTAAGATGAAAGGCTGCATTTGCAGCTAATGAGATTTTCTCCACAGTGCTGACATTGTTGGCCTGCTGATAGATCGATAGTTTAAGAGGGACGCTCTCTACCATAGATTCATACACTCTTTTACATATGCTGATTGTAATTCTGTTGTTACGGTACAGAGACAAACGTATTTGAGTCAAATGTTTGATTTTCTGAGATTGTTTCTCATGATATTTATTGTTTGTGCTCAGCATGAACATTTCTTCATATTCTAGATGAGAGTACACGTTTCACTTTTGCAGAAGTGTTAACCAGTTTTACGTCACTTCAATGAAAATGTTTTCTTTTGCAGTAATTCTTCCTTTTTTTTTGCATTGTTTTCCACTTCAAATTCAACAAATACAGTACATTCCAGTTGTATGTTTGTGCTAAGGCAACCTAGGTCATGTTTTCTATGTAGATTGATATTGTACTCCTGTTGGATTATTGTTGTATTTCATTAGTCTCATCGCATTAGAAACACTCAGGGGAAAGCTAAACAGCTGTTGCATCTGAGCACGACGCTCACTTTTGAATAGAATGTAATTATGCACAATGCCAAAATGTTTTGTTCGTATGTTTTGTGATTCTAAAGTTTTTTTAAGACAGTTATTTTAAAAGTTGAATAAGCTTTGGTTTTCTTGGGAACTCTTTTAAGGTACAACCATCATTTGCTAAAGAAATGGCTGACCCCCTCAGCTTTGTTGTGCAGCAGTGATTGGTGAGCAAAATGACAAAGTTGGTGGTTTACGAGGACATTTTTTAAGTTACAAACTGGTAATTACAAGGGCATTATGCTATAAATATTGTTTATGAGGACATTTATAGTGTCCGTATAATTAAAATCGCTTAAAGATACTAAATTATGCTTTTTTGAAAATTAAAAAATGCAGAAAGTTTTTTTGTGAGGGTTAGGTTTAGGTGTAGGGATTCGGGATATAATCTACAGTTCATACAGTATGAAAATAATTATGTATATGGAGAGTCCACATAAGGATAGCCGAACCAATGTGTGTGTGTGTGTGTGTGTGTGTTTTAAGCAAGGTGGAAACGTTATATCATTCTTGGCATATGTGGAAGGTACTGCTGTGATTTATTTTTCTAGTGTTTGAACCAAATTGACAATTTATATGGTACCATACATTTATTTAGATTTTGTCTACAATTTAAATAAATAGAAAAGTTTTACACTGACTTGTGAGTATTCGTGTGTGTGTGTGTGTGTTTATGTGGTTTATGAGGACAAATGTTTAGGTTGCAAACTGGTAATTACAAGGGTATTATGCTATTAATGTGGTTTATGAGGACATTTCTAGTGTCCCCATAATTTAAATAGATTTAAAAAACATATTAAACGATGTTTTATTGAAAATGTAAAAATGTAGAACGTTTTTTGTGAGGGTTAGGTTTAGGGGTTGTGTTAGGTTTAGGGGATAGAATCTATAGTGTGTACAGTATAAAAATCATTATGTCTATGGAAATTCCTCATAATGATAGGTAGACCAACGTGTGTGTGTGTTTTAAACGGCACCGCAATATGAGTTATTTCACTAAAATCTATTTTATGTTTACTGACTGTCATTAGCACACACCGGTACTATTTCGCCGCATAGGAGCACTAGATGGCGCAAGTACATAATGAGATGCAGAATTAATCACGCGTGTCTATTTGTCGTCTCGTGCGTATAAATATTTTGTTTTCATGTTTTTTCACTTTAAAATTGTTCGCTTAAGAAATGAATCAGACATTCCACATCCACAGATGTGAGTTCTCATTTTGACTGCCTTTGAGAAACCAGTAGGCATATTCATCAATACAATTATTACAATAATGCTAAAATAATAATGCTGTGTTTGTGTGTGTGTGTGTGTGTGTGTGTGTCCATTCCAACTTTAATGCCTATTTTCAGGACTGACTCTGTAAAACGTCATTAAATTAAAGTCATCCTTATTCACCTCACCTGGCGGTCTACAACAAGGTTTATGTTATGCGTTTTGTATGGAAGTTATTAAGTGCATGGGGGGCGTCAACAGGTCCATTTCTATTCGTAGTTGAGACGAGGGGACACGAAAGCGAAAAACCGCATGGCCAATCCATCACAAAGAAAGCGAAAGCGTTTAGAGCCAACGCAGACCACTCGACTTATTATTTCATCTGTTGGCTACTTGCACGGTGAAGCGCGCTGACCGGTCACAGAGAAAACACTTTCGGAATACCGATGATCTAAAATGGTGCGTGTTTTCGTATTATCAGTAACACAAAATGCTGAACATGTATATGTTGTTTCTGTATTAAAAACGTTTCAATGTTATTACCGTTTTGTTTCTGTTCGTACAGAACGACAACTACGTATTATATTGTAATGCTTCAGTTGTTCCTACTGGGTTAAATTAATAATATCTATATTTTTAAAAAGTTATTGACATCTTAATGCATGATGGTAAATATAAGCAAATATGAGGTCTGTTTATTAGACGTCTATGACTTTATTGAAGTTGAATAGGCTACAATCAAGTATGCAACATTTATTTCTCTTTCCCATTATATTATATTAGTAATTTTATTAACAAATTTCAGTTTTCAGTGGGTTTCTTTTTTTATTTCTTTTTTTATAATGCTTGCATTTAAAACAATTTGTAGCTTATTGCAAAACATACAGTATGTTGCTTAATTAAATTTGAAAGTGCCCTTCTTTGGTTATTCAAATATTCTTGCCTGGTGTTATTCTCTTCAGTGGTGAAATTTTACCCTTGAAACACATGAGTCCAATTTAACCCAGGAACTTACAAAGCAGTTAAATGAGATAACTGCCATCTTTGTTTTCCAGGGTGCCTTAATAATTTAGGCAGTAATCTGCTGTAGCAATAATCTTTTTCTTGTTGCCACAAACAGCACCTGGTCATATATTTAATTTAAATATAAGTGTATTTTTTAATTAGCAATTCCTTCTTCCAGATCTTTCATTCATGGCCGGGAGACAATATACAGTGGGTATAGAAAAGAATCACCCCCCTTTAAAATAATCACATTTTGTTGTTTTGCAGCCTGAAATGAAAACGGACAAAAACTATTTGTTTTTTATTCAGCTGTATTTACAACTTATAATATCCAAGTGAAAGATATAATATCAACTTGTCTGAATTTTTTTTTTACAAATTAAAAAACAGAATCACTGAGTTGGAAAAATTATCACCCCCTTGTTTCAGTATTTTGTTGAACCACCTTTTGCTTTAATTACAGCCTTTAGTCTGTTGGGATATGTCTCTACTAACTTTGCACATCTAGACGTTGCAATATTTGACCACTCTTCTTTGCAGAACTGCTCAAGTTCAGTTAAATTTGATGGTGACCGTTTGTGGACTGCTGTCTTCAAGTCATTCCACAGATTTTCAATGGGGTTTAAGTCTGGGCTCTGACTAGGCCACGCAAGGACATTCACCTTTTTCTCCTTCAACCACTGTGTGGTCAGTTTTGCTGTGTGCTTTGGGTCATTGTCATGTTGGAAAGTAAATCCTCTTCCCATTGACAACTTTCTGGCAGAGAGCAGCAGATTTTCCTCAAGAATTTGACGGTATTTTGCCCCATCCATTTTCCTTCTATCTTGACAAGTGCTCCAGTCCCTGCTGCAGAGAAACAACCCCATAACATGATATTACCACCTCCATGCTTTACTGTAGGAATGGTGTTATTTGGATGATGAGCTGTATTGGATCTTCGCCAGACATATCGTTTGGCGTTGAGGCCAAATAATTCAATTTTAGTCTCATCTGACCATAACACCTTTTTCCACGTGTCCTTAGAATCTTCAAGGTGCGTTTTGGCAAAGCTCAGTCGTGACTGCATGTGGCCTTTCTTGAGGAGTGGCTTTTTTCTTGCAACCCTCCCATACAAGCCACATTTGTGGAGAATTTGTGAAATTGTTGTCACATGCACACAATGACCACTCTTTGTCATGAATTCCTGCAACTGCTTCAGAGTTGCTGTAGGCCTCTTGGTAGCCTCTCTGACCAGTTTCCTCCTGGCTCTTTCATCCAGTTTGGAGCGACGTCCTGACCCAGGTAGGGTCTGTGTTGTACCAAATACCTTCCACTTCTTGATAATAGACTTCACTGTGCTTCTAGGCACTGATAAAGCCTTTGAAATTTTTTTGTATCCATCTCCTGACTTGTGCCTGTTCACAACTTTATCCCGGAGATCTTTTGACAATGCCTTGCCACCCATAATTGATTGTTTTCTTCAGTTGCACTACCAAGGACTGAAATGCTTCAGGAAAAGCTTGTTTCATGCTGAGCTAATCAAAATGACCACAGCTGATCACAGTTGAAAGTCAATTGGCTTTGTGTGCTATTGAGAAGGTGATTAACTACACCTGGTGGGGTTTACAAGTCATTTTTAGGAGGGGGGTGATTCTTTTTCCAACTCAGTGATTCTGTTTTTTAATTTGTAAAAAAAAAAATTCAGACAAGTTGATATTATATCTTTCACTTGGATATTATAAGTTGTAAATACAGCTGAATAAAAAACAAATAGTATTTGTCCGTTTTCATTTCAGGCTGCAAAACAACAAAATGTGATTATTTTAAAGGGGGGTGATTCTTTTCTATACCCACTGTATATATTCACACACTGGTGGCCAAAAGTTTGGAATAATGTACTTATTTTGCTCTTATGGAAAGAAATTGGTACTTTTATTCACCAAAGTGGCATTCAACTGTTCACAATTTATAGTCAGGAAATTAATAATGTGAAAAATTACTATTACAATTTGAAATAAATGTTCAGAACTTCTCAAACTACTTCAAAGTGTTCTCATCAAAAATCCTCCACATGCAGCAATGACAGCTTTGCAGATCCTTGACATTCTAGCTGGCAGTTTGTCCAGATACTCAGTTAAAATTTCACCCCAAGCTTCCTGTAGCACTTGATGTGACTAGATTTGGCTGTCTTGTTAGGCACTTCTCACACACCTTACAGTCTAGCTGATACCACAAAATCTCAATGGGTTTAAGATCCATAACACTCTTTTCCAATTATCTGTTTCCCAATGTCTGTGTTTCTTTGCCCACTCCAAACTTTTCTTTTCGTTTTTCTGTTTCAAAAGTGGCTTTATCTCTGCATTTTTTCCCATAAGTCCTGGACCCCTGAGTATTCTCTTTACTGTTGTACATGAAACTGGTGTTTAGCGGGTAGAATTCAATGAAGCTGTCAGCTGAGGACATGTGAGGTGTCTATTTCTCAAACTAGAGACTCTGATGTACTTATCCTCTTGTTTAGTTGTACATCTGGCCCTCCACATCTCTTTCTGTCCTTGTTAGAGCCAGTTGTCCTTTGTCTTTGAAGAATGTAGTGTACACCTTTGCATGAAATCTTCAGTTTTTTGGCAATTTCAAGCATTGTATAGCCTTCATTTCTTAAAACAATGATTGACTGATGAGATTCTAGAGAAAGTTTTAACTTCCTGGCAGATGTCCTGAGATGCTGCTTTAATATATCCACAAAATTTTCCTTCCTCATGATGCCATCTATTTTGTGAAGTACACCAGTCCCTCCTGACGCAAAGCACCCCACAACACGATGCTGCCACCCCCATACTTCACAGTTGGGATGGTATTCTTTGGCTTGCAAGGCTCACTCTTTTTCCTCCAAACATAACAATGGTCATTATGGTCAAACAGTTACATTTTTGTTTCATTAGACCAGAGGACATTTCTCAAAAAAAGTAATATCTTTATCCCCATGTGCACTTGCAAACTATGGTGGTTTTGGTTCTGGTTAATGAGTTATTTTTAACTTTATGCATTTTGGAAATAAGGCCATCTTTTGCTCGCATAGCTATTCACAGCAACAGAAATTTTGATCAGGGTTGCCCAAATTTTTGCATGCCACTGTTTGTAAACTTCTGACTTCAACTGTAAAGTGGCCTGCAAAAGTTTGGGCACCCCTAATCTAAATTTCTGTTGCTGTGAATAGCTAATTGTGAATAGCTACATCGCTGCTGATTATTGGTACAAGGTTTATGGAGTCAGAGTATTTGTAAAGCTTTGAAATTTGCCCTAACAAGCTAATTAAGGTCTGAGACCTTAAAAGTGATCTGAGAGCTAAAATCTGTTGGGGTGCCCAAACTTTTACATGGTGCTCCTTTCCTTTTTTCACTCTAAAATTGTGCAAAACAAAAATAATACACTTATCTTGCTTAAAATGTTGAAAAGAATGTTTCATCTTTAACTTTATGCCTTTTAGAGATCAATTCATCTTCTACTCATGGTTCACTATTTCATGCTTCCATTCACAGCTACAGAAAGTTTGGCCAGGGGTGCCCAAACTACTGCATGCTACTGTATATAGCAGTTCCTCAAACTCCCTATATAAAAAACCTTCTTTATTTTGTAAAATGCTACAACTCATAAGCAGAACACTGTTGGTTAAAGATATTCACTATTTACATATCTAGTATGAAAATAATAAGATTAAAATAATAAGATTCATACAAATATACTTCATCAGTCAATCTTGCAAAAATGCCACTGTTTTTCGTCTTTGATTTCTAAATATTCACAGATTGCCTAAAGTGAGGGTTTGTATCACCACTGAGTCCCATGAAAAGTGTCACCCCTGTTGATTCTCAATGGAAGACTTTTTGCCTTCAGGATTACTGGAAGCTTGTGTTGTTGTTGGACCTTCAAATGATAAACTAAAGGAGGTGTACCAGGTAGGGTATAGCTAATCCTTATGTTTGATCTGACATAACTAACAATCAGGGAATTCTGTTCATTAATATATACGAGCATTGTATTAACTGTGAAAGCTCAGTGTCTGTTGCTAAAAATATAACAGTTAACCTTCATGTAATGTTGTAATAAAAATTATGTGAATTAATGTGAATGAAATGTCCTTCTAGTCAACTTACAGTAGTTGTATTATTGGATGAAATGAACATATCATGTAGTATAACGGCAAAAAAAGCCTATGTTGAAGTACATGACCACCATGCCTTAACCACATTGGATTAGGTCCAAGAACTATAGAATACAGAATGTGATGGAATTCCTGATTAATATAGTTTTGCATTTGATGTTAGTAGATGAATATAGTTTCGATTTTAAGTTAACCCTGTATTGAAAAGCTACATGTTCGTTATTGGAAAATATTACTTTTGAAAAACTACAGACATTTTACATTGATGTATTTGAATAATTATAAGGGAACTAAGTTAGGTGGGAAAGTGTAAGTGTTTTTTTTACACTTAAATGTTTCACACGTAAAAGAAGAGAATAATATTTTTGACACATAGGCCTATGTTTTAAAAACTACTCTATTTTTCATAAATGTAGCCTCCCCTCATGGTCACTGCCACATTGAGACCAGCCAAATGCTGCTCACTTTATCTCAGTAACCCTCCGGTTATTGGACAAAGACTGTAGAACAAATTAATCATGGGTGACAAATGCACACGCATATGCAAAAACATTTGTATTTGCTCCTAATTGTTTTCTTTCAGGAGACCCATCATGTTAATTGGAATGCTATGTAACAAATCCTCTGTATTTCTGTGTTGGACAAGTCTCTGCTGCAGTTGAATGGAGCTCCTCTATCTATGCTCGATCCTGTGGTCCTGCAGGTTAATGCACCTCCTTTTGTGACTGAAGAATGTATCAGTGAACCGGGCATGGGAAGCCTCAAACGGACACAGCGACGATGCTCCTTCATTAAGAAGAAGAAAGACAGGCCCTTGATCAACACTGGAAATACCAAGGAGGATCCCACAGAGGATGTCAGCATTCCCAAAGATCTCGATCTGGTGGCCCTGCCACAACTTTGCTTTCCAGGTGAAACAAACTTGTGGAAAACCCTTAAATAATGCACATGATAATTGAATTCTTACTAGTTGATGAAGCAGAACATTGTATCTGTTATAAATCTGTCCTATACAGATCTCTGATATCATACAGTACATTGCAAAATGAGACACAAAGAGTGTAAAACTCTAGGGCTTGGCAACGGCAAAGTTCAGCACACTGTACTATAAAGATTCGTTAAAGCTATAAACTTTAAGCAGTACACTGTCTGGTAGCTTTAACCTTAGTTTAGAATGATTTGATTAGAATGACATTCATTCATTTCTTTCTTTTAAACTAGGGGGGCTTCGGGTAACTCAGGAGCAACGGGAAGAACAATTCCACTTTTTGGTGTTCACTGACGTCTTTGGAAACCAGACACATGGAGTAGTTCTCCAGTACTATAGACCTATACAGGTCAGACTCTTCTCAGGATTACTAAAATGACCTACAGTACTGTATAAATGTTTAAGGCACTTGTGAAAAATGTTGCATAGTGAGGATGTCTTAAAAAATAATGACATTAAATAGTTTTCATTTATCAATTAACATCATAAAATGTCCAGTAAACATAAAAAATATTCGGTGTGACCACCTTTGCCTTTAAAACAGCACCAATTCTCCTACGTGCACCTGGACACAGTTTTTCTTGGTTGTTGGCAGATAGGATGTTCCAAGCTTCTTGGAGAATTTGCAACAGTTCTTCCATCTATTTCGGCTGTCCAAATTGCTTCTGTCTCTTTATGTAATCCCAAACTGACACGATGTTCGGTAGGGGGCTTTGTGGGATTTTCTTGTAAATGCACTTATATTAATTCTTCTGTTAACACTTGTGTATTATTTGAGCTGTATATTTATTTAAATAAGGGTTTTTTTACAGTCATTTTAGGTTTACATCATAGATTTATAGCCAAAGTCATAAAATTGGATGTAACTTTACACAGAAAAGGTTAGTAAGCAATTTTACATCAAAAATGATGTTAACACGTATATTGTTTACGTCTTGAGGCTATGCTTTTGAAACCATGAGTATTTTAATGTTTATGGATTGGCCCCATTCACATCCAATGTACGTGCCTCACTGTGACCCAGATTTTTTCTTTTTTCTTTTCTTTCTTTTTGTTAAGAAAAGGAGGGACAAGTCAATAGGATTTTTTTTGGTAATCAACATTATGCCACAAATGCCATCATTTGAGTTTACTTGTATGGAACCTGGACTATTCCTTTAATTGAAACCCAAGTGACAGCATTTTAAAGAAAAGCAACTATAATGGGATTACTGACTTCATCACAGGAAAAGATCATTTGATTGCAGTGCCTTGTTACAGTATGTTACTCCCATCACTGTGTATAGGGTGTGAAGCGGACACGGTTTTCATTAAGGCACTGGTGTAGTCAATCTTTTTATTTTAAACTTACTATACAGGAAGGGATGCTGTATCAGAATGGACACCAGTCCTCCAAGAAGTCTCCACCAATCTATGCAGCCTATGGGATATGTGTTATATCAAAATATCCATATTATAATGCTCTCAAGGACAGCCTGTCCAGGTATGACCAAGATTCAAGAGATGTACTGTTCTAAATAAAATAAATAATTAAATGTGCCAGAAATTGGCACGTCACAATGAGAATTCCGCTTTCATAATTTCCAATACTGTTTTCTCTGCTGTAACCAGGAATATTTTCGCTTGTAATAAATAATTCATTTCAAAGTCAATAATATAATAATATCTATTAAGACATTCAATGTCCCCTTCTGTAGTCTCGTAGGCCAGCTCAAAATATGCCAAAGGACTGATATGGAAGAGCAAGTGAAAGAATTCACAGCCAAACTGGCTCTGGTCCCAATTCCTCCTCCTGGTCAGCTTCATGTGGTGGGTTTACCTTAGGCATCTAACATCATTTAGGCCTGTTGCACATTGCACATGCTTACTGCAGCGAACTGCACCTTGTGTTGTGTGTTCACTTGTGTTTCTTCTGTGAAATAGAACTGTGGCAATATTCTGAAAATAAAGTGATTTTTGGGTTACCACATTGAGTATTTGATAATGGCCATAAATTATAAAATGGTATTTGGGAGATAGTGAATGAAAACTAATGCAAACTATATTCTTAAAAGCCTATATACTGTATGCATAAGATGGTGTTGATAAATAGCTTTACAGAGCATTTTCACTATATTTTCTGTTCCAAACCATTATTTGCAGCAAAAATAAACTCAGCATGCGGTGTGAAATATGACTAAGAGATGGTATCCTGCGCTGTAAACTCCCAATAACATTTTTGTATTCAAGTTTTGTATTCAAGTCAAAAATATTATTTAATCTCGCTAAATCAACCTGACAAATTAGGCAATGCCAATGAAAGACATTTTTAACCCCTAAATAAAGTAGAAGATCCTAGCTGTAACAAATATGTGTGAATTATATTTATTTATTTTCTGGCTTCCCTTCTCAAGCTTCCAGAGATAGATTTGAGTGTTTCAGTTAATGGAGTATTTCTCTGTTTCCTTTCAGATGTTCACTCTGCATCCTCTCACAGTTGTACTTCCATCCAGAGAAGATAAAAATCATCCTGTCATTGATCTGGACCTGCATCTTCCATTCCTCTGCTTCAAGTCCAGAGAGCTGCTGCAGGTCTCACACATAAATGCTTTGAATGTCTGAATATGTAAACAATAATGGGGGGTTTGCTTTTCAGCGGTTTGAGGAAATGCAGTCTGTCAGTAAGGGTCAACCAAACACAACATTACAAGCTCACAATGTTTTGATGCTTAATTTTGTTTAGTTTTCTCTTTAAACTAGACACTCTTGATTTAGTAATGCATTTGTAAACTGTAAATACTGTAACTTTGGCCCACAGAAATAATTTCCCTTATGTCTGTTCTTCCACAGATCATTACCAGTATACTCACAGAACAGCGTCTGGTGTTCTTCTCTTCTGACTGGTCCAAACTGACCCTGATCGCAGAGTGCTTCATGGTGTATATTCGACCACTGCGCTGGCAGCACCCACTTGTGCCCATACTCTCCCAACAGATGCTTGATTTTGTCATGGCACCGACCGCCTTCCTTATGGGATGCCATCTCAACTACTATGAGGAAGTTGCCATAGTAAGATTCCCTTAAAGGAATAGTTCACCCAAAATTAATAATTCTCTCATCATTTACTCACCCTCATGCCATCCCAGATGTGTATGAATTTCTTTCATCTGCTGAACACAAATTAAGATTTTTAGAAGAATTTCTCAGCTCTGTAGGTCCATACAATGCAAGTGAATGGGTGCCAAAAGTTTTAAGCTCCAAACTCCACATAAGGGCAACATAATAGTAATCCAGATGACTCCAGTGGTTGAATCAATGTCTTCAGAAACAATATTATCAGTGTGGGTGAGAAACAGATCAATATTTAAGTATATTTTTTACTATAAATTCTCCTCCCTGCTTAGCCAATTTCAGTTTAACTTTCCCATTCTTCTTCTTCTGTTTTTGGCGATCCACAGTCTTAATACATATTGCCCCCTATTTTCAGAGAGGAGAAATAAAATGACTTAAATATTAATCTGTTTCTCACCCATACATCTTATGTCAGAACACATGGATTTAACCACTGGAGTCATATGGATTACTTTATGATGCCTTTATGTGGATTTTGGAGCTTAAACATTTTGGCACCCATTCACTTCCATTGTGAGGACCTACAGAGCTTAATTTGTGTTCTACAGAAGAAAGAAAGTCATACACATCTGGGATGCCAGGAGGATGAATGATGAGAGAATTACATATTTTGTTGAACTATCCCTTTAACTCATTGCGTAGTTCTTTGGTTTTCAGTTAATATAAAGTATTAAGTGATGTTTTTAATTCCTTATATTAAATGTAAATGTATTAAATGACATGTTGATTTCTTATTCTGTCTCTCTTTAGTCCTTTCAAATAAATGTGGCAATAGATCAAAAAAAGAAAATTATTGACATCAATAAAATGTATTGAATGCCAACTTAATTTTTAGATCTGTCAAATGATTGTCCTCTGAATCACACTGGTATAATAAATGTGTCATATCCATTTATCAGGAAACAGATGGCCTGATTCTGATCAATATTGATGAAGGAACAGTTAGCTTCTCTGGCTGTCATGATGTTGACATTCCAGAAGTCCCGCAGGCAGCTGCTCAGTGTTTTAGGAGACGGTAAGGGATTTTTAACCATATTAAGATCCAATTTCTTGTCTTGCTCTTGATGTTTGCCTGTAATTGTTTTGTTGTGATCTTTATACAGAAGAAAGGGTCTTCAGCTACACTATGACCTGGAAATGATTAATCAGGGCATGCATACAGATATGAATGAGCTGCGTATGCAGAGAAGACACTGGCAAGACAGACTTAATAGGGATATTCAGAACATCACCCTGGAGCTAATTGTTAACATGTTTAGGTCAGTGAGAGTCTGGATCAGAGCTTTATCAGTCATCTAAGTATGTGTAATTCAGAATATTGTTGTGTTCTTTTTCTCAGAGATGTCAATGATCACCTCAATTATAAGCACAGAGTCTTTAACACTAATGAGTTTCTAAGGACCAGGGAACCAGGGAACCAACCATTTTATAAAACGGTGATTTTCTGTTTTTGATAAAATGTCTATTAGAACTTTAGAAACAGAACCAAACTAGATGTCTGATGGCTTTTTCTTCATCACAGGTTTTGGAAACACACATTTTTCACTCTTTCTTGAAAGACTGTTTGAATGGAAAGATGGACACATTTACCCGAATGGAGCTGAGTACTCGGACACATGTCCAAAAGTTAGTTGAAGCTGTTTTGTCCTTTTCTGGCTGTGTTGCCATTTTCTTCGTTTAAAGTTGAGTGCATAAAGTTACATTTATTTAAAGTGAAGTGTGTAATTTCTGCACTATAGTGGCACCAAACGGAATTACAAAAATAAAATACGTTTTCAAACAACCTTTGCCAACACCCCTCAAGATTCATCACGCCCTTTCTGACCCTCTCATTCCCTATGAACAAATAGGCCATACTCAATAAAAGGTGATAAACAAGATTATAATATAGACACGCCAGATAGAAAGTTGTGGCAGGGCGGAGGGAGGGTTGTGATGCTACACACCCGGCCCCTAATCAGGCTAATCAAGCCTCCGAGAGGGATAAAGGCCGACCGAGGATGGCAGTGCGAGAGAGAGAGATTTACTGACAGCTGTCCGACACCTTTGTGTGTTTGTCTTTTTGGTTCAGTTTATAATTAAAATATTATTTATATAGTCAAGTCAGTTCTCACCTTCTCCTTTCCATTAACTCCTTTCCCTTTAAATCCTTTTACACTGGTGCCGAAACCCGGGAGGGAGGAGGGGTGCGCCGTAGTGGAGTTCACGCCGCTACAATCCACCCGAAAGCAGCAGCCGCGGCCATCCGCCGGAGGACGGAGGAGCCTGGCCGACTGGAAGCGTAGAAACATCTGCCAACCGCGAGGGGAGGAGGGGCTCCCAATCAATTGCCTGGAATGGTTACCGCTGCCAGGGGCGGGGGAGACCCCTACCATCCACCAAAAATGCGGCAGGGTGTTCCATCCGCCAGGGGCCAGAGGACTGCCTCGATCCACCTGGGGAGGCGCGGCTGTCCTCCGGTAGAGGGTGGAGGAGTGGCCTGGGACCAAGATACGGTGTATCAGAGAACCGGCGAGTAAGTGCTCTCTCTCTCTCTCTCTCTCCAGCTGCTGCTACGTGTTGGCCTTTCCCTCTCTTTTAAATTTTACTTTGGTTTTCAGGGGGTACTGCACTGTTACAGGGAGTACCCCCTGTATTTTTAAGTAGTTGTTTCCCTCCCCCTGTCCCCTCCCAGATTCAGGAAGGCGGGGGATAACTTGCCGGCAGACGGGGCGGAAGGCACACCCCCTCACCATGAACATAATGCTGGGGGCTCCCTGTCCTGAGATAATGAGGGAGGAATGTGGCAGGGCGGGGCTGGGTCGTGATGCTGCACACCCGGCCCCTAATCAGGCTAATAAAGCCTCCGAGAGGGATAAAGACTGACCGAGGACAGCAGTGCGAGAGAGAGAGATTTACAGACAGCTGTCCGACACCTTTGAATGTTTGTCTTTTTGTTTAAGTTTCTTATTAAAATATTATTTTAGCACTATGCGGGTCAAGCTTTGTGAAAATAGTAGCTCATCTCAGGGGGAGTGATACAGCAACTTAACGGTTATTTTGTTGTGGGAGCGGTAATCGATGCAGGGCCAGAGGCCTCCATCCTTCTTCGCTACGAAGAAAAAGCTCAAAGCAGCAGGGAAAGTGGAAGGCCAGATGTAGCCCTGGGAAATTGCTTCCTCAATGTATTCCTCCATGGCCTTTGCTCTGGAATGGAGAGAGGGTATTTTTTGCCACAGGGCACTGCCTCACCAGGGAGAAGGTCTATTGCACAGTACCATGGTCAGTAAAGAGGTAACTATGAGACGCGTAGGGAGCAGAAGACATCCTGAAAGTGGGAGTAACAGAAAGGGATTTCAGCGGGATTGGAACTGGCTAGGCTCTCAATTATGGTAGTATTGAGATTGAGAGGAAGAGGTCCCTTGACTGAATTAAGGAGGTTTTTAGTAGACAGGTCAGGGAAACAGGTTGGAAAGCATTGTGAACCCCACTTCAGGATATCGTTGTTAGACCAGGAGAATAAAGGATGAGCCAAGGGTGCCCCAAGACTATGTCAGCGGTGGAATTCTCCAAAACTAGTAAGGTTATTTCTTCGGTGTGTAAGAATCCCACCTTAAGTTTGGACCTACCCAATGACAGATGTAACCCCTACCTAGGGGTTTACCGTTTAGTGTTTGGATCTGGAGGTTGGGGTCACATGGCCATCTTTGGAGATGGAGCTGGTTGCAGAGCGTGTCTGAAATTAACTGCCGGCTGAGTCGAGAAGTGCAGGTACTGTGAAGTAAAAAACAAAAGCACTCAGTGTCACATTAGTTAATAGAGGGGAGGAACAAACCCTGAGATTGTGTATGTAACTCACCAGTGGGCGTGGAGGCTGAATGGGACATGCCAAGAGGATGTGTCCCTTACAACCACAGTTCAAACACAACCTCTGGGTCTGCCGGCATTGGCACTTTGCTGAGGACAGCCGGAAAGCATCCATCTGCATTACTTCACTGTCCAGTTCTGGAGTATGGGTTGAGGAGTGTTGCAAGGAGACAGGCGGGAACTGCAAAGCGGGTAGCTCATCGAGGCAGAACCTCATTCTATTTGCCACTATGATGAAGAGCTGGAGGAAGCATTCAAGCACCATCGAGTCATTAAAAGAAGAGAGATGCAACCGCAACCTTGGCTCAAGTCCCAGGTGGTAGGTTGTTAGAAGAGCTGGGTCATTCCATCCGCTGGAGGTGGCTAGGGTGCAGAATTTAAGTTCATACTCATTGATTGAACTCTCACCTTGACGGAGGTTGAACAGTTGTTCATAGATGGATGTATCCCCAACCGGGCATCCAAAAACTTCTCTTAAATGTTGGGTAAAACTATCAAGGTATTGGGTTACTGGGCTGTTTTGATCCCAGAGAGGTTGTGCCCACTGCAGTGCTTGTCCAGCCAACAAAGAGATAATGTAAGCCACCTTTTCCCGCTCTGTGGGAAATCGTTGTGGCTGCATCTCTAGAGCGAGTGAACACTGGGTCAAGAAGCCGCTGCAGTTCTCTGCCGATCCAGAGTATGGCAATGGTTTAACCATGGGACTGGCGGAATAGACAGAAGAAGGAATTGCGAAAGTGCCATGGTGCTGTGGTATCCATACAGTTAGTGATTGCTCACCGGAATGCATCAACCAGCTGCTGGGTGGGGTCCGGACCTGCTGGGTTCATGACTCTAGGCGTCTGATCTTCTGTAACAGACACCCAGACCCGTAGATGGTGTTGAACTTGGATGAGGTGTTTATTGAAACAAATAAACAATGTCAGAGATTAACTGAGGTGAATTGTATATCAATACACAAGAGTGGTTATAAATAACAGAGACCTTGGAGAATCGTCAGAGTAATGATGGAGCAGGAACCAGAAAGAGATAGCTCAGGAACGTCTTCAAGGAAGATAACAGCGATAGCGGGTAAGTTAGTCTGTTTTCTAAATGGAGGCCAGACGAAGAGTGAAAGGAGAATCAGGCTTTTATGGAGCTGATCGATCCAGTGATGAGGGGCAGGTGCAGGTGATCGTTACTCAGTGGAGAGGGATGGTAGAATATTAGTGCTGAAAGTGCCAGGTAGATCCATGACACACGGCAAGAACCGAACCCCAAAAATTCCTTCAAAGTCCTCCACCTTGTAAATGTTCACTCTGGTTTTACTCTGTTCTCTGTCTCTTTGTCTTTTAGCAAGTTTTTGCATTTTGGCGAAGATAAGTTTCATTTATTCTATAACATGTCTGCCATAGATGTTCATATTCTCCCAGTTGAACAGTTCACTACAAGTCGCCACGCCCCAAACTCATGCTATAGGTTGAGCTAGAAAGGGATGGGCGGAGCTGAGCAGGCTGCTCAAATTATAAACATCAATGTTTTGATAGTGCCTGGGAGGCACTTTGGGGGGGTGTAAACCCACAAATGGCTTACTTATAGTTATCAATTAATAAACTGGGATATTAGAAGGTGTTTTGACAAAAGTTACACACTTCACCTTTAACATTATTTATAAAAATTGAGAGATGATGGATGGATGGATGGATGGATGGATGGTCCGATGGATAGATATATGAATGGATAAAGTATCTTAAGAATGTAGAATTTATTTTTAATTTGTCTTGCAGATGGAGGGCATTGGTAGATTCCTCTGGCAGACCCACTATAAAGCAGATGGCTTTGAAAAATGGCTGCTCAGAGAACAGTCCAAGTAAAAGTTTGGGCATGAGTCCTCCTAACCTGGGTGATGAGAGCCACCAGAGTGTCCCTGCACTGACGTCTCCAATTAAGATTATTCATGAAACGTGTAAGAGGTCTAGAGTAACCTAAAGCAGTGGCACAGCTCAGTTGACAGTTGAGTTTTTGTGGTGTTAAAGCTGAAGTGCATTATTTTAGCACCACTAGCATCAGAATAGTATAAATAATGAACATTTTCAAACAGGGTTTCCAAACTCTTCCCCAGTCTTACATTGGTCTGCATTAGTTGTGCCAATGTCGTGGTGTCACTCTGGTTAAGATGCTCCAACACACAGGGCAATGTATTGAAAGCATCATCGTGTTCACCACATGAGCACTTCAGCTTTAGCTTCTTGTATTTTTGCAAGAATCACAGAACATTCATGATTTCTAATGACTCTTCCAAATGCCTTATCCCTGTAGCTCTAAATATACCTGCCAGACCAGTCAAGATCTTCAAACTGCCAAGATTCCCTCCTCCATTAAACTATCCATATGTACGCAATTACTTTGGAGACCTTGTCCTCCAGTTGAACAAAGCCATATCAGCCATCCCCCCTGATGACTCCTTGCTACTAGCCAGATACTTCTACCTCCGCGGCCTCATCAACATGCAGCGTTCCAAGCATTTAGAGGCCCTCAGTGACTTTCAGAACCTTTACAAAACAGATATTGAGATTTTTCCTGGAGAGCTGGTAAAGATGTTGGTGGACTCTCTGCAGACAGAGGAGAAAGCCCAGGCAGAGAAGAGATCTGAGCTCAAATGGCTTATCTGTCAGGTGAAGAACAAAGATAAGAGTGAGCATGTGGAATCAGACGATCACGTGAAGAAGTTTGAGCTGCCCAAGACCGCCATGTCGCTGGAGGAGTTTGTGAAGTGCACTCAGGAAGCTGACATTGTGCGTGATGTGGCTACCACCCAGAGATTGTTTGAGGCTTTGACTGCTGGTATGTTTGTACATCTCTTTGTCACTGCATGAAACCATTGACATCTTGATTGTGTATATACTGTTAAAAGTGAAACTAAGCAATTGTTATGGTCAACAACCTTGGGTTTGGGTGGGGGCATGCTAAAGCAGGTGTTGCCCAGGGTGCTATACAAGCCAGAACCGCTACTGGCTATTTGTAACTGATCTTACCATTTAAATATGTTTTTGCTATGTTGGTGTAATGTAGTCATTTATTTAGTCCCATAAAATTATATTTTTCACTTTTGTTACCAATGTAAGCTAATTTTAATGCTGCCTGACAAAACACTTCTTTAGATTGTAGGTAATTGTTAAAAAAGGGAGGATAGGGTCACATGGGGTAACCTCCTCGTGGTCGTTATAATGTGGTTCACACTTGGTGGGGTGTGTGGTGAGTTAGGCATGTATGAGCGGAGAATAGCATGATGCCTCCACATGCGCTATGTCTCTGCTGTAATTCGCTCAACAAGCCACGTGATAAGATTGACGTCTCAGATGAGGAGGCAACTGAGATTTGTCCTCCACCACACGAGGACTTAGAGCGCATTAGAATTGGGCATTCCAAATTGGGGAGAAAAAGGGGAGGCAATTGACTTCCACATTTGTTTGAAGATTTAATAATCTATTAGGATATAATTCCCTGGAGTCCCGGGGATTTTAAAGTCTAATTTGGTTTTGAAAGTTAAAAACTTAATGAATAGGGCTGTTCCAAGATCAGAGATATACTACTCTCATGAAGATAGTGAACAAAGTTCACACCAACAGTCATAAATATACAGAGGGTGCCTGCATGTTTTTATAGCCAGGCTTGCTCTGGAACACTGTTTATGGGTTTTGTGGCATGCTTTTTACTAATAAAAGACTACTGTAGGCAACGGAGTACAACAGACCAATTAACCTGTACTTATTCTAAGCATGTTTTTCCTCACCTTGTGATGTTATTTTTGTGTTGATTGGTTGTTTTGTTCATACATTGCTTAAAGTATATTTTTAATGTCAGGGCCTTGGTCTATAATTTTGTGTCTGAGGTGGCGAGCTCTAAAAAGACACCTGAACAAAAGAAAAAGAGCGAAATCCAATTGAAAGTGACCATCCCTATGCACTCACTCCAAAGGACAAATTTCTTGATGTGGGCACTCTGCTGGATGCATGTTAATACTGTATAGTGTATGAATTGATGAAGAGTCTTGCGGTAGGGCCTTTCATGAAAAAAAAAATTATTTAGTTTGAAATGACCCTTTAAATGGGACATATTATGCCTCTTTTAACAAGATGTAATATAAGTCTCAGGTGTCCCTAGAATGTGTCTGTCAAGTTTCAGCTCAAAATATGTCACAGATCATTTATTCTATCATGCCTTTATACCCCTGTTTTGTAGCCCTGTTCCAAACGGGCTGTTTTAGTGTCTGTAGCTTTAAATGCAAAGGAGCTAGAAGATGGCTATGCCTTTCCTGCTGGTGCCATGGATACCCCGACGACAACAATGCAGGAGAAATTAAACATTTAAAAAACTATAAATAACACAGAGAACACACTAAGTCAATCATATTACCGTATTGCGCATAACAAAAGTCGAGTTTTGAAATATGTAAAACAGCTATATTTGTCAAAAATACCATTATCGTAAATTAAATATTGCCTAGTCGTTTATGAATACCAGAGACCCCAGTTATTGAACTAATTAAAATTCACCAAGAAATGCTTAGACCTAAACATAAACGAGTCAATTTATTACTTTCTGCTATCAAAGCAACTGCAATCTTTTTTCTCTGTTCCAAATACATGTTTTCATTGTTTATTGTGGACACCTCCCTCTTTTTTACGTGGTAATCTCGTAAAATCACCCCTCTGTAACGCTTTCTGCAACTCTTGTCATGTGGAGGGCGATGCGGTGCTTGACGCTGTGTTCAGCCTCTAGAACCAAATTAAAACTGCAACGAGAAGTCAACTGTCCGAGACAAAGACACACAATATAATGTTGCATCAGCATCAGTCTCCCTTGATGCGTTTGATTACGCACAGGCGAGTTAAAGTCGATGCGGACTAGGAGGAAGTTTTGAGTTGTCGGTTGAGGTCTGTTTTGTTCATATTTTAATCATATTTGTTTTTAGTAATATTGCATTGTTCATATGTTGTGTTTTAGTGGTCTCCGCTGTCAATGCGGGGGGAAAAAGCATTCATCTATGTGGTGTCTGTTGTTCATCTGTTCTCTTCATAAATAAAGGCATAATCTGCTATATGCTCATCCTATAAATTAATGATTAAAATTGAAAATGTGAATGAAAATAAAAGCTATTAAATGTCATATTTTCATTAAAATATGAAAATTAAAATGACTGGTTATAATAGATTATGACGGAATTTTAATGACCCTGTCCATCAAAATGACGGACGACGAGAAAGTCTAAAGTTTGTGTATGTGACGTGTGTGTTTGTTTTTTGTTTTTTTGCATAGGCGATTTTCAAACATTACACGTAAACATACTACTAAGATGGACATAAAAAATGGACAAGTTATTGAAAAGGGAAAATATTGAAGATGGTTAGCCTATGTGGGATAATGGTGTTTTATTGATGGGGAAAAGAAAGAAATGAGGGGATGGTCTTATACCATATTTTGTTGTTGTCTACACACACTGGGGACACATACACATGGAAAAAAAAATTACAAGTGGATTTTGCATAATATGTCCCCTTTAAGTGGTGTCCCCTTCCCGCAGTGCCCTTCAAGGGTGCAAAAATGCCTTTTGGGAAACGCCCAAATTAATTCCAAGTCCCTGACATAAAACAATCACTGAGGAAACCAGGAAGTTCAGAACAAGGACAAACTTCAAAATAAAAGTCTTGACATAACAAACAGCAAAAAGATATATGAACACAAGACAAAAGAATTCCAAAACCTTGACAACAATAAAGAGTACATACTAGTCATCATCAAGCTGAAATGTGTCATTTTTGCCATGTTAAAATACTTTATTCCATCCCAGCATGAAATGCAGAGACAAATACAAGTTAGCGATTTTCATTGGTTCATTTCCCCAAAAATATTTACAAGGTACAAAAAAAATTCTGTTCAAAACATTGCTCTGGCACAACAATTGGAGGGCAGGAGAATCTTTTTGAATGACCATTGGCAGATGAGGGGAATGTTCGAAAACTATAATTGTTTGTGCAGTTCTGTTACTGCTACAGTGGCGCAGAAATTGCACAATTCAACTTTAAGTTCTTTTGGAGGACTTTGTCGTTATAGTGTATTTGCTTTGATAGCATTCTCATTTTTCTCTCTCAGGTGAGCAGAAGCAAATTGAACCAGAGATGTTCAGAGTATTTTACACTTTCTGGAAGGAGACAGAGGCAAAAGCACAGGATTTTCACCTGCCTGTTGAGGTGGTGGAACTTCTGGACAGCAGTGAGTGTGTGTACAAGCTGTCCAGTTCTGTGAAGACTAGTTATGGTGTGGGTAAAATTGCCATGACCCAGAAGAGACTCTTCCTGCTGACCACAGGCAGGCCGGGATATGTTGAGATCACCAAGTTTGGAGACATTGAGGTTTGCATCTTCATACCCATAATATTCCATTTAAACTGAGGAAAATTCCTTTTTTTTTTTTTGTAACCATATGAATCTTGTGAACCTTTGCAGGAAGTGAAGATCTCTGCAACTCCATTCCTCCTGTTGAGAATCCCCTCTCTGAAGATCAAGAACAAACTGAAGAAAGAGATTTTTGAGGCTAATTTAAAATCAGAGTGTGAACTGTGGAAAATGATAGTCATGGAAATGTGGGCAGGGAAAATCATGTCAAACAACCATAAGGTACAGTTTAACTGTTTGAGGCATATCTTAGACTGGGGGAGGGAATAAAAAAAGAAAAAACGTAAAAATAAATGGACACTGTTTACTTTCTTCATAAATGTCCTCTGTCTTATTATGCAGTTATGCGTCCTTAATTCATCAGAGCATATTTTTCTAAAGAAATAAAATGTTGTTTTCTTTATTCAAAATGCAATGGCAAAGATTTTGTTGGAACATTGTCTTATTTCCCTCTACTTCTCTATCTAATGCAAGTTTAATTTACACTCTTGCTAAAATAATAACAGGACTGCATCATTAACATCTGTAGGCCATTACCCTGTCAGCCACTAATACATCCTTGTACTATATTAAGAGTCCCAAAGAATTTATGATCAAAAGATTGTTTCATTCCAACAAATAACACAGTGCATAATTACATAACAATTAATGCACGGATAAATCTAAATTAATATTCATAGCATACTCTTAAATTTGTGTGCACTATGTATCTCAAAGATTCTTCCCTTCAGAAAATTTTAATTCTTATCTGCTCATCTGAAATGCCTGCTGGCTGCTGTCCTAACATGTCCCTCACACTCTGTCCTATATCTACATAAGCCAGAACAATATGCCTGGAAAAAAACAACAACTCAGACAGTACGATCAAATGCCAATGGTTAAAATCATGTCATATTTTAATTATGTTTTTACATCATGTTTTAATTATAAGTCTTCAAAAATGAAAAAAAAAAAAAAGTTTTCCATTTTGGATAGCTACACCGACACCACAGCATGCCGCAGTGTCTTAAGCATGCACTCTACAAGGGTAATCACTGCAGCCATTTAGTGTGTTTAATGGTAATGGGGTGTGTAGCTTTACAGCTGTCAGAATAATGGAAGTTTCCACGATCACATAGACACTTTGCTATACCCTTCCAATATTTAAATTTCCTGTCGGGACACACGCACAAACATGCACTCAGACACATACGTCAGTTATTCTTTGTATCTGTTGTTCATTGTTTTGGGATTTATTAAGGTTTGAATATTATTCTATATTTCCTTATATGGGATGACCATTTTCACTTTTAACCAGCTCTTGTGTTTTATATCACAAAAGGACAAATACTCAGATAAGCTGATCTGTTATAATTTGTATTCATCAGGATCCTCATTATGTGCAACAAGCACTTACCAATGTCCTGCTTATGGATGCAGTGGTGGGCTGTTTACAGACACAAAAATCTGTCCTCGCTGCCTCCAAACTGGCCTATTATGACAAGCTAAGACATGAAGGTTTGTATGTCCTGTCTGGTTTTTAATTTGATATATCATGAAAAGTTGGCTTTGAATCTCTTCCAGTAAGAACGTCTACTCCATATATCTCTTGTTTTTATTCCCACAGTGCCCATGATCATTCCAAGACCCACAGCAGAGACTCTCAAACACAAGATTAATCCATTTCAGAACATGTCAACCTCTCAGTCTGTTGATGTGCTGCTTTACACCCCAGGTCTGCATACAGAATGATTTGGTGGAATGTTATTTAAAGAAATAATTCACCCAAAAAAGTCATGTCTTTTACTCACCCTCATTCATGTAGAACCCATAGGGCTTTTTTGTGGAACACAGATTTGTTATGGACGTATTTATTCTATATAATGAACTTTAATGAGGACTGAGGCTGTCGAGCTCCAAAATGACAAAAAAGCACCATAAAAGTGCAACAGCATTTGTCGCATTATATTTATTACCACAAAAATAGATTTTGACTCCTCCCTCATTTTCTTAAAAAAAAAAGAAGCAAAAATAGAGGTGACAGTGAAGTACTTACTGTACGATGGAAGTGAATGGGCCAATTTTTTTTGAGAGTTTAAAGTCAGAAATGTGAGGCTTATAATTTTATGAAAGCACTTGCATTAATTCATCTTTAAAAACTGTTATAATTTTATTTTAGCTGTAAAGTTGTTTAAATCATAATTGTTACAGTCATTTTAGAGTTTTACAGTTTGTTGACATTAAATCATTATGGCATCAAAGTTGCAAAATTGTATATAGATTTACACAGAAAATGTTATTAAGTGATTTTATCACACTAACATCATGTTTACGTGCATATTGTTTATGTCTTATGGCTATACTTTTGAAAAAGTGAGTATTTTAATGTTAACAAATTGATCCCCATTCACTTACATTGTAAGTGCCTCACTGTGACCCAGATTTTTGCTTCTTCTTTTTTAAGAAAAGGCAAGTCAAAACAAAATTAATTGTAGTGGTAATCAGTATTATGCCACAAATGCTGTCGATTGAGCTTAACTTGTATTGAATCCAGAATGTTCCTTTAAGGTATTAATTTAGAACATTGTATGTATCTATGTTTTAATGCTTTATCTAAATTCCTCCTGTCAAGACTGACCCTTCTACTGGTGTTCAGCAAGAGTCTCTCTCCATGAAAAGTTTCCCGTTCACACCTAACCCGTGTTTGCTTCAGTCTGTTCTGTTTTTCAATAGTTTTTCTATGTAAACATGCACAAGATGGAATGTCTCTGATTGTTGTAGTGCATCTTGCTCTTTTTTTCAGCATCTCACACAAGCGACATGTTTCTAAGATGCCTTTGAATGCGTCTTAAGACACCTGCTCTCTGTTCCATTCGTTGTCTAGCTTTTTTAACACAAAAAATTCATTCGGTCTTAACTGTCGCTTAGACGACTCTTTCAGCAGAATGTAAATACTGTATGTGTACACTTCTGGACAAAGTTGGCCTGTTTACATGTGTTTTAGCAGTGTCTCATGACAAAATCAAACTGAATGCTGATGAATTGGCCAATTGGCATTTGAGAAACTGTTGAGTAGGAACAAGGGAAGCACTAAGGAGGTTTGATCCAAATGCCTGCCTCATCAAATATCCTCCACTAAACCCTCCAAATTACTCTGATTTCAGCCTCAACCAGGATGACGTAATACAGCTAATCGACTTACGTGGACAAGAAATACTATAGTGCTTACTAGTGTGCTTGGATCCAAAGTAGAATATCATTACATTTTATTACATGTCAGTGTTTTTTGTTTTTATTTGAATAGGGGTTTTCTTTTCTTTCTTATAAATAATAGGATTATTATGGATCTATGTTTTGGAATACACCCAAGTGAAAACATAAAGCACAGTTCTGTTACAGTCACATGAACAGATGTGTTTTCTACAGCCTGTAACATATTTTTCAGACAGTTTTTTCTTCAAAATTGTTTAATGATAAATAATGTTTTTAACCCCCTCCCAGGCCAGTTAACTGTATCTGCGTCTGAGCTGGATGGGAACCCTAAGCTCTGGTGTGCTCTCAGCTGTGGAAAAGTGGTTGTGTTTGATGCTGTGAGTTGGTCCCTGCTGCAAAACTGCATTCATTTAGGAGATTCTCGACTGGTAAGACACTAGTAATACCTGATAAACATTCTGATTTAATTTATTCAACATATATTGATGTAGATGCCATATCTTTTTATATTTTTACATTTTTTGACCAAAACTTTGTCAAATTACTTAGTGACACTGCTGTCAATCAGAATGTTTTGTGTGTGTGTGTGTGTGTGTGTGTGTGTGTGCTTGTGCATGTGCGTGTGTGTGTGCGTGTGTGCGTGCTTTGTGATTTATGTAATTTTTTTTAACAATATTAGATGAGGCATTTTTTTTTTTTTTTTTTTTTTTTTTTACATAAACATTTTTGTAATTCAGCCTGAGATGAATCACACATGAATAAAAGAGCAGATCATCTTTGAGTTATGCAATAACCTCCCTTCCCTTTATATAAACACCCTGTTACAGATAGTTTCTACATCGTTCTAAGAGAACAGAGGCTAAAGTTCACCTGAGGATTGGTTCAAATTCTTTGTCCTTTTTATATTTCCATTTGTAATTTATTCTAGTTTGGATGTAGCAGTTGCATTGTTTTTAATTAGTAATTGAAGCCTATATATATGATCATTAAGGGTTTTCACAACCGCAACTTTACCATAATGCAAAAAAAACTTGTGAAAAAAATGTGTATATATATATATATATATATATATATATACGTGTATGTGTTTATATATATATATATATATATATATATATATATATATATATATATATATATATATATATATATATATATATTTAAATTGTAAAGCATTTATCATGGTAGTACAACAACTACATTTGATCTAAGATGATTTAAATAAAAACACTTAATACAGTATAAATGCAGTTAATAACAGTAAAAATGTAATGGGTAGCACAAAAAAGTAAAACGTCCAGATGCATACTAATAGTTTGGGGAAAATTAAATTTAATGTTATCAAAATAATGTAAAAATGAAAAGAAAAAAAATCCTTATGCAATTTAAATTTTATTTATTTATTTATTATTGGGGATTTTGGAGTGAAATGTGCCCTGGACATGAGTCACCCAGTAATTCATATTTTTCTTCTTTCAAAATATACAAATGAACAAAAGCAATTTTCTTACACCCACCCGTCGTCTGCTATCAACGTCAATCAATGTTTCCCCCCTCGTCTCCTGCTTTTTACCACCCGGCCATAAATGTCCCATCCTTGGTCCTTTCACGTGTTGTTTAAATAAAAGTAATGCCATGCTGTTAGATTTATTACATTGTAAACTTTCTTCCCAATTCACATCAGATTCAAACTGTTATGATCTTCCCCGTGAGCGTTAATGAATATCATATATTACATTTCTTTATAGTTTATATTCCTAATAGTTTTGCTTGGTCCGCATACATTAGGATCACTGGGGCAGTTTAAGGACGGTGGAGGAGAAGGCCATGTTGTCGTGCAAATGAATGGTTGCTTGGGTCGTTTAATGGTCACGTCTGCGATTAAAAACTTGTTCCTTTGGTCCAAAAGTACACTGTTCTGTGCTTTCGTATTAACCAGAACAGTCCAGACAATGAAACTCCAGTGTGTTTGAGAGTGTGTACAGTATGTGAGTGTGCGTGTATGTGGTCCTTTCCCTCAGTTTTAACTGGGGTTTTGCAGCATTTCATTGAAGCTTTGTTCCCAGCATTCGTTGTCTGTTTCTAGCCTCTGATCTGGTTACTGTGTATTCAAACCACAGAATGTTTGGAATGAGACTTGTATCTCTCACCAGGAAAAACTCTGAGATAGGCCAGGCTGCTATCTTGGGAAAGAGTGCCATTAGCACCTCCTGAGTGATAAAAACCACACCACTCCCATCACTATACCGACCACACACCCATAAATCACCTGACTCCAGGTGTGGTACAGGAGGTAGATTCGGCTGTAAGAAACGGAGAAAGATGCACCCTGTAGAATAATGGACAATATATGCCACCATAGCAACTCAATACGCCTGGCATTGTTCGTCTGATGCATTTTAAAATAAAGAAAAAGAAAAAAGTATACAACAAAAAACAGATGAACTGAGAGTGACTGGAGGGCATCCCGTACTCTGTCGTGAGTGAACTGTGACCTCCCTCACATGGCCGCGGCTCCTGAAGAATGTGTTTCAGCAGCCAGTTAGCCCCTCATTCATTACCAATCCCCCCAAAAAAGAGATAGTATGCAGTGCTCTCTTGAAGACGATCAGAGTAACGAAGCTAACGAGGATCGCTATGAGCAAAAGACTGATGTAGGCCAAAACCTGCCTGTAAGATCACCAGCTAGATACTCTATGTGGGTTAAGGATATCAACCACTATCAAGGTGGTGCTGAGCACTGCTCTTCTGATGCCATCTTACCCGGACACCAGTCATCGAGATGAATCATTTTCAAAATTTAGAAATACTGTGATATTAATTCTTGTAGATCTAGTTAGCAATGCTATGGTTATGGGTTTAAATTACAGGGAGCACACTTAGTTGTAGAATGCACTATAAATCACTAAGGATGAAAGTGTCTGCCAAAGGAATTCATGTAAACACACTGGCATATTTTACATCAAAAACTTCATTTCATGTTCAGTGTATTTAATAATACCTCTGAGACAACAAATACAGATATCTGAAAGCTACAGGTCACTTTGTCACTAAACCCATGATATGCCTTAAATGTATTAAATGTACATGTCTTCTATTGAAAATAATGTTATGAAATATATCAAATGTTAGATAGAAAAACATGAATTGACTTTAGGGGCATTTTAATATATTTATACATTCTAAATTTCTGGGGCATTTTGTAACACTATTTGGCATTTTTGTCCTGACCTGAGCACTGGTTAATTGTTGACCCTGATATCTCTTTGTGGATTGGAAACTTTTGGGAGCTTTGCTCTCCAATATGTTGTACTCCTGCATCTTAACTGTCTCTGTTTTCAGTTGTTTGGATTTGTGGAAGGGTGAAAATTCATTTCAAGATCTCAAAACAGATTTAAGTTTTGTTTTTGTTTTTATTTGTGTGCCCAGAACTGCATGATGGGATTGGACCTGAAGCAGGTATGGGTTGGCTCTCAGGACTCTGTCATTTACATAATAAACACTTGCAGTATGCTGTGTCATAAACAACTGACTGAGCACCGTGGAGAGGTCACAGACATTACCCTGGAGAAATTGAGCCACAGATCCAGGTGAGTTTTGGATGTGAGGCAAATTAGTTTGGCCTGGCCTTAATATCATAGCTGGGGACTGATTAGACTTGCCCATATTGTAATCATGTTTTCCCTGAGCCCTTGGCAGGGCTCTAAATAATAATAAAAATGCTCTTTGAATACTTGTGTGTCCTTGCTAAAAGCCTCCATAGATTTTATTTAGTCCAAAAATGCAATAAACCTTGTTAACCTCACCAGCAGGTGGCAGCATTCTTTGTGATATGTTTTGTATATTTGCCAACTGTGTGGTCAGGAGCATTGCACAATAAAGGGCAAACTCCTGTCGAAAATGCGCATTATATGCCCTAATTAGTCAGCAGGGTCTACGCATAGCAAAATTCATGCTAATAAGGGTTAAGACTGTAGCAAAAAAATACCTAAAATTAATTTCAACTTGTGTACTGTTTCTTCCTGTGGTGCTTGGTTTAAAAAATCAGATATTAAGGAATGTTTCCCATTGATAGTACGTGGGTGCATGAGAACAGTTTAGGTAACATCATAATTAAATTTCTAAAGTTTCAAAAGGAATCAAAAGAATGCACCACCAATGATCACTTTGACATTCATAAATGGCAAAATTACTTCCTTGAAGTGCCCATTGTCTGTACCCTTTGTTAATAGTCTTGTGAAATTGCTCTTCATCAAGTGATTCAGTTGCTCAGTAATGCCCCCTTCCTGCAGTGCCCTTCAAGGGCACAATACTGCCATTTGAAATTGAGCCAAAGAATTGTCATTATGATATGTTCTCCAAGTCAAATGCAGGTGTATTCCTGCAGTGCAGATGGCACTGTGATCGTTTGGGACGTCCCCTCTCTGAAGGTGAAGAGACAGTTTCATCTGACCTGTGACAGACTGCAGTCCATTCAAGTTTTCAGTCACACCATATGGTGTGGTACGTATGTCAACAGCAAAGTAAAACATGTCCAACACTATATTAGAAAAACAATTAAATAATTGATACGTATTGAATGCCATACAAAGGCCTTCAGATATCCATTATATTTGCCTCCACTACTTACAAGACTATTTGTTCATTTATGGCTAGACCCTATTCCAGTCTGTCCATTTATAGATTTTATTCGCATTTTGGTTTGGTTTATCATCTGTGAAGGTGCCAGAGACTGTGTGATGGAGCTGAAACAGAATGGAGATGTGCTTCGGAAGATTTCCCTCCTGGATGATGTTAAAAGCACGGCCACTGCCTTTAACAGGGTCACACTGCTCATGGAGGTTTGTGGCATATTATTTGCATTTCACATTGTTTTTCCCTTCTGTCCGTGACACTATCAGAACAGACCTCCTACCCATTTTTGGGTCACAACCCACCAGTTGAAATATACTGCCCTAGATTTTGATAGAGGATGGATTCAGAACCATGTGAGAGTCACAACTCTGACCACAGCATGCTTTTTTAAGGCTACACCATGTAAGATTTATACATTTTTTATTAGATATGAGCAAAATTTCATTAATGAGCAATTACACCAACAATCCGTCTTCCAAACCATATATTAGCCTTAACCCAGTTCACTATGGTAAGCCTATAATAATTATTTATATTTTTAAAGCTGTTTGGACAGAATTGGCAGGAAATTGCATACTTCTGTCAGTCATCCGTGCGTGTTTATGCCATGTCCGTAAATAAAGAAAAGAATGTCTGGAGCTACTGCTGTGTGTGTAAATGTGAGGTGATAGGTGTGGTAGTGGTTTGAAGCTGAAAGCTTGTAGCCACAACAAATGAGCAATACTGACCATGGATTATTCAAAAAGGCAACCCTCTGGGAAATCACCCATTTTCAAAATAAAGAAAACTCAAACTGAAAAGATTCTGCATGAAAAAGGGAAATCGACAGAGCCCGTTATAATAAAACACAAAACACCAACCGGTTGGCTATTTCAGAGGTGGTGACAACTCTGAGATCTGAAAGGATTTATAACCATCCCAGAGATAGCTTTATCTTGTTCGTCTGCTAAGATATTTTATTGGATTTATAGTTAGCCAGGAAGCTCTCTTAGCATGGTAGTTTGTTAAATAGCATTAGCCACTCTAATGGGGCATTTTATTATGTGTTGTGGTACTGCAGTGCTTGATTTCATTTTTGAGAAGGACAATGGAAAAAAATAAACTTTATGTTAGTGACAATGGTAATCTCAAAACCAGTTACTACCTTAGTCTATTTGACTGCTAGCTAAGTTATAATAGTTTCCACCATTTGACTTAATCTGACATGACTAGCAATTGTTATGTCTAATGGCATCATTGCTAACTTTTGTAACACTATTTATTTTGAAACAACTGTTTTTAGTAAGTCAAAACAACAGCGAAATATATGCTGCTAACCTGCTAATAAGACATATTTTCAGATATCCTTTTTCTTCCTTTCGTTATTTATTTATTTTTTGAGGGGAGGGGGCTAGTTTTGTTGTCGTTAGTGACATTCGCTCTGATAAATTGATCACTTGCGATCCACAAACCATCAGATTAATCCACTCCGAAGAGCAGAGCAAAAGCCCAGCTCACGTAATGACCACAACAGTGATCCTACACAAGTAATGTGCAGTTCTATGCTTCAACCGCTAAAAGTTACACTGGGTAGCTTTATCCTGTAATCACTGATTCTAATAAATCTGGATATATTGTGTGCCTGAGTGTTTGATGTGTTTTGGCTCTATGTTGTTTGTTCATCTCAGAAGCAAATAGTTTTTCTTTTCTTTTTATGCTGTTTACCCAAACACATTTGACATCTAGTCAGACAAAGAGGCCAGCCATCCCTCTAAATGGTGTGGATTTCATAAAATTATAATGCGCTTGGATATAACCGTAGATCTCTGGCTGATCCAGCTTTTGTTTGTGTTTTAGACAAAACAGATCTGGACAAGCTTCACAGACTCAGCAGAGCTATGGGTTTGGGACTGCTCTGACCTAACCAATCCACCCAACCGAGTCACACTCCCAAACTGCAGTGGGGTCACCTGTATGATCAGGGTGAAGGATCAGGTATTCATTGTGTGATGTTGGGTCAGACTGGAAGTGTAGATGTTACCTGATTTTTTTTATGGTCACAAATAAAATCTTTAAAATGTTTGGTGAATTCACCAGTTATGCTTACATACTGTATGTCCTTTATGTCTACATAATGTCTTTTGCATCTACTAATGAGGAAAACACTGGAAGAACTCCATTCTCTTTATTTGAGGATGAGGTTAGGGAGTGCCAATGGAGAACTTATGATTCAAACTTCCCTATCATGTGAAATTAAACTGGCTTTAGAAAAATCACACTTGTAAACACCACAGAGAATGGCTGATGGTGATATCACTGTGAAAAAAGAATCATAGCACAATGGATCTTTACAAAACTATGAAACCCTCACATTGACTCCTTTCTCATTCACTCTCTTCATCTAGATCTGGATTGGTTGCATTAGTGGTGGGTCAGGCCTCAGTAAGGTCGTGGGGAAGATCTTTATCTTGGACTCTGAGAGCCTGGTGGTTGAGAAGGAGCTTGAGGCCCATGAAGACTGTGTCCAAACGCTCTACTCAGCAGAGGATCGATATGTGCTCAGTGGCTCTGCAAGCCTTGATGGCAAAATCGCCATCTGGAGAGTAGATTAAGCAGGCTGAAATTGGATACATTTAACTTAAAGTCAAGTTTAAGTTCCAGCTTTACAGATCAAGGTGCATCAGGATTTGTAACATACAACATGTAACTCTTCTCTCTAATGATTACATGTTTCTCCAAATGTAAAGACACTGAAAGGGAGAATGGTTGTTTTTCTACAAGTTTCTGTCATCTGTTAAAAAAAAACAAACAAAAAAAAACATTTTACTCAAAAAGCAAAACAGATGTTTAATATTTAACGTGTTCTCTATCACTCACTATCAGTAAAATCCGCCGAACTGTTTTAATGAATAGAGTTGGCCTTTAAAAGTGTCATGTAACCGCAAAAGGCTGTATTGAGTGGAGCAAACCAATACTGGTTTGAATTGGACTTAATATTTCCTGAGCCAGTGTTGGCACTATGAAGGCTTGATGAGTTAGTGTATAGTGGAAAGACTCTTTTGTATAGATATAGGCAGGTGTAACCAGAAGGTTATAATAGAAGCAAATACTCAATCAAGCCAGTTAAGGGAGTTAAGCAGCTACTTTAGGATTGTTTGTATAAACAGTCCTGTATTGACCACTTTTGTGCTCTTGAATGAGGATCATAATCCAATACTGCTTTAAGAATAGTTCTCTGTATAAATGCACAGTATTATCTATGTAGCTGTAGTAGTAATGTCCTTAGTGCCTTGTAGCTGTAAAATTACAAATAACAATTTAAAATAGCCTACCTTTCTGTACAAATTTAGCAGTCCTTTGAAAACCTTTTAATATTCTGAAGCTGAATATAGAATTGAGTGAGGCATTGCAGAACTGTCATATACACAATTGCCTGAAAAGCCCAAGATCAAAGATAGTTGAGGTCCACATGAGCACTGCCTGAGGATGAACAGCAGCCATAATAAGTAGACTGTGTAACATTGTGCCAATTCTTGTGGTGTCACTGGAGTGGCTTGTGTGACTGAATGAAACTGCTTTTTGATAAAAATACTTTTTCCCCTTTTTTTTATTTTTTCTTGGAGGGATCAGAATGTTTTATGTTGGATCAGGAATGCCAAAATAAAGAACAATAAGAAATTACATTTTGTATAAAGTTAATGAAGCATTTGTAGGACCATTAAGAATTGTTTTTTTTTTTTTTTTTTTTGCATTGTGACATGTCAATAAAGCATGTTTGCCCAAAATTCTCATTACTGAAGTGGAAAAAGAATACAATTATAAATAATAATAATAATAATAACAATAATAAAAAGAGACATAATAAATTACAGTAATTAGAATGGCTGTGGGGTGCTTTATTGTCTTGAAAATAATGTCATAATGCAAACAGTCCTAAAAATGTGGTATTACATATATTTGAATTTTGGGAATGAAATTTAATCCAGAGATTTGTCCATTTGCTGCTTTATGACTTGGAAAAGTTCTCGTACATAGAATCCTCTTCTTTCTTTGAAAACACAGACCCTATTGTTTTAGCAATAGTCCTATCTCAGCATAACAATGCTGATTTGGAGTCCGCCTGTGCCTGCCATATCCAAATAAATATGACTTAATAAACATGAGAATCTAGCCATCTAACTCTGGAGGTGTTTTCAGAAGGGGGCTGAATTTTGCCTGCCCACACAGAGAGTAGTGATTGGCTGATGTGTAACATTCTGACCCTTGGGTCAGCCATCTAAACTGTCAGATGTCATTAAAGGAATTTTGGAGATGTGTCTGGAAGACAATGCCAGTTCACATCCATCCTAGTGTGTGTGTGTGTGTGTGTGTGTGTGCAATTTTTTTCTGGTGTGCATGTGTAATCTGTCCTGCTTGACCTGCTCCGAGCGGGATTCGAACTGGTGTCTCCAGCATGGGAGGTGGGTGCTTTAACGAGGAGGCTAAAGGCTACAGCTTCTAGTGTCAGTCGCTAGTGTGCCTCTTGAGGCCAGGTGAGTGAGGTTTTACACACGGCACAGCTAACTACCAGCTGGCTACCGTTACACTCACCCCCCTAAACCTCATTCCCATCTGGGTCACGGCACCACTGTAACTGTGAACACTGTAACCGGTCCTGCTCGACCCACTCCGAGCGGGATTCGGACCGGCAAGGGAGGCAGGTGCGCTAACGAGGAGGCTAAAGACTAGAGCCTCTAGCGTCAGTCGCTAGTGCGCCTCTTGAGGTCAGAGGAGTGAGGTTTACACACACTGCACAGCATGTATCAGCTGGCTACCATTACACATGGCATAAGAATAATATTGTGTAATTCAAAAGCAAAATAACAGACTTGATTCATGGAATCTAATACTGTTCTGATCTCAAAGAAATGTTTTGTAAGTAAATACTTGGGCAAATTTGACAAGCACACTGGTGCCATATTGATCTTAAAGGGTAAGATGCAGCAAGTTAAACTTTCCCTGACGGTGGAGCCATATCCAAATCAATCACTTAACTACCTTCATTTTCAACTTAGGCTATATTCAAATATTTTTTAGTACATATCTTTGACATCAACAACCAATTGTTTCTATTGTTTAACATATGTGATGTCCTGATTAAGTGAACAAGAGGAAATTCTTCTACATTTTAATTTACATTATGTAATATGCATTATTGTGCATTTCTGGTGACCACATGATATATTATTGTGTGGTTAGGTCGTGCAGACTCTTAAACCCATCGCTGGACAACCTCAAGTTCACTTCTGCCATATTGGAGCGATCGATTCAGAACTGCATCTGCTAGTGATGAGAAGTCCGATTGAAACCGATTCACTTAAAAGTGGCAATATTCGCATGTTCTTTTATTGTAGTTAATTATTTCGTAAAATACTGACGTTTAACACTGTTTTTTCATTCACGATATATAAGTGAGAATGTTTTCAATTGTATTACTTGTAATTAACAAGGTTAACCACGTGGCCTTGGTATATGCTATTTCAGTCAGATAAAATACCATACATGCTCTAAAATGGTCAAAAGTTATTTTTTTTTAGGTTTCACTTAACCGCGAAAGTTCTTGACAATCCTTCATTTGCGAGCGCTTTGCGAATCGGTTCAACCGAGTCATTAAAATATATCGGCTTGAAAGAATGATTCACTTGCGACTCGAATTTAACAAGCAGCAGTGAGAGTGAGAGCAAGAGGGAATATTTCGGATTCAGAACACTCTACAGACCCCACGGAGCCTGGACGGACCCACAAACAGCGCTACACTGATCACAAGCCGAAACCAAACACTGTGGACTTAAAGAGTGTTTATCAAGAGGGCGCGTTTTCGCAAAAGCCGATGAGGAGAATACGGTAAATACTGGTCCATGTTAAAAATGTACATTATAGATTTGCTATAAAAATTGCAATAACTGTGTTAGCCTGATAGCATAGCGAGAAGGGCTCGGATCTATACTTGCAGCCTACCAGAAGAGTGGGCTTTCCTGGGCCAATCTGACATGTTGTGCTACCTCAGATTATGAATGCAAGCCGTGTTATTGTATTGCACCATGTTTCGGATCCCAGTATCGTTCTAATATTACTGATAAAGTCAGCTGTGTAGGGTTCATACAGGACAGAGTGCCCCTGGCAGTGTGAAAGAGACCATGCTCAGTAATTTCAAGCCATTCCAAATGTTTTTCTTATCGTAAAAAGCGCCGTCTCACATTTAACGCCAACCTGCATGTTTAATAATCATATTACAGGTATAAACGTATCTTCATTGTTGTACTTTAGTCTTAGGGAATGTGTATTATTGTCAAACCGCATTAGTAACACTGTTTGTGTTCACATGGTGAACCAAAACAATGACAACTGACAAAACTACAGACAAACAATGAATCCAGTTTAGTGCCATGTTATTAATAATATTTGACTTTGACGATTTCTGCTTGCAGAATATATCAATGTATTTGTTTTTACGTCATGGATTGATTTCAATTGCGTTTTACGTATGCTGGTCACCTGCTTCAGGTAATATTTTCGCTATGCATGGAGGGTTGTTGATTGTGTTTAATGTAAACTCAGAGTTGGATAACTGGTTATTTGCTACAAATGCAACAGGGAGAATGTGAAACTCACGTGTACCATCATTCAATCCCAGACCTCCTACATGGAATTTGACTGGTCAGATCGTTTTCTCCAGTCGTACATTTATTTATAGTTTGTTTTACACATTTATTGGTTTGTTTTGTGGCTTTACAGGCCGAATGTTCAAATATCTTATAATAAAAAAAACATGTATATATATATTTTTTTAATTGTGTATTCTACTCTTTAATGATGCTGACTTATGAATGCTTGCTCTTGATTCTGTCTGATGGAGGGTTTTAATCAATCAGACAAGCGCTTAATTGTGGGCGGGGCTTCTGCGTGGGCGTGTGCATCAGGAACCTTTGCAGGTATTTTCTAACCTTACGTCATTAGCGCAGGTAACGCTGAGGAAACAGCCTCACCCGTAGGAGTACAAATACACCATGCAGTTCTGGAGTTTTCTAAGTTGTGCCAGTGCAGGTATGTGGGTCTCTGTTACAGCACTGACATTAATCACAAGGGCATTGTGTTAATGGAAATCATTTATTATTTAGAAGCTACTCTCAAGACAGAAAGAGAGTTTCAAACAGGCAGCTTAGGGTAGTGAAGGCTCACATCACAGATATTAAAGTTCATCCAGGTGAGGCATCTCAGCATTGACAAAATTGGCTTGTACTCATGTTTACATATGAGATCATCTACAAACAAAGGGCATTTTATCTGCTTTTCAGGGTGGAGTAGGGCCATGTCAAGCCATATTTCATATTTCCAATGCAAATGTGATCGGAAGAACTCCAGGAGGCTTGGCTTGGTGCAGAGTTATGCCTGAGGTTTTTTTTTTTTTGTTTGTTTTTTTTTTGTGGTGGTGGTGTATTTACAGCCTGGAAAATGTATCTTCAAACACTAAATTGGAGAAGTGTACCTGTGTGTAAAGCCATTTTCACCTTTGTTGTTAAAAGTACATAATCCAGCAAATGTTCCAAAAAATATATTCGTATTGTGTTCTTGGTTTAGGTTGTAATACATTGGAAATGTCTGCATTGTTTACATTTCCCTTTGGTTAAATTTTGTTTTGTGGATTTTAGGAAATTTGTCATTGATTTGGTATGTTCATCACATTTATGTAATGCATTGCAGCATTTGTTTAGAACAAATTCCTATGTATTTGACAAGTCTCAACATAGCTTTTGGTCTGCTCCAGGTATTGGAATGATTCACAAGGCACTGCATACGTTTCTCGTACCTCAGATCAGATTAGATTTGTTGTTTTTGAAGACACTTTCTTAAATGTTGATGTTTTGTGAGTTTATGTCATGTTCAGTATATGAGTTTACAGCCAACTTGAAATTAAGGGCACATTTATTATTTGAATGAAATGCATACGAAACATACTCCCTTTGTGTTCATAAACTGAACTAGCAATTTATTGCAAACTTTGTGGTTTGACTGATATAATAGATAGCTATTTAAAACACCCCTTTTTGATTAGCTAGTGTTGAATCATCTTTATTTTTTGTCTCTAAAATCATACTTTTGTTTACTAAAATCCGGATCTTTGTTCCACTGTCAGTTTTCTAATCTGATATTGATCGACGAATGTTGACTCAGTGTTGGCTTGGTGGATGGAGATTTTGCTTGCATGGATGAATATTTTGTATGGTCCCATGACTCTGTCCGGCAGGACAAAGCCACAAGCATGTAAAGGAGATTCAGATCCAGTTTCTCCTACCTGAATGAACAAACCCAAATGCAACCCAACCAGAACACTGGTAGAACATTTTGTCAGGTGTTTATTATTTATCCAAGACCTGATGAGATGAATGTGTATTTACAGACCTCGGTTTGTGTCATGTGCTATTCATTAGGGGAATTGCCATATGTGACATGATTACATTTTCCCTGTTATTATTACTATTGATTGACAGAAGCCTGTGATCCTAATTGGCTGAGGGTTTATTTGTTTATTACAGAGAGACGGGTCAGAATTTAGTGGCAGTAATGACACATGTTTTCTGTTTGATTATTTGTCAATGGTGGTTTTTACAGTTTCAGGTTACATTTTTTTGGAGACATGTATAGATAGATCACATCACTTAAAAATAGTGGGAAAAGTTTATTACCATAGATGTATTGTAAAGATGGTTATTCATCAATGAAATTGTCATTTTATTTTTTACTGATATATTACAGTGTTAAAAAGTGAACATGTCTGACAAAAATAACACAATCTTGTTTCTCACACTCCAAATTAAAGCATGCTTCACAGGAAAATATATATTTAATGGATTTATATTTATATTTTAAGATTTAATATCGGTCCATGTATGAATATATTATAAGATTGTTTATTCGAAAGATTGGGTAGCCTTGTATCTTTTGAGCAGCACATAAAAATGTATTACCTGTATATATTACCTGTGATTATACCTGTACGGAGTGTGCATCACAGTAAACCTTGGAAAAAATTCTGTTTACAGAAGTGTTTGTAAGGTGATTCTCACACTTTAATGGTGTGTTTAATATGTGACGAGTCTTTTTTCTAACTGAACAAAAAGTTTGGTTAATTTTATTTTATCACACAAAGTAACAGGCTTGAACTTCATTCAATTATGTTAGCCTTTTAATTCAAATGAAAATAAAAGCTTTTAATTTTTCAATTAATATGTATATTTTATACATTTAAAATTAATAAATTGTTCAAAATGTAAAATAAATTATTAAAAAAATATATACATTCCTAATAAAATGTATCTGTTTTTATTGTGAAACCTATATTAATTTAATTACAAATTATATTCAGTAATTTTTTCAGAAGTAATCTTAAACATCCGCAGCTGTGTAAATGTTTAAATTTGTTCATATTTTCATAATGAACCAACCCTCTACAGACTAGGGTTGCAACGGTATGAGATTTACTTATTCATCAGTTACTATGGCACTTAAAAGAGTGAAAACAGAAGGTGTTTTTTTTTTTTTGGTTGAGCAAACTCTTTATTATAATTGAAATTTGAAAAAAAAAAATAATAATAATTGAAGTGTAAAAAAAAGACTCCCTTTTGAAAATAAAATAATCAAATCAAATCAAATCAAATCACTTTATTGTCACACTACTGTGTACACGAGTGCAACAGTAGGTGAAATTCTTGTGTGCAGTTCCGAGCAACATTGCAGTAATGACAGTGACGAGACATAAACCACTTTACAATAAACAACATATTTACACAAAACAATTTACATAACAAATGTACACATACTTACACAACAATGTAGAATACACATACACTAGATACGGGTATAAATATATATAAACACTAATTGAATTGGGAGAATATATTGACAGAGTGATGATTAATAAAGTGCAGTGCTGATTGTTGATCGTGAGAGATCATGTGTTCAAAAGTCTTATTGCTTGTGGGAAGAAGCTGTCATGTAGTCGGGTGGTGCGGGTCCTGATGCTGCGATACCGCCTGCCTGATGGAAGCAGTGAGAGCAGACCATAACTCGGGTGGCTGGAGTCTCTGATGATCCTCCGAGCTTTATTCACACACCGTCTGTTATATATAACCTGGAGGGAGGGAAGCTCACCTCCGATGATGTTTCTGGCAGTTCGCACCACCCTTTGCAGGTCTTTGCGGTTGTGGGCGGTGCTATTGCCGTACCAGGCGGTGATGCAGCCAGTCAGGATGCTCTCTACAGTACTGGTGTAGAACCGTGTGAGGATGTGGTGGTTCATTCCGAACTTCCTCAGCCGTCTCAGGAAGAAGAGGCGCTGGTGAGCCTTCTTCACAACGGCCTCAGTGTGGACGGACCATGTGAGTTCCTCAGTAATGTGGACACCGAGGAACTTGAAACTGCTGACTCTCTCCACCGGTGCTCCATTAATGGTGATGGGGCTGTGCTCTCTGTCTTTCTTCCTGAAGTCCACCACAAGCTCCTTGGTTTTACTGACGTTGAGGAAGAGGTTGTGCTCCTGACACCAGCGTGTCAGAGTGTGCACCTCCTCTCTGTAGGCCGTTTCATCATTGTCAGTGATCAGACCTACAACCGTCGTATCGTCAGCAAACTTAATGATGGCATTGGAGCTATGTGTTGCCACACAGTCATGTGTGTAAAGGGAATACAGGAGTGGGCTGAGAACACAGCCCTGCGGGGCTCCAGTGTTGAGGGTCAGTGATGAGGAGATGTTGCTGCCCATTCTAACCACCTGACGTCTGCCTGACAGGAAATCCAGGATCCAGCTCCACAGCGAGCTGTTTAAGCCCAGAACCCGGAGTTTCTCATCAAGCTTGGAGGGCACTATGGTGTTGAATGCTGAGCTGTAGTCTACAAACAGCATTCTCACATATGTGTTCCTTTTTTCCAGGTGGGAAAGAGCAGTGTGTATTGTAGATGCAATGGCATCATCAGTGGAGCGGTTGTTACGGTAGGCAAACTGCAATGGGTCCAAAGAGGTGGGCAGAACAGAGCAGATGTGATCTCTGATCAACCTCTCAAAGCATTTGCTGATGATGGGGGTGAGGGCAACAGGACGCCAGTCATTTAAGCAAGTGATTTTTGATTGCTTCGGTACAGGCACAATGGTTGATGTTTTGAAGCATGTGGGGACTACAGACAGGGATAGGGACAAGTTGAAAATGTCCGTAAAAACACCAGCCAGTTGGTTCGCGCATGCTCTGATGACGCGGCCCGGAATGCCGTCTGGACCCGCGGCTTTACGGATGTTCACCCGTCGAAAGGATCGGGTTACATCCGCAACAGAGACGGAGAGTGAACCATCATCTGAAGTATCGGCCGCGAGTGCTCTCTCCGTGAGGGCGGTGTTGTTGTCCTCGAAACGAGCATAAAATGTATTAAGCTCGTCCGGGAGAGAGGCAGCTGTGTTCATGGCGGAGTTTTTATTCCGTTTATAGTCCGTGATGGTGTTAATTCCCTGCCACATACTTCTGGAGTCAGTGGTGTTAAACTGTTCTTCAATTTTGTGCCTGTACTGGCGTTTGGCTGCACGGATGGAGTTACGGAGGGCATAACTGGCTTGTTTACGCTCCTCCGCGTTCCCGGAATTAAAAGCGGTGGTCCGCGCAGTAAGTGCCGTTAACATCGCCGTTAACCCATGGTTTCTGGTTTGGGTAGATCCGTATATATTTTGTCGGAACAACGTCCTCTACGCACTTTCTGATGAAACACGTTACGCTATCAGCGTAAACCTCGATGTCGTCATCGGAGGCAGACCGGAACATCTCCCAGTCCGCGTGATCAAAACAGTCCTGTAGCGCAGAGTCTGATTGGTCCGACCAGCACTGGATCATTCTGAGGGCGGGTGCTTCCTGTTTCAGTTTCTGCCTGTAAGCGGGCAGAAGCAGAACGGAAGAGTGGTCAGATTTGCCAAATGGTGGGCGGGGGAGGGATTTGTAGCCATCCCGGAAAGGAGAATAGCAATGATCCAAAACCCGGTCCCCTCGTGTGTTAAAGCTGATGTGTTGGTGGTATTTTGGTGCTATTGTTTTGAAGTTGGCTTTGTTGAAGTCCCCGGCAACAATGAACGCGGCCTCAGGGTGCGCGGTTTCCTGCTGACTTATACTGCCATACAGTTCCCTAAGTGCCCGGTCTGTGTCGGCTTGTGGGGGGATGTACACAGCAGTGATAATGACCGCTGTGAATTCCCTCGGTAGCCAGAATGGTCGACACAGAAGCATGAGAAATTCCAGATCAGGAGAGCAGAAAGACCTGATAAAATGTATATTCCTCTGATCACACCATAATTTGTTGATCATAAAACATACACCTCCACCTCTGCTTTTACCTGAGAGGTCTTTCGCTCTGTCCGCTCGGTGCACGGAGAAACCCGTGGGTTCGATGGCCGAGTCTGGAATCTCCGCGGACATCCAGGTTTCCGTAAGACAGATAACACAGCATTCTCTCGTTGGAAAGAGATCCGCGCTCTCAGCTCGCAGAGCTTGTTGTCCAGAGACTGAACATTTGCCAGTAGTATACTGGGTAGCGGGGGGCGATTTGCGCGACGTCTTACTCTGATGAGAACGCCGGCTCTTTTTCCCCTTTTCCGTCTGCGTTTCCGCGGCCGGGCAGCCCAAACAAAGGGATCCGCTGGCGTGTTTGTAAACCGCGGGTCGGCATTGAGGAATGTGAAGTCCGGTTTTCGGTGTGTGATTGCCGAACCAATGTCCAAAAGCATTTGTCTGTCGTACACAATAAGGCAGACAACATCCAAGACAAAAAAACACAGAACTGTAAACAAAACAATCAATAAACTGCAGTGTTTTGACGGAGCTCGCGACGCAGCAGCCATACTCGGCGCCATCTTGAGACCAATAGAATAAATAAGAATGCTAACAGAATTATAATAATAAACAGAATTATAAACAAGATAAAAAATACCATGTAACTATAACATGTTATATAACTAAAGCCTGTTAGTTTACATGTTAGCATAGCATGTTATATTAACTACTAAATTAAAAATAACATTAGCTGTATGAGTTTTTAAAGTAATGTCCTATGATTATTAACAATTAACATACTGTAGGTGCGTGACAGCACAGACAGTCTGCTCCTTTCAGTGGTTCTCAACTGGTTTTGCTTCAGGACACAGATTTTACGTAAAAAAAAAACATAACCTGTATTTACACCTGGGATGCATTTCCTTTTATGTTGCATAGTTTTGTTCATGGTTTTCAAGTACAAGGACATGCATCAAGTGACATTATTTTTGTTGTTGACGTCAACAACAAACTTTTCGATTTTTTTTTTTTTTTTTTTTTTTTTTTTTTTTTTTAAAATCAGTTTATATGAAAATGCAGTTAGATTTCTTGTTTCAACATTTTTTTTTAGATTAGACCTTTTCTATGTTGGACAAGGAAAAACTATGTAAAACACATTTGGTTTTCGCCATTGAAAATGCGTAAAATGTAATAATTTACATAGGGAGCAACATTGATAGGTCACCCCTCCCACAAAAAAAGTGTTTCTCCTCCATTTTTGGACTTTGGGCATGTAATGCAACAAGAGGTCCTGAAATCAACTGATTTACCTATATCAGTGTAAAAAAATATAATGATGCTACCACATTTTTAAGGTTATTTTTTTTAACCTGTAGTTATGCTCCAAATCATAGATGAAAATTGTGATTTTGAACCCCCCTCTACAAAATAATGGATTACTCTGTAAGGATTGGTCTATTGTATTTTGGCTTTCATCGTCATTTTTTTTTTTATTTATTTTTTTTAAAGAAAAGTAATAACAAAATTACAAGTTTCAGCCTTGAAAGTTTCTGAAATTAGGTTTATTTGACATGGAATTATCCATAGGGGAGCAGAATGAGATCTTGGCCTGGGCCAGACTTGAACCAGCTCTCATACATTAGCACAACTGCTCAACATGTCAGAGTATTTGCATTGACTACAAGTCCACAGATCTGACCAATTCCTGTCTAATGCATTTCCAAATTAATCGATCAGGATCAGGCAGTCGCTAATCACAAAGGAAGAATAGAAGCATGTTAGTTTGATATAGCTTCAATAATTAGTCCTGTCATCTAGCATTGATTGTAGAGTCATGACCTCTCACCCAAATCTGCACCTAAAAACTGATCTTAGGTCAGCCTTTGTCAGTCAGCACCAGGGTGCAATAAGCATTCACCCAAGTCTCATAGGCTCAGCGGTGTGCCTGCTGAGAGGTGAGATAAGAGGGGAAAAACATCTGAATTTGTGCACTGTAAGCAGAGTAGTGCTTTGCGAAAGACTCACTGATAGATGTCTTTTGTAGATGCTGTTGGGAGGGGTCAATAATCTCATCTCTGTCTTTCACTCTTTCTCTTCCTTCTCCCTTGTGGGAACACTCCCTCCTTCTCTGCCTTGAATAAAACACACACCCACACCCCTGTTACTCAATGTTTTTGGACTAGGTTATATTTTGTACTTGCATGTCTAGATATATCTTGATTTGTGGTAGAATGTTGCATTGGTGCTTTAAGGATTACAATAAAATATATAGGAAGTGTTTTCTCCTCACTTTCTCCTAATATTGATAAACCTATTTATTTTGTTATCCTTACTACACACAATATAAAGTAATTGAAATTATTTGCATTTGTAATGTTTTTTTTCCACGACCCTTTCAGAACAGACCTGTGACCCATTTTCGGGTGGCGACCCACCAGTTGAGAACTACTGCTTTATGGCATTCGAAAAGACAGTGATATTATTCAGGATGTTAACATTTAGAAATATATTTTACACCGGTAGAATTGCTCTCTGGCATATTGAGTAGAACAAGCTCTAATTATCTGTCATAATAACTTGGAACCAATGCCTCAAAATAACAATTGACATCAGCCAAATGTTCTCTGAGAACTTGTGTAAGATTGTTTGGCTGTTGTTCACTTTGCTAGTAATAAAGGCTTCATATTTAGCATTACAAATTACAGTGCACACTACAGAAGCAGTTTTGTTTTTTGTTGTCAAATTCTGTATAAGTCAGTTGATTTTACATGGGTTCTAGCTGGTCCGTAGAGTGGTGGTGGCGTAGTGGGCTAAAGCACATAACTGTTAATCAGAATGTTGTTGGTTCGATCCCCATGGCCACCACCATTGTGTCCTTGAGCAAGGCACTTAACTCCAGGTTGCTCCAGGGGAATTCGCTTTGGATAAAAGTGTCTGCCAAATGCATAAATGTAAATGTAAAAATGGTCCAATATTAGTGTGATATTACATTATACAATCATTACATCACATACAATATTTTAGATCCTCTAACCCAACTGCCATTTCTAAACCTAACCGATAACCAACAATATAAAACATGAGACATTTATTCATAATTTGATATACATTACAGCTTAAAAATATCTATAAATTTATAGATATTTTTAAGCACCCAACCACATATTTATGTCTAAACCTGTAACAGTTCTCAACAATATTTCTAAAATATGCTCTACAATTCCAAACCATACGTTGGCATGGTGTGAGTGAAGGTTTTAATCTGTAAAAATATTCCACCTCTGTGAAGGCATTCTGATCCTGTGTCATCCTGATTCTACCGGCACGTCTCATTCAAAAAATACATGTACATTCACAAGACATACGAATGCCAATGGCAGTCTCTGATGTCAAACCTGTGCCATTACACTTATGGTGGCAAATTTTAAATGTTACGACATGTTCACACATCCTCCATGAGTGACGTGGCCAATGTGAATTTCCAATGTGACCGCTACGCTCATGGAGGATGTCTGAACCCGCCGTTATAACGAAACTTGTGCAGGATGTGTTACGGTGGACACCGGGTGACCATGATCAGTGACTAAAAATTAACATTTAGGTTTGTTCTTCACAGAAGTTGATTGTAAGAATCGGAATACACCTGGAATGAAACGGGTCACTTCAGCAGTGCAGGATGTTTCAGACAGATTTAATAGACAGATGAACAACAGATTAAATATTAACCACTGTGAATAAATGTTGCTGATTTCAAATGAAATGAAAATCATACCCCCAACATATAATTAAACGATTTTTAAATTGTAATGCCCATCACGCCAGTCAGTTGATGTCAGAGGTTTCTCGTTGAAAAGAACACACCTGCCGTTGATGGATGTGTTGTAAATCTGATGTCAGAGGGCGCTTTTGGCATCTGTAGATTGACACTCTGGGCTTTTACAAAAGCATCAGTCTTTGAAGCCTTGGGAGTTAGAACGTATTGTTTTGCCACCATACACTGGCATGAAGTGGTTTTTCCAGCAGGGTGGTTATACACATATTTTAGTGAGACAGTTCTGTTGTATTGTTATTTTGGTAAACATTGCTGTGGCATGACTGGCAGCCATTGGAATTGAACACTGGTGTGATGAATCAATCAGCAAGCAAACCATCAGTCTTACCGTTAGGCCTAGAGCTACAGTTCAGCCTATGAGTATACACATCACTCTTCTGCTTCTGCCTATTTGCAACAATTTGTGATCATCTCACTTCTAGATGAATGATGGCTTTCTTTATTAGCATATTATTTCTTCTCTCTCTCTCTCTCTCTCTCTCTCTCTCTCTCTCTCTCTCTCTCTCTCTCTCTGCACAATTACTGTTTGTTGTTTTTCTGTTTCCCTCTGGTTCTTTAGTATTGAGAGGTTTAGGTTTATTGCCAGTTTGATAGCTTTGTTTATAAGGAGGTCTTGCTTCCATTACTGAATATTTTGAATGGAAGCATAAAACTTTGCTGCTGGTATAGAAAAAATAACAATGCTTTTTTATTTTTTTATAGACAGTGAGAGATATTAAATGTTTCAAATAGCTGAAGTAGATTGCATTCTTTTTAAAGTGCTGTGAAATTCTGGTTTCTGTAAACCACAATGAAAAGATTATCTAGTGGTTCCCACTAATGAGTGTATGTGGCTCTTATGGCTTGGCCTCTGGCTGACCCGCTGATTGAGTCTGTGTCAGAGATGGCCTCAAGAATGACCTCATTCAGTTTTCTACATCACTGTGTCACTATTCTGTGTCATAGTCTGTTAAAAATCTCTGCACAGAATAGTTTCCTACCTCAATCCTTTTATTTCTCATGTAAAATTTACGAAAACTCTCATTTTCAACTTGTCCCTATCCCTGTCTGTAGTCCCCACATGCTTCAAAACATCAACCATTGTGCCTGTACCGAAGCAATCAAAAATCACTTGCTTAAATGACTGGCGTCCTGTTGCCCTCACCCCCATCATCAGCAAATGCTTTGAGAGGTTGATCAGAGATCACATCTGCTCTGTTCTGCCCACCTCTTTGGACCCATTGCAGCTTGCCTAAGACCAAGGAGCTTGTGGTGGACTTCAGGAAGAAAGACAGAGAACACAGCCCCATCACCATTAATGGAGCACCGGTGGAGAGAGTCAGCAGCTTCAAGTTCCTCGGTGTCCACATTACTGAGGAACTCACATGGTCCGTCCACACTGAGGCCGTTGTGAAGAAGGCTCACCAGCGCCTCTTCTTCCTGAGACGGCTGAGGAAGTTTGGAATGAACCACCACATCCTCACACGGTTCTACACCAGTACTGTAGAGAGCATCCTGACTGGCTGCATCACCGCCTGGTACGGCAATAGCACCGCCCACAACCGCAAAGACCTGCAAAGGGTGGTGCGAACTGCCAGAAACATCATCGGAGGTGAGCTTCCCTCCCTCCAGGATATATATAACAGACGGTGTGTGAATAAAGCTCGGAGGATCATCAGAGACTCCAGTCACCCGAGTTATGGTCTGCTCTCACTGCTTCCATCAGGCAGGCGGTATCGCAGCATCAGGACCCGCACCACCCGACTACATGACAGCTTCTTCCCACAAGCAATAAGACTTTTGAACACATGATCTCTCACGATCAACAATCAGCACTGCACTTTATTAATCCTCATTCTGTCAATATATTCTCCCAATTCAATTAGTGTTTATATATATTTATACCCGTATCTAGTGTATGTGTATTCTACATTGTGTGTATTGTGTACATTTGTTATGTAAATTGTTGTGTAAGTATGTGTACATTTGTTATGTAAATTGTTTTGTGTAAATATGTTGTTTATTGTAAAGTGGTTTATGTCTCGTCACTGTCATGACTGCAATGTTACTCGGAACTGCACACAAGAATTTCACCTGCTGTTGCACTCGTGTACACAGTAGTGTGACAATAAAGTGATTTGATTTGATTTGATTTGATTTAGGGAAGATTTCAATTTTAAACTGCCAAGAAGTCTATGAGAATAATTAAAATTCTTTTCTAAAGTCAAAGTCAAGGCCATTTGTTCGGTTAAGAAGAAGTTGAAGTTTAGACTGAGGTTGAGAATAGATTTATTGTGCTGAATTGAATTTTGAAATCTTTTCAGTAATGTTTCTAGTCTTTGTTTAGAGTTGTCCAGGTTTTTCAGGTCTTCAGCCGAAATGTAGATATACAATGTTTCATGTTGGCATATTTGTATTCTGTGAGCATTAGTGTTGTGCTTAGCTGTAATTCCCTGTTTTTTTTATTTGTATTTTTTTACTTCCTGTACCTGAGAGAGTCTGTGGGCCAATGTAGTCCAACGCATTTATCACTATATGCCAATAAACAAAGTTTAGTCACGATTAAGCTGGTGGTGTTGTTGTGTTTGTTTGTAGATTACCAGACAGAGCAATAGTTTTTACAGCTAGAGGGCCCCCAACACACACAAACATGTTTCAGCTCATTTGTAGAACAAAGGTAATTTCTGCAACTCTTAACATGATTATTTTCTTTTTCTTGCAGATATTTCAAGGATATCATATTATGCAGGTAAGAAATTACCTATTTTATTATGTCTGAAATGAATTTCAAATTGACTGTGGAAATGGCAGCCTAACCTTATTCCATCACTTACAGAATATGGATTGGGTAGAACTTGTTCACTTCTATAAAGCAGATCAGTACATTCTGTTCCTTAGCCTGTCAGCTGCCTCTGGTCTGCCTGTAGGAGAATAGAGCTGCATTTTAATATTCCCCCATAACTAGATTTTCTCATTTAATGCATTATTAATTTATGTACAAAATGTTTTTCTTTTTCTTTTTTGTGCTGTAACGTATATGGTGATCTCAGTCAATGAGATAATTAGATGTCAAATTGTCTAGATATGTGTCTGTTTTGCTCATTTAGGTGTGTTTTATTGCTAAAATATAGGAATGTTTTTCAGGCCTATTGGTGTGGATTACTGCTGTCACATCAGTTCATTCATAGTTTTTAGAGGATCAGGAACATTATCCAATCCGGTTCAAGATGCCCAACCAATCAGCTGATGTTTCAGAATTTTAACCTTGAGTCTTTGCAAGGGTATTACCGTTGAAAGAAGGAGGGCCTTATTTAGACAGTGAGGTTCCTTTGTGTCTGTATTGCATCTATGGAGACCATTATTAAGCACAAAATGTGGCCTATTAACTGATATTTGAGAACGTGGTTAGTATAGCAGGAAATGACCTGTTTGCCCTCTCCATAGGGAGCGAGTGGTTTGAATGGTAATGAATATCATGGCAAATATGAGAAGGTGAATCTCTAAATAACAACTGATTCTTTTTTTCAATTATGCAATAAAACAACAAGCAAGAGATATTGTGCAAAAAAATAAATGTTACACAAATCTGTTGGTACTGATCTTTTTTCTGAGGTTATTGACTTTTGCTTACAGTATAGTTGGTATGCTTATTTGTGCAAATCAATATAACATTGGTCAACATATCTTCACCTTAGCGACATTTTTAAGGTTATAATGATATTTTCATTTTGCCATCTTTATCAATTTCCAAACAATCTGGAATTCTTTGGGTCACTATTTCCTAATGTTCAATTATATCATCCAATGTTTTTCTCTATTTTACTCTCTCTATATGTCTGACTATGTTTCTGCCTAATGTGATTTAACCTATTTTAGAAAAAAAACATCAGTATTGGATGGACTGTAATGCCATGGCAGACTAAATAATTTATGCTAAATCTGTTGCATGATTTTCCACAGATGAAGTAAACCGCACACAACAAAGTAACTGTACTCCGTAAACTAAAGTGGCATGTTTGGATTACACTTAACTTGATGTTGAACAGTCTATACTGACATGAAAATATATCTGCAAAGCTATAGTGCTATAGATTGTGGACACTGAAACATGTAACCTGTTAAAAAGATTTCCCCAAGCTCAGCAGACTGTTTTCATGACAAGTCTATATTGTGATAGAAGCAAAGTGATTTTAATCCAATGAATGAATTAATACCTTGTAAAGGTAATGCTCTCATATAGTCGGGTAGATGGATGGATGGATAGATAGATAGATAGATAGATAGATAGATAGATAGATAACTTGACTCTGCATTTTCATGATTGCAAATAAACCTAATTTGCAGTGGTGTTACATAGTTTATCTGTGCATATAGACAAAGCAGGAAACAAGTTTCCTTCCTGGAGTCTGTTACTGCTTTGTTAGGTGGCTGACAGACATTCCTTCAGTCCTAATCTCTATGAGTAGTCCAGTGCAACCACAGCTGTCCTGAAGAGTCACAGATAGCCTCTCTCTGCCCTTATGTCAAGTATATATCGCATGTCCTCTACCTCATTCACAGGGTGATTAGCAATTTCTAAGAAACTGTAATGCTTTGTATTTAAACATGCTGCAAAATCCAGATAATGTAAATAGAAGCTGGACCGCCCAGGTGAATAATCCTTGTCAAACCACAACTCTAGTCAAACCTGATCGGCAGCTTCTGTTTGGCTCGGTGGTCTTTGTTTTGTAAAGATCAGCGAATGGTGGTCTGTTTCACAAAACTCATTAGCATATTTAAAGGAGGCTCCTCCTCTAATTTGAGCTGGCCTGATTCTCTTGCTCTCACATTGAGTATGAACACTTTCTCTCTCTGCATCCCTCCCTCTTACACACACTTTCGCTCCTGACACACTTTGTTGGATTGTGAGAATTCCACACATACACACGCAGTCACTGCAGCATCTCTCTTGATCTGATGGAGCTTCAGAACAGCAGCTAAAAGGAAATGTTTTAGCATTTGAGGATTATTCTTTTCAACATTCCTGTTTTCTGCTTTGCAACCTCGCCTTCTGCAGCCATCTTCTGGACTACTTTTGTACAGCTCTGGGATTTCCCTGTCACTTCAAGATCTGTTTCACTCCTTGTGGGTGTACATCAGTGGTTTTCAAAGAGGGAAAGAGACCAGCATGTATCTGGCTACTGCGCCTGTTTCCATTACTGGACGTCCTCTGGGATAGTTTCGTTCTTTTGCACCTTTTGGATTAGAATGTTGAGCATATGACCAATCAGCATCCTCCAACCCTGCGCCCTGACCCAAGCAGTCCCATAATTGTGACCACAAGTTGTCTCATAGCTGTAAGTCTTTGCAGATCATTCATTCATTGCACTTCTGGATTATATTTTCAACAAATTGACCAATCAAATCCCTCTGACCTGACACCTTACCCTGTCCAAAAAGTCTCATAACTGGACGTCCTTGAAGATTGTTCTTTCGCAGTTTTGAGCAGCTGACTAATCATATCCCTCTGACTCAACATCACGCCGCACCCAAAGCCTCAGAAGGCCATTCCTGGTGACCTGGTCAAAGGGGGTTGTGGTGAGCCAGGGTCACCCCCTGCTCCCTATGACTGTGTCAGGGAGTCGAAGAGCCGCTGGGCCTGGGAGAGAGAAGAGAGTAGAGGCCAGCATATGGAGAGCAGTGGTTGCAGCCCCTTTCCTCTGTGCTGGGCACGAGGAGCCTGCGTCTATTCCTACCCTTCTCCTCTGCAAAGTATGTCACCTAAATACAGCAATGCAACTTGCTTCCAGATCTCCATGATACTATTTCATGGTTCTGTATGGATCTGTAATATTGATTAAATGTGGTTTATGTGAGATGGAAGGTGCTCAGATGACCTCTTTGCTGGTTTTGTGTTGGTAGATTTCTGCTACAGTCCCTTTTGGTAGTGTTTGGTGGGGGGGATACTGTGCATTCATAAAGTATTCAGATCCCTTAATTTATACAGTCTTATGCTAAAAGGGTTTAAATGCTTTTTTTCACATCAATCTACACTCCATACCCCATAATGACAATGCAAAAAACAGATTTTTAAAAACTTTGTACATTTATTAAAAAGATAAAAATGAAATGTCACAATTACATAAGTATTCAGACCCTTAACTCATTGTGGCATGGTGGAGGGCGGGACAGGGGCGTGATTACGCACGCCCGGTCCCGTATTAGGCTAAATAAGCCGTCAAGAGGGATAAAGGCCACTCGCGGACGGCGATGCGGGAGAGAGAGATCGTTCACGGACATGTCGTCGTCCTATGTGTTTGTCTTTTGAGCTTTCCATTAAACCTTTAAGTTATATGTCAAGCTGGTTTCTCGCCTCTTCTTTCCCGGGCTTCGGCACCAATGTAAAACAGATCAAGTTCATGGGCAAGGAAGAGTCGAGAAACCGGCTTAACATATAAATTAAAGGTTTAATGGTAAACTCAAAAGACAAACACATAGGACAACGGACATGTCCGTGAACGACCTCTCTCTCCCGCACTGCCGTCCGCGAGTGGCCTTTATCCCTCTTGACGGCTTAATTAGCCTAATACGAGACCGGGCGTGCGTAATCACGTCCCGGTCCCGCCCTCCACCGTGCCACACTCATACTTTCAATTTGGGGATTTTCTGCCATTCTTCTCTGCAAATCTTCTCAAGCTCTGTCAGGTTGGTTGGGACTGTCAGTGGACAGACAATTTCAGGTCTACATTTACAGAGTTGTCCCTAAGCCACTCTTGTGTTGTCTTGGCTGTGTGCCTGGGGGGGGGGGGATGGGGGTCATTATCCTTTTGGAAGTGAACCTTCGGCCCAGACTGAGGTCCTGAACACTCTGGACCAGGTTTTCATTAAGGATATCATTGTATTTCACTGCATTCAGCTTTCCTTCAACTCTGACCAGTCCCCCAGTCTCTGCCACTGAAAAACACTCCCACGGCATGGCTTTTGGGATGGTATTGTGCAGGTGATGAGTGGTGCCTGGATTCCTTCAGACATGACGCTTGGAATTGAGGCCAAACGGTTTAATCTTAATTTCATCAGGCCAGAGAATCTTGTTTCTCAGAGTCTGAGAGTCCTTTAGGTGCTTTTTTATTAATTTAAAGCAGGCTTTCATCTGTCTTGCACTCTACCACAAGGCCCAGATCAATGGAGTGTTGCAGTGATTGTTTTACTTCTGCAAGGTTCTCTCATCTCCACACATGATCTCTGTAGCTCAACCAGAGTGACCATCAGGTTCTTGGTCACCTCTCTTACCATGGCCCTTCTTCCCCAATTGCTCAGTTTGGCCAGGGCGGCCAGCTCTAGGATGTCCTGTGCCTCAACACAATCTTGTCTCTGAGTTCTGCAGGAAGTTCCTTTTGACCTCATGATTTAGTTTTTGCTCTGATATGCATTTTCAGCTGTGAGACCTTAGACAGGTTTGTGCCTTTCCAAATCATGCCCAATCAATTCAATTTGCCACATGTGGACTCCAATCAAAGTGTCGAAAAAAAATCTGTAAGATGATCCAGAGAAATGGGATGCACCTATGCTAAATTTTCAAGTGACACAGCAAAGGGTCTGAAAACTTATGTGATATTTCATTTTTTTTCTTTTTAGTAAATTTGCAAAGTTTTGCGTTGTCATAATGGGGTATGGATTGTATTTAAAGCATTATAACATAAAGCTGCAACATAAACTGATATCAGCTTCTTGAATGAATGATTTTACATGCTTCAAGTTTCATCAGGTAGAAAAGATAGATAACTGCGAAGTGATGAGAGACTAGCAGTTCTCAATTATACTGTTTAGCGGTTATTAAAAAAAAATATTTGATTGCAGAATACCACGATTGAGAAATCGCAATCAAGTATTCCAAAGAGCAGTGTAACAAGCTCTGATATTAAATGGTTGCCTCCAATATAGTCCTTATAAAAAAAGCCAATAATAGCAGCAGATTCTGATATCATTACGTATGCGCATCTATAGGCTTATCTGAGATGGCTGAGTTAAACAAATATCAGTAATAGTGGTGTTGATTAGAGAGAATGTGTTTGAGATATCAATGAGAAATTGTAAAAAAAAAAAAAAAAAAAAAAGTTATACTCATTCCCTCCCCATAAGAGCCATTGTGTGTGTGTGTGTCTGCATCCTTATGTTTCTACTTGAATCGTCCAGGCCAAATGGATGAAATCAGTGTTCCTGCATGTATAAAACGTACATATGATCAGATTTTATCCTAAATTCCATGGATCTGATCCTACGTCAAAAGTGAGGAATATATATGGATTTATAAAGACAGAAACCACCTTTTATAAATCACTGAGCCATACAGCGGATGTCAACCAGCAGCTCGGAAGAACGCATGAACCGCTTCTTAAGCGCTCTGATGCACGCGCCTTCAGCAGAGGCTCGAGCCAAACTCCAGGGAAAATATAAGCAAGCAATTATAAACTTTTATAGTGAAAGCAAAGTGCTCCAGCTTTGCTTTAAACGAGCATGTAATGGCAAATATTTCTGGTCATTAAAAATAGTTCATAAAACAGTGTTAATGACGGAGTGACACAGAGGAGACACATGCTTCCTCTGTTTCTGAGTGGTCAAATAAAGGTTTTGCATCATGAGAAATGAGGGCTCGTGGGTTTAATCAAAGAACATTAAAGTAATGTGTGAATGTGAAGAAATTAGGACAGCAAAATTTTACTATTGCAAAATATAATATAAAAACAAAATATACATTTTTTTTTTTTTAATAAAAAGTATAGCCTATAATATAAAATACTGGAGTTCCAAAGCAACAGTGTAAATATAAAACTGACCAAAACCAAAGTTGACCAAAATGAGATATTTTTTTATAAAACGTATGTTTTTAATGCCTCTCTCCGGGTGCTCCGGCTTCCTCCCACCATCCAAAGACATGCAGGCTAGGTTAATTGGTGTCCCCCAAAAAAATTGCCCTAGGTGTGGATGTGAGTGTGAGTGTGTGTCTGTCTATGTGTGGCCCTGCGATGAACTGGCGACCTGTCCAGGGTGTACCCCGCCTTTCGCCCAATGTTAGCTGGGATAGGCTCCAGCCCCCCGCGACCCTGTACACAGGATAAGAGGTTGACGATGGATGGATGGATGGATGTTTTTAATGCCTTAAAAGGAAATTATTTATCCCTATTTTATTGTTAGATTTATATCTTTGATGTTAAATAAGAAATCTAACAATTTATGACAATTAATTGTGAAAGCCCTAAAAGAGACAATGACTTATCATAGCCTTAAACGGATAATTAATTGTCATAATCACTATTATTTATTTGACACTCAGCGAGTAAAGACGCTGACTACAACCCCTGGAGTCGCTAGTTCGAATCCAGGGCATGCTGAGTGTCTCCAGCCAAGTCTCCTAAGCAACCAAATTGGCCTGGTTGCTAGGTAGGGTAGAGTTACATGTTGGTAACCTCCTTGTGGTCGCTATAATGTGGTTCACACTTGGTGGGGCTCATGGTGAGTTGTGCGTGGATGCTGTGGAGAATATCGTGAAGCCTCCATACGTGCTATGTCTCCGTGGTAACGCGTTCAACAAGCCAAGTAATAAGATGTGCAGATTGACGATCTCAGACGCGGAGGCAACTGAGATTCGTCGTCACTATGCCACCATGAGGACTTAAGAGCCCATTGGGAATTGAGCATTCCAAATTGGGGAGAAAAGGGTGGGGGGGGAATAAAAAAAAATTGCTGAATCAATATTTTATATATATATTTTTATATATTTTATAGAAGTGAAGTTGAAGAAACCAAGTGCAGTTTATTAACATATGTGAAATCCAAAACCCTAAATATATACATGAACTAAACTAAACATTAACATAAACTTGACTTAAACTTGACTTAGCAAAAACGTGGCTTGACATAAACGTGGCATGACCTAAACATCTACATTCACATTCAATACTTAACAAGGGACAATGGAAAAAATTAGGGCTTATATACATCTGTATTTTTTAAAACGGAATATTTACAGTGTAAGAATTCAGAACCAAAAATTCTCTGTTTGAAAATACATATTTATAAAATTGTGCCATAAAAAAAAACAATTAAATTTGGTTAAATATGAAATGTCCAGGATTGGAGTTTAAAAAATTCAAATTCAAACCTATTATAAGATACAACGTAATATTTAATTTGGCAAAAATAACACTTATAATTCAAATTCAAAAGTCTATAATTCAAATTTACACAATTCAAATTGTTTTGTCATTATTCTGGCTCCATAATAAACAAGATAACAAGACTAATAACCTAAAACCAATGACAAACTAGAAATGATAATGAGTGCACATGCACTTTATATAGGTATTTTATTTAGTCTGTGTAGTCTCATGTGTTTCTATGTTTGTACTATGTTGTTTTATGTAGCACCATGGTCCTGGAGGAACGTTGTCTCGTTTCACTGTGTACTGTACTAACTGTATATGGTTGAAACGACAATAAAAACCACTTTACTTGAGTAACAAGACAATAAACCAATGAAAACAAGACACATGAACATAGAGGGACATGGGAATCACATGACTAAGGAACACATGACATGAACAGGAGCTAAACTTTTCAAAATAAAAGACGTGAAATACACGAACACACACATTAAACATTTTCATCCATTTGTGTAAGTTCATAATTTTGATGACCTTACTATAATTGTGAAATGTGGAAAATAGTAATAAAGAGTGAGTAGGTGTGTCAACTTCTGACTTGAAGTTTATTTGTAGTTTTTTATTTTTTATAATTACCATCATTCTTTAGCTGAAGTGTGAATTTCTGTGACACTAGTGTCTCTAAATGGGTTTGCCAAAATATTGGCGGGCCTTTCAAACAAAAAGATGAGACAATGTCACAGTTACACTTTTACACAAATCAAAATAGCTTATATATAGTTGACTCTGCATATTAAGCTGAGATATGAGAAATAATTTTAACATTGAAAAAAATCAGCTTAAAAAAATTGAGACTGCGTTTTGCGGTTAAAAGTTAGACGCAGCGCAACAAAAAGGAAGACCGGTGTCTCCTAAAGTGTTTTTAAACATTGAAGTTTTTGAAATAATGTCTAAAAATGCAGAGCTCCAGCACAAGTCACTGAAAAAACAGCGAGATGTGGAGCAGTGGTCAAAGACGCTTGTCCAGCACTTGTTTACATTAAAAAACAATTATTAAAATAAAGCACAGACACATGCAAAACCGCATTTGGTGTGCACGGCCCCTAAGTTGTGTACACAGAAAAGTCCTAACATAGATATTTTTCTTTATTGTGCACCAGTATGCTGTAACCTCATTATCTCAGTCATTATGCTCTGTGTTCAGACTATATACTGTGAAAATATTACAGACTACTGAAATCACAAATTAATGTTGGTATGATGTGTCTTTGGTTTGTGTGTGTGTGTGTTTAAACCATAATATTTTTTTTGTAATGAAACATTAAATCCTTTAATATGTCAGAATGTGGCAGAAATAATTTCACACGGAGACACATCAGTCAAATGTGTGTGTAAACTCCTCCTTCTGGCCAAAGTCCCATTAAACCACATGTGTTTACTTATGTGTAAGCACAATCGAGTGTGTGTGTGTATACTGTAGGCCAGAGTGCGTGTCTGCGATCTTTGGCCGGTATAGCTTCAGTGTTGTGATTTAAGGGCTGTTGTTTCCAGGTCTTTGGCTCAGGACCATTTTGTCAGGAAGTGTTGTGTAGTCTATTCTCCTGGTCTCCCCGGGACAAACGGACAGGAACTGAATCACTGATGCATTGGCCAGGCTGGACACATTATGATAAGCAGGATATGATGTCACACAAAAAGGAAGCTACAGAAATGTATTGAGACTGTTTGAATTTGTGTGTACGGACTGCTGTTTGTTTCTTAAAAGCATAACAAAAAGACTGAGAGTGACTTATTTTGTTGCAATTCTTCAGACATACCAAGGTGGATATGTGCTTTGGACTTAAGTGCTTTTGCCTGGGTAGTGTTTACATTTTTAAAAAGCAGTTTGGGACCTGCACTATTTAGATCCGCGCTGGCGTGTACCTGCTGGCCCTTCCGCAGAAAAGGTAGGAGAGGACTTAAAACAACAAAACTTGAAACTAACTTAAACTCCCACAAAATTTTCTTCCATGTTGTGTTTTTTTGATTATTTATTTTCCTGTTTGCTGAGATACATAGTTATTGACCCTGAATTTCCATGATATCTGTAGATATCGCAGTCAATGTCATTTAAGATGGTTTAGTGCGGTTGTAAATGCCATTTAATATAAGGGTAGACCGAGTACAAATGTAACACTTTTTGCTTTTGCTGTACTGCACAAATACAGAGCAGAATAATCATGCCAATTTTTCTCTTGAGATTCTTTTAACTGTGTATAAACAAAATAAATGACAAAAACCTGCATACACTGTTCCTATTTTCTACAATTTGTTTTTGAAAACGAGTGCTTTTGTTACAACTAGGTACAGTTGTAACACTATACCCAGGGACAGCTGTAATGTGCTAAATAAGGCATTAAGTCTAACTTAAGTAAAATATATTGACACATTTTATACTATGTGGTTGTTTTCAAATATTTCTACATACTGTATGTATATTTTGTAACACATCAGCTGGAAATATTCTCCTAGTTATCCTCACAGTGATATGAAATATCCTGTGAAATGCACACACATGTAAACAAAACAAAATAAGCATTTACAATAATATTTTTGTACTAAATCTACTTGGAATATAATTTACACTGCATAATTCCACCCACCCACCCATCCATCAATCCATCCATCCTTCAATCCATATCGATTGATCCATCATTCCATATCCATCAGTCTGTCTGTCTGTCTGTCTGTCCAATCAATTCATCTGTATTCAAAATTACTTGCCAACATTTTCTGTGTAAAATTATATGTAATATTACAACTTTGTTGCCATGATGGTGCAAAGTAAAGTCTAAATCCCTTAAATTACCTAAAAAATGACTTTTTATTTATTTATTTATTTATTTATTTTTCATCCCCTTTTCTTCCAATATTAAATGCCCAATTCCCACTACTTAGTAGGTCCTCGTGGTGGTGCGGTTACACACCTCAATCCGGGTGGCGGAGGACCGGTCTCGGTTACCTCCGCTTCTGAGACGTCAATCCATGCATTTTATCACGTGGCTCGCTGTGCATGACACCACAAAGACTCCACGTGGAGGCTCATGCTGCGATCCAAGCACAACTTACCACGTGCCCCATTGAGAGCGACCACAAGGAGGTCACCCAATGTGACTCTATCCTCCCTAGCAACCGTTCAAATTTGGTTGCTTAGGAGACCTGGCTGGAGTTACTCAGCACGCCCTGGATTCGAACTCGCAACTCCAGGGGTGGTAGTCAGCATCAATACTCGCTGAGCCACCCAGGCCTCGATCAAAAATTAGTATTTAAACAACTTTACATCTCTAATACACTAGTTTTAATGGAAGAATTAAAAGTGCTTTTATAAAATTATAAGCTTCAGATTTAGCTTTATTTAAAAAGTTAGTTCCTGTTTATAATCAACATAGCTGTACACTGCAACTTGTAAGCTTGCAAGAGCGGCCTTGCTTTGTCTTCTCACATCTTTGATGCTCCTGAATATTACAGGACCTTTGACAAGAGAAGTATCAAAAATGCTTCGTGTAAAGCTACCAGTACTTGACTGCAGGGTTACATCTCTGTTACATCTCTCAGCTCCATCTCTCTGGAGCTCCATCTATCGCGGCCATGTGTGTCTCTTTCTCCCCAACTGGCGTCTCCGGCCCCCCTTTATCGCGCTTTCCTGCTGATCATCTAATTCGGTGCCGGCCGTGCACCCTCACGGCCCGGCCACGGCCTCTGCCTCGTCAATTACAACAGCACTCGACCGCGTGCATCTCTCTCTCGTCCCCAACTGGTATCTCCGGCCCCTCTTTATCTCGCTCTCTCATTGATCATCTGATTCAGCACCAGCCATGCACCCTCACGGCCACTCCCTCCAACTTGTCACATATACATACAGTAAATAATAATAATAATAAAATTATAGAAATATTATAATATTAATAATATTAATATAATATGAAAATATATTCTGAAAGGTTCTCTTTCATGATTTAATCTGTTAACATTTTCTACATGTTTGCCAACATTAAACAGACATTGTAGTGATTGTTCACTCCAAAATGACATTTTCATCATTTATTCATCTTCATGATATTGCAAACCCTTATGACTTTTATTTTTTCAGTAAAACTCAAAAGTTGATGTTAGGGAAAATGTTACTTTCAGTCACTTTTCACATTCATTGAATGAAAAACTATGCAGTGACAGTGAATGGCGACTGAGACTAACATCCTGCCTAACATCTCTTTTTTTGTTGTTGTTCCACAGCAGAGAGAAATTAATACAGGCTTGAGGGTGAGTATTGATAACAGATTTGTTGTTTTTGAATGAACTGCCCTTTAACTACCTGTTAAAATATTTGTTAAAGGTATTTGCCAAGAAAAACAATATAAATTTAAAAGGCAACACGTCTGGCTGGTAAACAAGTGACTGAAAATGAGGGTCATAATATATGCTTCATACTTAAATACTTCATACTAAATAAAACTAGAGGTAAGAATTGCTAAAATAATTAAAAACATGTTTTATAATTAAAGAAAGTCATATGGGTTAAAAAAAAAACGTGAGATGAGTAAATGATGACCAATTGTCAATTCTTGCTAAACTATTCCTTTAAAGAATTGTGGAAATGTTTTGGGTTCTTCTAGTTGACCTGAAACATGCAGCCATTGTTGTGTTGACCTTGCAATTTTGGAATGTTGTAGTTTGCCATCGTGAATTGATTATCTGACACTTGTCTGGCATCTGGCAGGAGACATCTGTCTGTCTGAAGTGTTGGTGTCTGGACCTTTTCCTTCGCTTCCTCTCAGGGGTCCAAACTCCTGTTAGTGTCTACAGCATCCCGCTGTAAATTTTGCTCAGACAGTTGAATATTAAGATAATTGTGTTCAAGAGCTGATTTGTCAGACCAAATTCTTTATCAGTGTAGATCCAAAGCCTTGGGATTACATTGCTGCCTTTCACTGCCTCAGTGGCTGTGTTCAAATGACACCTCTGAACCAACATGATTGAGAGCTTTCATAGTCTTGTCAGTGTGATTTGATTTTACTGCACATTCTGCAATGGAAACGAATGTGTTGTGTTTGGGTTAGCTATTGTACATCGGTTGGTGATTTGTGATAGCCGTTTTGTTTTAGAGGTTCTGTACAAGATTATTCACTAATGCTGGGATCTGTTTGGTATTGAATAGATAAAAATAGCATTGCAAAAATGCAAAAAAGAAAGAACAGCAGTTTGCAATAGCTTTCCCATAATCCTTTGATTACTTGCACGCAGACGGAGCATAGCCATAAAAGAAATGTCATAAGATTAATTCAGATTATAGATGTTGCTGCAAGCCTTTTCCATATAGTAGATTACCAGAACTGACTGATAACCAATTGATATTAGAATAACAGTAACCGTTTAGGAGAATATGGATTGCAGTGTTTTTTATTTATGTATTAATATGTTACTGTGCAAATTTTTAGGCAAATTATTCAGTTTTAGGAAAAATGTTGCATAGTGATTTATATCTTCAAAAATAATGCTATAAATCATTTTCATTTATCAATTAACATCATACAGAATCCAGTAAACATAAAAAAACAAAATCAGTATTTGGTGTGACAACTTTTTGCTTTCAAAACCAGGGTTGCGCACCATTCCGAACTGAGTGAAGAATTCTAATTCAATTCCAATTCAATGCCTGAATTTGAATGGAATTTTAATTTGGGTAGCAAAAAGGATGTAGAATTGCAATTCAAATCTGAATTTAAGGAAGTAGGATTAAAATGGATTAACATTTTAATAATACATGTAATTTTTCAGTATAACATGAAACATGTAATCATATCATATGGATAACAAATGGGGTATTTCTAAAAAAAAAAAATAATAATTATTGGATCAAATAAACAATGCTTAAAAAATATTGAAAGATTTTGTTGCTTATTGTAGTTGTTCAGTGTTTAAACTTTCAGGAACACAAGTAATTCATCTCAATTCAGCTTTTCTAGAATTACAACTATTCTAAGATTAAGTCAAACCAACTAGCACAGCAGCGAGTTGGATTAATGCATTTATTTGAGTTCAATATTGGCCTAAACAAAATGTTGATTTGTTTCAGTCCCATTTACCCTCTTCCTAGCATGCACAGGGGCATGAATAATATGGTTGCATTGTTTGGCTTTTGATATGGGTTTATGTACATTGTTAATTTTGTTGTCATGTTAGGTAACTTGTGCTTTGTGATGTCAGAATAAGTTTGATTCTTTAGTAAAATTATCAATTTGTGATTGTTATTTTGTTAACCTTGTCTTGTCTCATATATACAGGCTAAATTCAATGTCCCGGTTAGTTAGCAGGCTGGTCAGTGTCCAAAAAATCATTGCTCCCGTCCGCTGTCCTTATGGTCCCTGTACCCCCTTAAGTGTTTTTCAATTTGTTTATGATTGCGGTGGAAATGCGCAGAACATTTTGAGAATTTGCACCAGCCCAGGAACCCGCACCTCAACCATTTCGTTGGAAAAAGGCTAATGGAGAACTTGCCACTGTTCTTCAATCTAATTAGGCTGTCTCAATTGCTTCTGACTCAAGTAATCCCAGATTGACTCGATGATTAGATCTGTGCTCTGTGGGGGCCATACCATCTGTTTTATGGCTCCATGTTCTTCTATTCAATTTTATTTTCAAAGGGAATGTTGAAATCTAAAATTGATATTTGTTTTTGATACACTAAAAGTCAAAGGTCATTTTAACAGGTTACACAAGGTAAGATACGGGCATTGTAATTTTTGAGGTAGACTCTGCTAACATAAACATGCAACACATCATGACAAGAAATTTAGTGCAACAGCAAATTTAAATAAAATTAGGGCAGAAATAACTTAATAACAGTAATATATCCATGTATCGATTGCAATATTCAAACACCATCCACAATAACAGTAAAAAGTCCAGCTTAAATATAATATACAAGTGAATGATATAACTGATGTATGGAGCGTATCTGTAGATCTGTACCATAGAGAGGAATGTTAGAGAGGAAGCCTATTGATTGTTGAGGGACCTTATGGCCTGAGGGTAAAAGCTTTTTATTTTTTTCATTTTACCCTATGTTTTTAAGTCTGTTAGTCCAAGCTTGAATGCTCCTGAAGCACCGCCTGAAGGAAGCATCCTGAAAAGCTGGGTGGAAGTGATCTTTGATTATTAAAATGTTTTATAATTTTATTATAAAAGCAGAATATATAAATAACCCTTTTAAGACAAATGTTTTGGTGAATAAAAAGCTGTTTTGACCACCAAAAATTAACGCTGAAGGAACTCAAGGAAGAAATCCTGAATCAGCAGTGAGGATATGCATTTACTTTGTATCAAATTGCTGCATCATTGCCTTTCATCCCCTTTAAAAATGATCTGATCTGGGGGCCTGGGTAGCTCAGCGAGTATTAATGCTGACTACCACCCCTAGAGTTCCGAGTTCGAATCCAGGGTGTGCTGAGTGACTACAGCCAGGTCTCCTAAGCAACCAAATTGGCCAGGTTGCTAGGGAGGGTAGAGTCACATGGGATAACCTCCTTGTGGTCACGATTAGTGGTTCTTGCTCTCAATGGGGTGCGTGGTAAGTTGTGCATGGATCGCGGAGAGTAGCATGAGCCTCCACATGCGGAGTCTCCTTGATGTCATGCACAAAGAGCTACGTGATAAGATGCACAGATTGACGGTCTCAGAAGTGGAGGCAATTGGGACTTGTCCTCTGCCACCCAGATTGAGGTACTGCGACACCACGAGGACTTACTAAATAGAGGGAATTGGGCATTCCAAATTGGGAGAAAAGGGGATTAAAAAAAAGAAAGATCTGATCTTATTTTGATTGCCCATTTCACTGGTTAATGGGCCACTTCAGCATCCTGATTTCCCGCAGTGCTTCGACAGGAGTTTTTGTATCCAACTGAAAGAGCCGCTTACGCGTTCAAGTCTTTTTAAAGATGTCGATCTATAAGTGCTCCTTATGCAAGAGACACATCCTGCTGTCAGATCAGCATGAGAGCTGCATTCGCTTTCTGAGCCTTGCCCATGCAGAGACAGCTCTAATAGAGACAGCTCTCATGTAAGTCTGAAGACGCTTTGCCCACGTTGGATGATTCAGCCTCCCGTGTCCTCCATCCTGAGGGATCACACGAGGAGGCACGGTGGGACCACGAGATTGAGCAGGATGAATTTGAGGTGGACCTCTTGCCGGAACACTTACACTACGTCTATGCCGATACAGTATGTGCATGATGAGCTTTGTAGCGAATGTAGCTCTCATGCTGATTTGACGGTGAGATGTGTCCCTCGCATAAGGAGCACTTACAGAACGACACATTTTAAAAAGAATAATCAGTACTTAATCGAGCTGCCAGTAAAGCCACGCAAGCCGTGGCCCAAATGAAGCCAGCCGTCGAGTGGGTCTAGTCTAATCTCAACTAAAAAAGCACACTTTTTCCTCAGCCATTAAATCTCCTTTTTAGGAGTTTGTCTCGAGCATGTGTGTGTGTGTATCTCATGAACGAGCGCTTGCAGACCATTCTTCTGTGTTGGTCTCAGTTCAATCTGGAAAAACATTGCCACTGAAGTCATTTCAGGGAATGCTGGGTTTAATGGTGGCATCATCTGCCATCATAACTTTTAGGTCTGTTACACATGAGGCTTCTCCAGAACTGGCTCAAGCAATGTTCCACATGTAGTGACTCGCCACTGTCTGGCTGCTCTAGCACCATCTACCAACAGGGTGTTATGCTGGGTAAAATTTTCAGATGAAAAGTGCTGACCACAGATGCATCAAATTAGGTTGGGGCACGGTATATGATGGATGCCTGACTTTCGACACCTCGATACAATCCTGTCTTGGAGGTCTAAAGACAATTCCTTGGACTTCATGGCTTGGTTTGTGCTCTGACATGCACTGTTAACTGTGGGACCTTATATAGACAGGTGTTTCTTTCCAAATAATGTCCAATCAACTGAATTTACCACAGGTGGACTCCAATCAAGTTGTAGAAACATCTCAATGATGATAAATGGAAACAGGATGCACCTGAGCTTATTGTGTACGACAGACAAACGCTTTTGGACATTGGTTCAGCAATCACACACCGAAAACCGGACTTCAAATTCCTCAATGCCGAACCGCGGTTTACAAACACGCCAGCGGATCCCTTTGTCTGGGCTGCCCGGCCACGGAAACGCAGAAGGAAAAGAGGAAAAAGAGCCGGCGTTCTCATCAGAGTAAGACGTCGCGCAAATCGCCCCCCGCTACCCAGTATATTACTGGCAAATGTTCAGTCTCTGGACAACAAGCTCTGCGAGCTGAGAGCGCGGATCTCTTTCCAACGAGAGATTGTTGCGTTATCTGTCTTACGGAAACCTGGATGTCCGCAGAGATTCCAGACTCGGCCATCGAACCCGCGGGTTTCTCCGTGCACCGAGCGGACAGAGTGAAAGACCTCTCAGGTAAAAGCAGAGGTGGTGGTGTATGTTTTATGATCAACAAATCATGGTGTGATCAGAGGAATGTACATTTTATCAGGTCTTTCTGCTCTCCTGATCTGGAATTTCTCATGTTTCTGTGTCGACCATTCTGGCTACCGAGGGAATTCACAGCGGTCATTATCACTGCTGTGTACATCCCCCCACAAGCCGACACAGACCGGGCACTCAGGGAACTGTATGGGAGTATAAGTCAGCAGGAAACCGCGCACCCTGAGGCCGCGTTCGTTGTTGCCGGGGACTTCAACAAAGCCAATTTTAAAACAATAGCACCAAAATACCACCAACATATCAGCTTCAACACACGAGGGGACCGGGTTTTGGATCATTGCTATTCTCCTTTCCGGGATGGCTACAAATCCCTCCCCCGACCCACCATTTGGCAAATCCGACCACTCTTCCGTTCTGCTTCTGCCCGCTTACAGGCAGAAACTGAAACGAGAAGCACCCACCCTCAGAATGATCCAGTGCTGGTTGGACCAATCAGACTCTATGCTACAGGACTGTTTTGATCACGCGGACTGGGAGATGTTCCGGTCTGCCTTCGATGACGACATCGAGGTTTACGCTGATAGCGTAACGTGTTTCATCAGGAAGTGCGTAGAGGACGTTGTTCTGACAAAAACTATACGGATCTACCCCAACCAGAAACCCTGGGTTAACGGCAATGTTCGCACGGCACTTACTGCGCGGACCACCGCTTTTAATTCCGGGAACGCGGAGGAGCGTAAACAAGCTAGTTATGCCCTCCGTAACTCCATCAGCGCAGCCAAACGCCAGTACAGGCACAAAATTGAAGGACAGTTCAACACCACTGACTCCAGAAGTATGTGGCAGGGAATTAACACCATCACGGACTATAAACGGAATAAAAACTCCGCCATGAACACCGTTGCCTCTCTCCCGGACGAGCTTAATACATTTTATGCTCGTTTCGAGGACAACAACAACACCGCCCTCGCGGAGAGAGCACTCGCGGCCGATACTACAGAGGTTGGTTCACTCTCCGTCTCTGTTGCGAATGTAACCCGATCCTTTCGACGGGTGAATATCCGCAAAGCCGCGGGTCCAGACGGCATTCCGAGCCGCGTCATCAGAGCATGCACGAACCAACTGGCTGGTGTTTTTACGGATATTTTCAACCTGTCCCTCTCCCTGTCTGTAGTCCCCACATGCTTCAAAACATCAACCATTGTGCCTGTACCGAAGCAATCAAAAATCACTTGCTTAAATGACTGGCGTCCTGTTGCCCTCACCCCCATCATCAGCAAATGCTTTGAGAGGTTGATCAGAGATTACATCTGCTCTGTTCTGCCCACCTCTTTGGACCCATTGCAGTTTGCCTAACGCAACAACCGCTCCACTGATGATGCCACTGCATCTACAATACACACTGCTTTCTCCCATCTGGAAAAAAGGAACACATATGTGAGAATGCTGTTTGTAGACTACAGCTCAGCATTTAACACCATAGTGCCCTCCAAGCTTGATTTGAAACTCCGGGCTCTGGGCTTAAACAGCTCGCTGTGCAGCTGGATCCTGGATTTCCTGTCAGGCAGACGTCAGGTGGTTAGAATGGGCAGCAACATCTCCTCATCTCTGACCCTCAACACTGGAGCCCCGCAGGGCTGTGTTCTCAGCCCACTCCTGTATTCCCTTAGCGACACATAGCTCCAATGCCATCATTAAGTTTGCTGACGATACGACGGTGGTAGGTCTGATCACTGACAATGATGAAACGGCCTACAGAGAGGAGGTGCACACTCTGACGCGCTGGTGTCAAGAGCCCAACCTCTCCCACAATGTCAGTAAAACCAAGGAGCTTGTGGTGGACTTCAGGAAGAAAGACAGAGAGCACAGCCCCATCACCATTAATGGAGCACCGGTGGAGAGAGTCAGCAGCTTCAAGTTCCTCGGTGTCCACATTACTGAGGAACTCACATGGTCCGTCCACACTGAGGCCGTTGTGAAGAAGGCTCACCAGCGCCTCTTCTTCCTGAGACGGCTGAGGAAGTTTGGAATGAACCACCACATCCTCACACGGTTCTACACCAGTACTGTAGAGAGCATCCTGACTGGCTGCATCACCGCCTTGTACGGCAATAGCCCCGCCCACAACCGCAAAGACCTGCAAAGGGTGGTGCGAACTGCCAGAAACATCATCGGAGGTGAGCTTCCCTCCCTCCAGGATATATACAACAGACGGTGTGTGAAAAAAGCTCGGAGGATTATCAGAGACTCCAGCCACCCGAGTTATGGGCTGCTCTCACTGCTTCCATCAGGCAGGCGGTATCGCAGCATCAGGACCCGCACCACCCGACTACATGACAGCTTCTTCCCACAAGCAATAAGACTTTTGAACACTTGATCTCTCATGATCAACAATCAGCACTGCACTTTATTAATCTTCATTCTGTCAAATATATTCTCCCCAATTCAATTAGTGTATATATATTTTTATATACCCTTATCTAGTTTGTGTATTCTACATTGTGTGTATTGTGTACATTTGATATGTAAACTGTGTTGTGTAAATATGTTGTTTATTGTAAAGTGGTTTATGTCTCGTCACTGTCATTACTGCAATGTTGCTCGGAACTGCACACAAGACTTTCACCTACTGTTGCACTCGTGTACACAGTAGTGTGACAATAAAGTGATTTGATTGATTGAGCTCAATTTTGAGTGTCATGGCAAAGGCTGTGAATACTTATGTACATGTGATTTTTTTTTTTTTTTTTTTTTTTTTTTTTTTTTCCCCCATTTTTAATAAATTTGCAAAGATTTCAAACAAACTACTTTCACGTTCTCATTATGGGGTATGGTTTGTAGAATTTTGAGGAAAATAACAAATTTAATACATTTTGGAATAAGGCTGTAACATAACAAAATGTGGAAAAAGTGAAGCGCTATGAATACTTTCCGGATGCACTGTACATATTGGATAATCCGGGGATGGGGAAATTCATGTTTTCAATCTTTTCAATTAATATTTTTAACCAAATTATGCTAATAATGTCATTTGTAATGAATATATAATGAATTTAAGTAATTAGACAAATGTAAAATAGAAGCCTTTTCACATGTGGACTCACTTTTTTAGTATTTTGATTGCTTTTACTTGAATTTACTACTACAGAGCCACAACATTTTCTACCCTTGTTTTCTCTGCAGAATATGACAGTCAGTTAGCACCCACCAAAGCCATGGCAGCGGCTTACCTGAACCCCAACCTGACTCATGCCCTGAACCACGGGGTTAAGCCTCGCTTCAGTGCAGGGATGGAGCGGACGGCTGGGGCTCTGGAGCGTGTGCTCAAAGTCTTCCACTACTTCGAGAGCAGTAGTGAACCCTGCACCTGGGCCAGCAACATCAGACACGGAGACTCCACTGATATTAGGGTGAGTCTGCAGACCTGCTGGGTCACCCTCTTCAGAATCTCTTGGAAATAAAATACAGCATTTTAAGGGGTGAAAGATATAATGGTGACCCTATTGGTTTTTCATTTATTTATTTTATTTTTTTAACTATTGGCATTGGTCTGATTAAACTGATATTAAGCTGATATTGGAGGCAAAAATATTGGAACATATTTGTTCCCAACCCAAACAGTCCTCCTTTTCTGTTATACAATTTTGGCCCCTTGATCAAAGTGCCTTTTAAGGCAAGTGGTTCGCTCTTGGTGGGGCTTATGGTGAGTTGTGCGTGGATGCTGCCGTAGATGGCATGAAGCCTCCAAACATGCTATGTCTCCGCAGTAACACGCTCAACAAGCCACGTGATAAGTTGCGTGGGTTGACAGTCTCAGATGCGGAGGCAGCTGAGATTTGTCCTCTGCCACCCAGATTGAGGCGAGTCATGATGCCACCATGTGGACTTGGAGTGCATTGGAGAGAAAATTATTTTTTTCCCGGCTTGTATAGCTAATGTGCATGTACGTTCTTGAGTTGATTGACAGGCAATATCTGTATCTAAAAGATAATTGGCTATTTTTAACCGTAAGGAGGGTCTTCCTTTCTACATCTGTTGACCGTTGGGTGCTCAGTTCTCCTTGGTTAAGCGTTCCAATTTCTCCCATTCATTTTAATATAGTTGTCCATCTCTGCTAGACTGTCTCTGCCTTGATTTTACTTGAAGCATGTAAAATTCTAGATGGGAGATTTAGGCTACATATGCACATTTTTGTTTGAAAATGCATACATTAATCCACACTGGTACTCACTGAAAGCATATTTTTGGAAATGCTGTCCATAAAAGCATACTTTGGAAAATTATAGCATTATGAAACTGAAAACGTAGTTTTAAAACATATACGTATGTCGATGTGGCCTTAGTATTTTATTAGAAAAAAAAAAAACAGGCCAACCGATTTAGATTAATTAAATTGTTTCATTAATGGCCATAACATAAAATAAAGTAAATAAATAAGAATAAGATAAATTAAATACACAATTGTTAAGCATGTACAATATATCAGTGACCATAACAGTTTTGACCATCAGTATGTTTTTTTTTTTTTTAATAATGTAAAAACAAACAGACATAACATTCATAATAGTGAAAGTTATATCGGTTATCTTTCAAAGAGATACAAATTATTATTGGCTAGTGCATCATTCGATGTTAAAAGAACTTTTCTTAGTGACTGTTTAGGTTCTAAATTGTGTATCTGTGGTATTTAATTTTCTTAAACGTTAAATCATTTGTCTTATTGATGCTCACAGTTGCACCACACATAGCCCACTGCAGGAATAAACTTATATTTCCTCTGAGCTCCTGGCCATGCAGCAGTATTCAAAATGCATTCTTGGCATGACCTAAAACACTCATGGTTAAACTCCCTCAGACAATGCAGTGCTACTCGAAATAATTTAACAAGCTTTTTTTTTTTTAAGCCGAATAGCCGCGTGACTTCAAAGTGCATTGTCACGCTTTCATCCCTCTTATGACTTACATTGTCCCAGTTTTCTGTTGTTTTGTGCAGGTTTATGATCTGTTGCACTTTAGTTTATCAGGGCTGAACCTTATTAAAGGTTCCATGGAGCTTCAAATTAAATAGCACTTACATAGATTGCATTGTCTATTTTGGGGTTAAAGTTGGTGGGTCCAGATTTAATATCTTATTTGTTTTTTAGAATTTTGTTATATTAGTGGCAGACTATATGATATCTGTGAGGGGACAGCAGAACTATAACTTATGTGTTATTCATCATACTCTAATGTGACCTATCCGATCTGCCCTGATGCCTTTTGCAATTCACATAATAAATGAAATGACGTTTTTCCATCCTGTTAGACAGCATGTACTGTATTATATCTCAGCAGACTCTAGAACATCCTGCTCTCTCTCTATCCCTTTAATCACTCCCTCCCTTTCTTCCATCCATTTCTTCTTCAGAACTTATTGGCCCACAACATGACACATTAATCAATGAGAGTGATTCAAACTCCTCTGCCTTGGAGCTTCTTATCTTCTTGGATTCACCTCGGTGCATTCTCAAATATGTGCTGCCCCAAGTTTTCTTGATGACTCAAGTGCAGTTTTCCGCCCTGTGTTGATCTAATTCTTATTGAAACAGCAAGTTTAGGTTGAACACTTCAAAGGGCTTGACCCTCATTTTGAAACAGCCAACAGGCTTTCGTTACATCATAACCATGAGACTTGATTTGCTATTTGCTGGTCAGTTGCAGGTGGTATTGGGGTGAGGGAAATTTTGATTGGACAAAAATCTGTGTAGTGCAGGATGAGTCATCAATAGTTTTGGTCCATTTCCCTGAAGAGAAAAACTGTGTATGTAAATGTGTATGTATGCTAAAAGTGAGTTTTGTCAATGTTTAGGATTACACTAGCATGTAGATGACCTGAAATCTAACACACATGGACTTAAAGCCTCAAAACACTTATTTTGATTTCACGAGGTCTTTAATACTTTATGAAAAGGAAAAAAATGCCAGCACATTGTGCTTATCCTCATATAAGATTACCACTTGGAGAGGATGTGACCCATATGTTTCCTATATAAAATCGTGCATGTGCATCACTTTGTCCGTGTGTGTTTCAGGGCATTATACAGAAGATATTGGACATCCATAAGGTGCGGTTTGTGTCCTGCTTTGGCCTGCGTCTTAGTCACTTGAGGACAGGTGAAGTTCACTGGCTCCACCCCGACATGGGTGTGTCTCATGTGAGGGAGAGGTACGAGCACAGCCACCCCCAAGATGACTGGAGGTGAGTCACTATTTTAATGCTGCTCTCATAACCAAAAAAAGCATCAGTATGTGTCGGGGGGGGGGGGGTATATAAATATATAGAATCATCCCTCCTCAAGAAAATCTGGTTTACAGTGAGGCACTTACAATAGAAGTGAATGAGGTCAGTCCGTGAACATTGAAATACCCACTTCAAAAGTATAAAGTGTAGTTTCAAAAGTATAGCCACATTATGTAAACAATGTGTGTTAACATGATTTTAGGCAACATCTACATTAATCTGGATACATTTGAAATCTGCATTTTCGAAACATACTCCGACCTCACTGTTGTATTTAAGCATTTACAAAAAGTTGCTCATCCACACACTGAAATGCTTAAATTCCCTTACTGCACATGCAAACAATTGCTGTTGCATGTATGGTCTGAAACTAAATTGTCCTTGTGTTCCATTGCTGGACATCAATTCTGAGGAAACTTCCTGTTGCCTTTGAAGGAATGCAAAGTGAATGTTGTACAAAGTAACATTTATCTTTAACAATGCTATTAAAGTGAATATCAGGCACAACAGCGCCACTATAACACGGGCCACCTTCTTGATTGTTTTGGTTGAATGGATCACATGACTGTGCTACATGACTACAAATACGTCATAGTTTTCAGATATATCCATTTTTGCAGTCAAATTTATCCACTTGGGAGAGCGTTTTCAAAAAGCAGTGAAAACATATTAGTGTGGTAGTGGCTTAGTGTGATAAAATATCTTTCTAACCTTTTCTGGGTGAAGTTTACATTTACATTTATTAATTTGGCAAACGCTTTTATCCAAAGCGACTTACAAAAGAGGAGAACCTACCTATAAGCGAATCATCTTAATGAGACATTGGTATGAAAAGTGCCATATTACAAAGTTTCACTAGCATCAGAATGGTATTCAAACACATTGAAGTGCAACAAGAATTTTTTTTTTTTTTTTTAGTGACTGGTTAAGTGCTCTTGGAAAAGATGTGTTTTTAGCCGTTTTTTTGAAGACAGAGAGTGAGACAGCTTCACGGATGGAGTTTGGAAGGTCATTCCACCAACGTGGTATGATTAAACTGAATGTCTGGGAAAGTGTTTTGCTGCCTCTTTGTGTTGGTACAACAGGGCGACGTTTCTTAGCCGACCGCAGGCTTCTGGTGGGAGTGTAGTTCTGCATAAATTATTTTAGGTATGCTGGAGCAGACCCAGTGACTGTTTTGTATGCCAGCATCAGGGCCTTGAATTTAATACGTGCATCAACCGGCAGCCAGTGGAGAGAGACAAAGAGTTGTATAACATGTGCTCTCTTTGGTTCATTAAAGACCAGACGTGCTGCTGCATTCTGGATCATTTGCAGAGGTCTAATAGCACATGCAGGAAGGCCTGCAATGAGAGCGTTACAGTAGTCCAGTCTAGTTATGACAAGTGAATGAACAAGCAGTTTTGTGGCATGTTCAGAGAGGAAAGGTCTTATCTTCCTGATATTGTAGAGTGTAAATCTACATGATCTTGGAGTCTTTGAGATGTGGTCCTAGAAATGTAGCTTGTTATCAATGGTTACCCCAAGATTTCTGACTGTTCTAGCCAAGTTTACAACTTTGTTGTCATGACAATGTAATGTCAACAATCCCTAAAACCCCAAAACTACTGTAAAGATTACTATTTAAATAACTTTACAGCTCAAATAATACACATGTTTTAACAGAAGATTTAATGTAAGTGCTTTTATAAAATTATAAGATTCACATAAGAGAAAGAAAAACTTTAAATAAGTGCATCTTTAATGAGTGCCATGTTTGCTGTTCAGAAGGATTGGCTGGTTAGATATTGCTTATTGAGATTACACTTTTATCTTAAGTGTACTCTTTTAACACTCTCTTTAGTTTGCTTATTTACTGTATATGAAGGACCAGAGTTTCTTCTGGTACTAGATCCTATGGTGTCATTCAAATGTCTAGTTTAGTTTGAATGTGGAAAAAACGGCATATGTGGAGGAGAGCATATGGTTTCCTTTTGGAAAAATAAAACAGAACAACAGGCTTTTGAAGAGAAAATAACCACAAATCTGCTGTATTATTTATTTACCAGCTCTCTCTATCCGTGTGCTATCAACTACACTATGTGAGATACTGGCAGGTTGATGTGACCGTACTGGGGCTTAGAGTTCGACACCACTTATTTCTGTCATCCTTGCCCACATATTGCTTGATGTCTCTGTTTACAGTACAATCAAAACCCCTCTCAAATCACTGAGTTGGCACATCTTTGACATCTGAGACCAGTGTTGTGTTCTGTCAGTGCTTTAACCATATTATTATCTTTTATGAGAATTTTAGTTATCTGTCTTGTGGGCCTTACTGTCAGTTTGAGGACTTTTGAAAGCACTGGTGGTATTTAAAATGCTCTTAAATATTGTAAACCATCCCTTGTTAAATTGCATTAAACAAAATTTGAGGCCCAAAGTTGGTCCTTGTTACATACAGACCTTGTTGTTTATGTACAGTAGATGACATGGCTCACTTGTAGAGTGAAGGTGATGTTCATCTTTAGAGGAAGAAATAATTATTTAATTGCTTACGCATAATTCATATACTGAGCAGCACAATGGGGCGGAGAATCCTGCATCACAAAGATGTTCATCCAATGGGTGGAGCTTCAGAATGAATGCAGCTCATCATAGTGTAGCTGTCAGTTTTATCTTAGTGAAGCTAAATAAAGCAGTCCAGCTTAATTGCCGTATTGTTTATATTCCATTCATGCAGCCCAGGGCTTGCCTCTCTATCTTCTTTCTTCAACCCTCCATTATGAATGAATGGCCTTTTTATACATTGACGGGAAAGTCCGCAGTTCAAAGGATGAGCTTTATTATGTTTGCCCTCCAGCACGACTCCATAATGAAAAACAGAGCCTTGATAATACACGCAGCATTCGCTTTAAAGCAAAATATTTTACCCTTTGCAAAGAAAGGTTAAATTCCTCTTCAATGTCTGCAGTAATAGAAAAAGAATGGCTAGGATTTGACTGCAGGATACTGGATGTTTTTCATTGTCTATGATCATGTTTCCAGATGGAATGGTATTATTATTCAGAATAGCCTAAAAATACAGAATGATCTAAACTGATCTAATAGAGAAAGAGGTTCTGGTATCAGTGGTGATACTATGCCAGGCAGTAGTAAATTTATACTGGTGATTGCATGGGCACAAAGAAAGAGAAGCATTAACATTGGGAAAACTGTAGTTAAAGGGGTAGTTCACCCAAAATGAAAAGTCTTTCATCATTTACTCACCCTCATGCCATCCCAGAAGTGTATGACTTTCTTTTTATGCAAAACACAAATTAAGATTTTTAGAAGAATATTTTGGCTCTGTTGGTCCTCACAATGCAATGAATGGTGACCAGACCTCAGAAGGTCTAAAAATGACGTAAAGGACCATAAAAGTAATCCATAAGACTCCAGTGGTTAAATTCATGTCTTCTGAAGCAACATGATAGGTGTGAGTGAGAAACAGATACATTTTTTATTTTTATTTTTTTACTATCAATCTCCACCTTTGACCAGTTGGTGCCAGAATGTGAAAGTGAAAGTCATTTCCACACCACAGTGTGAAATTGATAGTGTAGATTTAGTTAAAATGTACATTTTAAATAGTGATCTGTTTTTCACCCACACCTATCATATCACGTCAGAAGATTTGGATTTAACCACTATAGTTGTATGGATTATTTTTTACTGCATTTTGGGCATTTAAAGTTTTGATCACCATTCACTTGCATTGTGAGGACCATCAGAGCTGAAATATACTTTTAAAAATTGTGTTTGTGTTTTGATGATAGAATTTCATTTTTGGGTGAACTGTCCCTTTAATGTGCTTTCTGAAATCCTGGTCATTCAACGGAAGGAGTTATTCCAAAGAAAACAATTGTCTAAAAAAACAAATTGTCTAATTTTCTTTAAAATGTAGTACCTTGCTTTACCTCTGAACATGACATCACAGAGGCTGTGCCAGCTAGTTTAACTAACAGCCAGATATGGCCATTTATGCACCGTATATGCACTGTGATAGGGTCCATTCTTACCAAAAGCATCCTTGCACTAAAAAAGGTAGATGCATTACTAAGTATAGAGCAGAACACAGATGTCTCAAGATGTGTTTTAAACAATCCGAGAAACTAAGAAATACCCCCAAAAACGCAGTGCAACTGCAGGAGTCGCTTACAAAACAGTGAGCGAACGACCCCATAGAAAGTAATGGCGAAAGTAACGCTCAGTTATTTGAAATGAACCTAGAATACTCAAAGAACAAATGGACTTTTTAAACACTGTCACAAAATGTTTTGCTGTGGTTATCTTTCTATGTGCATATTGCCTGATGGCAAATGTCTGGTGTTCTTAGCTTGCCAGATCTTATTTTCCACAAATTTCCAATGCAAAAGAGCCCAGGCCAACACAAAGTACATGATGTCATAATTTGCTCTGTATTTTTCCACTGTTTTTTCCTCCATGTGTTATGTTTTGTAAAACAATTTGAGATTCTGTTGTTTGTGCCTTCGTCTGAGGCAAATGCCAGGTACTGTATATTATCTCCAGCCGATTTAGAGAAGATATTTCAAATGTGCTACGCAGGTGCTACAGCATTCTGGCTAATGCTCGGATGAAGAGAAGTGTAGAACAAACTTAGCGTAATTGAGAGCAGACAGCTAGCCAGCTATGAGAGAACTGGGCATTATTCTACCTCCCAGACAGACAGCTGTTGAGAGCAGGCAGTGATAGTATCTTACTGTAATTGTGTTGTCTGGCAGACTTTAGAAGATCATGTCTCACTTTAATCAGACACAAATGAAAGGGAAGATCAGTGTTCTTCAGTAATATGTCAACATGAGTCAACAAAGAGATGTAAATGCCCACAGAAAAGGTGTTATGCCTGAGGGTTTGATCCACTAAGCATCTGTTATGAGTTACGGTACGTCGTAACCAGACACCACACAATAAAAAATATATTTCATGTTGATTTGAGTTTTTGTCCTAACCAGCTTCGACCATGATTTTGTCCATCGCTTAGTTTCTATTTCTGCAGCGTTGCGCTGGATTGCACCAGCTTGTTGGTCCAAACTCCTGCTCCTCATAAATGTACTGTATTTGAACATCACATATCTTCAGTTTCACATTGAGTCTGGACCGATAAATTGCTTGTCTCCGGAAATGTTTTGCATTGTGCAGGATTAGGACACAAACTGACAAGATTCAGATTGCAATTTGGTCAGGCTATGGGACTGTAGCCAGTCAATAATCACTACTGAAATGATTCCTATACATACATTTTTAGCTTTAGCAGAGAAAATTCACTACATTTTAGAGGTGACAGTATTTGGAGTGTTTTGTTCTGTTATTGGATCATCTCTCTCTGTGTCTTATTTCTCCCTGCAGATATGAGCTACGGATTCGATACTTGCCCAAAGGGTTTTTAAAACAGTTTACTGAGGACCAGCCAACTCTCAACTACTTTTATCATCAGGTGATGCATAATTTCATCTGGCAGCCTGGGGACTACTGCCATACCCTCTGCGACTGTCTCCCAGTGAAAACACTACCTCATCTCACCAAAAACATTATTGAGAGTGTAGTGGTTAACGCTCAGCACTGGTGCCTGATTCGATTCTTCACCATGTTGCTTGTTCAGTCCACACAAGAGCAAGCCATGAGCTTATCCCCAGGTTGCTCCAGGTGGATTGTCAGTATAACGTTAAAGGAATAGTTCATCCAGAAATGAGATTTCTCTCATTTACTCACACTCATGTCATCACAGATGTGTCTTTTGTTCTTCAGCAGAACACAAACAAAGATTTTTAGAGGAATATCTCAGCTCTATAGGTCCATACAATGCAAGTGAATGGTGATCAGACCTTTAAAGCTCCACAAATCACATAATGGAAACATTAAAGTAATCCATAAGACTCCAGTGTTTAAATCCTTAACTTCAGAAGTTATATAATAGGTGTGGGTGAGAAACAAAACAATATATAAGTCTTTTTTTTTAACTCTAAATCTGTACTTTCACTTTTACATCTGAAAGTCACAGATGGTGCCAGTTTAGTTTCACTTTCACATCTGATGGTTAAAGTGGAGGTTTAGAGTAAAAAAGGACTTAAATATGGTTCTATTTCTCACCCACACCTATTATATTACTCCTGAAGTTATACAGCCATGGCCAAAATTACTGGCAGTGACATAAATTTTGTGTTTCACAAAGTTTTCTGCTTCAGTTGTTGTGGTGTTGATAAACATTGTTTCTAGATTATTGGGCAGAGTGATCAGATGCATTTTAAATTATTACAAAATGCTTCATTGGCCAAAAAAAATTTCTTTATCACAAAACCCCAAATCTCCGTTTTTTGGCCCTGGCACAAAATGACCAGCTAACATAATTTCACTAATCATATCAGCAGCACCTGGGAAAGTGTGAACGAGTACTAGTCAGGTGAAATCACACGGATTATAAGAGCAGACTGATTGCTATAAAAGGAGGGAAGTGTTCTTGTTAGCCATGATTACATCTAAAGAAAGATGTGCAGCCATCATCGCTTTGCATCAAAATGGCCTCACATGCAAGGAAATTGCTGCAAAGAATATTGCACCTGAAAGAACCATTTACCAGATCATCAAAAACTTCAAGGAGAGAGATTCAACTGCAGTGAAGAAGGCTTCAGGACATCCCAGAATGTCCAGCAAGCACCAGGATTGTCTCCTCCTGAGGAGTCTGATACGGAATTGTGTCACCACCAGTGCAGAGCTTGCTCAATATTTGCAGCAGGTTGGTATGAGTGCATCTGCCCACACAGTGTGGCAAAGACTTTTGGACAATGACCTGGTGTCAAGAAGGGCAGCAAAGAAGCCACTTCTCTCCAAGAAAAACAGGACAGACTGAAATTATGCAGGAAGTACAAGGATTGGACAGCAGTAGACTGATGCAAAATTATTTTCTCTGATGAAGCCCCCTTCCTACTGATTGGGACATCTAGAAAATTGATAGTCCGGAGAAGAAAAGGTGAACGCTACCATGAGTCCTGTGCCGTGCCAAAAGTTAAGCATCCTAAGACCATCCATGTGTGGGGTTGCTTTTCATCCAAGGGAGTGGGCTCTCTCACAATTCTGCCCAAAAACACTGCCATGAATAAAGAATGGTATCAAAATGTCCTACAATAGCAACTTCTCCCAACGATCCAGGAGCAATTTGGTGATGATCCGTGCATGTTCTAGGATGATGGAGCACCATGTCACAAGGCAAGAGTGACAATGAAGTGGCTCGGAGATCATTACATTTCAATTTTGGACCCGTGGCCAGGCAACTCCCCGGATCTTAATCCCATAGAGAACTTGTGGTCAATCCTCAAAAGGCGAGTGGACAAGCAGAAGCCCACAGATTGTGATCAACTCTTGAGCACTAATAAGTGAAGAATGGCTTGCATCTGTCAGGATTTAGCCCAGAAGCTGATATCCAGCATGCCAAAGTGAATTTTAGAGGTTATGAAAAACAAAGGTCAACACTGTAAATATTGAATGTTTTTGCCAATGAAAGCCTTTAAAACTTATGGGAATGCTTATCATTGCTTTTCAGTATACCATAGAAACGTGAACAAATAATCTACAAATTATTTTACAAATAAAATGTATGTCACTGCCAATACTTTTGGCCAAGGCTGTAGATTTAAACACTGAAGTCATATAGATTACCTTTACGTGTCCTTTATGTGATTTTTTTTTTTTTTTTTGAGCTACAAAGTTCTGGTCACCATTCACTTGCACTGTATGGACCTACAGAGCAGAAATATTCATCTAAAAATCTGCTGAAGAAAGTCATTCACATCTGGGATGGCATGAGAATGAGTAAATTATAAAATAATTTTTACATTTTTGGGTGAACTATGTCTTATATATTGTATGCATTATACTAATTTGTGGTTCCATTTTTTTGGTGTGGTGGCTAGGGAGCCGTTCAGTTCAAAAAGCTTGATGCAACACAGTGAATTAAACTGAATGCAGATGTCTCAAAACGTGTTTTTAAACGTTTTTTTTTTTTACTTCTAAAAATGCATAGCTCCTGTGTGAGATGCTGAAAAAACAATGAGATGTGACACAGCGGTCAAAAAGATCCATCTAGTGCATGTTTAAATAGAAAAATAATTGAAAAACTGCTAAGACTGACAAAAACACGTTCAAAGTGAACGGCCCCCAACAGTTCATATTAATGAATTAAGAGGAGGCTATTGCTACATCCGTTATTAACCTTCATTCATTTTTTCAAAGAATAACAATTAAGCTAAAGCTTTTATTATTTATTTGTTCATTCATTTGGCTCATAAGATTAGCCTAAACTGATAAACTCTGTTTTCTGTTCCACCCTGTTGCCACGGCCTGATGTGTAATATTTCTCTTTTCCTCAGGTAAAAAGTGACTATATGATGGAGATTGCTGATCAAGTCGATCAAGACATAGCACTTAAACTGGGCTGCCTTGAAATCAGGTATCTGACCATGATATATCAATGCTAAATATTTTACCTTGACTTTACCTATAACTAAAGACTGCATTCAAACATCGAGAAGCAAATCGTCCTTCTCTTCTCTGTGTTTCAGGAGGTTTTTCAGGGACATGCGTGGTAACGCCTTGGATAAGAAATCAAATTATGAACTGCTAGAGTAAGTTGCTGTGGATGATTGCTGCTTATGTTTTGATCATTAATTCTTGAAGCCATCGTGCCCTGATTGGCTTGTGCACTACAATGTGCGAGAGCACTGTTCAGTTAAGATGTAATGCTATTAAGAGTACATCAAACCATTTATAAAAACAAGCTTTTACACATAGGAGTAGGTCTCTTAACCATTAGATCTCTCTTCCTGTCCTTCCTTTTTTTCCCTCAGTGTGTATATGGGTCAGAATAACTAGTCCATGTTGCATGGACCTCTGAAACCTGTCTGATCTATTTATAGTAGAATGTAATTGATCCTTGCCTATCTCCTGCAGTGGTGCAGGGTCTCCATTGCTCAAATGCAGGTTTGCAATGGCTGAATGAGTCTAGCAGAGACCATCGCTCTTCTAATGGTTCAGCCACAAGCTGCTTGGTCTCTTGTTACTTGTGCTTTTAACCAGTTGTCACTCATCTAATGCTATGCCTTGTGTTAAGACTACAGTCAATAACGCATTTACATGCACACCAATATGCTCACAACTACCAAAAATCTGATTATTAAAAACATTCGACAACACAGGATGAGACTTAAAATCATTATTCTCTGCTTTTACCTTAAAACTTTCATGCATGCAACACTTGTGCATTTGGATAAGCTGGAAAGAACGCCAGTAAAGGTGGTTATATGCAATGCGAAATCAAAGTACTTGGCAAAAATCTACATGTGCCAATCAACTTATGCTTTAACTGAATATAACCTCACCTCAATAAAAGAAAACCATTTAAGGCATTTACATGACCGTACACATTGTCAGCTTATTAAGCATAATCAGTTTAAGAATGTGGACGTAAACATGCTTAATATATTCTTGTGTTCTCTCCCTGCAGGAAGGACGTTGGTCTGCGGAGATTCTTTCCAAAGAGTTTATTAGACTCAGTGAAGGTACCATTCCTGATGCTACTTCCTTTTTTTAGTGTTCTTGATTCACCCAAAGCCATTGGGTTAATTCATTAGGTTTGATTTATGATTTATTGTAGTGTTTGGGAAGCCACTTGAAACTTTAGCTTGCCAAGCTACTCTTGATTTTAAGTTATACGGTGAAGCTCAACATAGTTAACTGCACAATAAGCTACAAACAAAAAGGTTAAAACTTCATTGCAGCGATTTTGGGCTGGGGAAATAATTGATGCCATTTAAGGGGCTATTATCATTTTTTATTTTTTGTTGGCATCATCTTTTTACTAAATATTATATGGTTATGTTAAATATTGTAAATAATACATAATATAAAAATATTCTAGTATTATTTTGTATATTTTATCTTTAGTGGGACTTGAATTAGTCCTTTAAATTTAGGCCCTTTTTTCGGTCTCCGTGTGGCTCTATATTCGCTCGGACCAAATCCCAGACAGGAGCTGTGCATTGAGAATACCTGCAGATCACTCACCCTCTTAAGGGACGTAAGTGTCAGAGTAAGAGAGCTGTTTTAAAGGAAAGAAAACACAGATTGGTTCAAAGGGGGCTTTAGTCAGTGCGTTCAGCACCAAGGCAAGGTCCCATGTAGGGATTGTAGCTGGGCGGGGAGGATTCAATCACCTCACGCCTCTTAGAAAGCTGACCACGAAACAGTGTCTACCTACTGGCATGCCCCCTACAGCTGCAAGGTTTGCCAAAATAGCAGCTACATATACTTTTTGCATAGACGGAGTAAGACTTGCATCTTAGACAGTCCAGTCAGTGCAAGTGTGGAAATTGTTTAGCTCTTTTAGTTTACCGGAGCACGGCAGGGGAGCAGTTGTCTTCAGGAAAGGATGCGCCGTCCACTGCTGGTAAGTGCGATTCAACGTTGAAATCCAGGAGTGAAGGAGATACTGACTGATGCTGCTGTGCTGCCCACTTATATAGAGAGCTGAGCACCGAACGCTCAATGTCATTGGCTGAGCGGGCATGAACGCTATTGGCTCAATTCAGTTGTATCTGAATTGGTGTGATCCAATAGGAGTTCAGAAATCGAAGAAAAGGAGTTTTTCCCATACGACGTGATGTAAGTGACCGAAATCGAAAGGGAACGGCTTTACTACAAATGAGAAGCGGCAAGATTGCAATCAAAGCCTGCCGCCTAACTCGTCCTGTGTTAAACCGCTTTTATGATATCATTATCAGAAATATATATATCAACAGCTTATCAAATTTGTAAGAATTGTGAGATGTCCATTTTCATGAGGATTTACGCTAGGTCTCTACATTGCTAAGTCATGTTAGAGAGGGAATACAACTGCAAAAGAATTTTACAATAAATAAATAATATGTGAACATGGCTGATGTTATGAGAGCAGAGGTCGGTCTGTGTGCTCGTTCATACATAGTACACGTGCGCTCACTCGTGGTCTGTAAATCAAACTTTGGGTTGAACAAATCTGTATGACTAGTCACAGGACTTTTGGTGCTAATTTTGGATGTATCGGTCTTATTTTTAAACACGTCTCTGGTGTATGTGATGCTGAACATTCATGGTGTTTGTTAGTTGACAGTCACAGTGACAACAGAACTGATCTATATCAGAAAATCTGTTACAATCATTTTGTTTAAAATAATTACTAAAAGGGATAGTTGACCCAAAAATGAAAAATCACAAATTTCCTTTCCCTCATGCCATCCCAGATGTGTATGACTTTCTTTCTTCTGCAGAACACAAATTAAGATTTTTAGAAGAATATCTCCGCTCTGTTGGTCCATACAATGCATGTGAATGGTGGTCAGAACTTTAAAGCTCCAAAAAGCACATAAATGAAGCATAAAAGTAATCCATAAGATTCCAGTGGTTAAATATATATCTTTAGAAGTTATATGATAGATGTCGGTGAGAAACAGATCAATATTTAAGCCCTTAAGTCAAGGACTTAAATATTGATCTGTCTCTTATCCAAAAAGCTGAGATATTTTTTCTAAATAATTATAATTTGTCTTCAGCAGAAGAAAGTTATACACATCAGCAACAGCGGGTGCAAGTCTTGGGTGCGGTTCCAAGCAACATAGCAGTATGACAATTACAATTACAATGAACTATCCCATTAACTAACATTCCAATATTCTTACTATAAAAACTGTAACTTAAAATTTTCTCTCTCTCTCTCTCTCTGTTATGTGTTAACACGTTGTATGCGGCCATAGTATGTATCGATTATGCATTGTTATTGTAATTTTTTATAACACTGATACTACTGCAAAGATGGGTGTATAAAAGAGTGTAAATGGGTGGAAACGGGCAAAAGAATGATTGACTTATTTTGGGAATTTGTGAATGGCTTTTGGCTGCAGATGTCACATGAGTGAATGGGCACTTAAGAGTATTTGATTTTTTTAATTAAAAAACATATTCTTGGAAAATGTCTTTACACAAACAATCTTTCAGATTTTGGTAAATATGCACAATCTCACGAAGAACTATACACACTGGTTTGTTTTTGTTGACTGATCTTAACTGATTGTATGGAAATTAGTTGTCAGCTTCAAAGTAGGTGGAGTTCCAGGTCACACCCAACAATGACGTGGACCAATGGCAGTAATATAAGGTGTTTAGCAGCCGGTTAGAATTTTTCCAGAACGTTTTCCCTGGCGAGCTATTATAAACCACCAAAATAAACTCAAAAACACATTCTTTTTGACTACCTTTTGTTCTAAATGAAGTCACACCCATTCATTCTTTGAATTTGTAGGAAGTGTGCAGGGGCTTTTATTGGAAAAGCTATGCTTATCTGAAAACAGTTGTCTACTGTCATGGAACTAAAATAATGGACTTAAGTTGGTACCATCATGACTTTTAGTTAGTTTCTCCCACACTAATTTATTTAGACATGAGGAAATGCTTCTGTTCAGATAAAATCAGGGTTATTACCTGCTTTGCTTTCACAGTGGTCCGCACCCCTGAGATGTTTTGCCTCTGTTATTTTCTCTTTCTCTGAAGGCGCAGCTTGTTAGAGGCGCAGCTTGTTAGAGAGCCAGTTTCCTTTCCATTTGACCTACCTACTCTGTCTGTTTCAGTCTGCAGTATGCTGTGGCTGTTAGTTAGAGTGGACAGTGTCCATTCATACTTTGGGTTTATTCCATAATAATTGTAGTTTTGGAAACAGAAGCTGCTTTTGTGCAGCTTATTATTTCATGTCTGATCATTGCATCATTACTGAGTTATTCAATTGTGTTTTTTTGTTTTTTTTTGTTTTTTTTTGTGCATGTTCGAATGGGAATAGCATTTGTGTATGTGTGTTCCATAGGGATTTACCTGTACTTTATATTAATGGAGAGTCTGTGCATATTTTATGGCTTTCATTCTCTGTACTGCTCTCCCTTTTTTATATTCATTCTAGCCCAAAGCAGCCCAAAATCACCTCCTTTTCATTGGTTGCCATGGAAACCCAAGCCCATGTCAAGAGGGAAGAGAGTGTTATTTGTTTTTTTGGGGCTTTATTTGAGATTTTGTTAGTTTTGCAAATATTCCAAAGCTTTTAACTAGGGGACCATTATTATTATTAGCTAACTGTCATCTCAGATTAATAAATACGTTTGATGGCATTTGCATAATTTGGCACAGCTTGTATACATCATTTAAACATTCATTTGATGGGTATCCATAATCTGTTTGACATTTTAAATAAATATTAATACTTCTAATTGAGATGAAATCACATCCTGGCTGTTATCATTTTGCAGAGAGTTTTACTGAAACATTTAGTGAACTGCTTGGCTATGCTCTTTTGATTTGTGTCCTCAAAATGACTCGCAGCTCTCTTCTCTCTCAAGAAATACATTTGTTAAGGAATTCATTTATAAATACACAATCATTTCAAAGGAATAGTTCACACAAAAATTTAAATTCTCTCATCATTTACTCCACCTCATGCCATCCCAGATCCACTTTCCCATTCTTCTTGTGTTTTTGGTGATTCGCAGTTTTAATACATATCGGCCCCTACTGGGTTGTGAGGTGAATTTATGATAAAAATTACTTACATTTTGAATTCTCACCCGCACCTATCATATCATGTCTGAACACATGGATTTAACCACTGGAGACATATGGATTACTTTATGATGCCTTTATGTGGACTTTGTTGCTTCAAAATTTTGGCACCCGTTCACTTCCATTGTGAGGCCCTACAGAGCTGAAATATTCTTTTAAAAATCTTAATATGTGTTGTGCAGAAGAATGTAAGTCATACACATCTGGGATGCCAGGAGTGTGAGTAAATCATGAGAAAATTTTCATTTTTGAATTAACTATCCATTTAAGGATTAACAATAAACAATATTCTGGACAACAAGATCGGATGTCTTCTCTCAGTGTCCTTGAGAAATAATGATCGTTTTGTCTAATACTCAAAAGTGATGTGTGTAATTTTTGTGCTACTAGAGGTACTTCATCTTTAAGGGATTGTCTAATAGCCCTTTAACTAAGAAATAACTACTAATTTTATTGAGTAATTGTTTTTAATGGATAAGTCATGATGTGCTTTATCTTTCAGGCTAAATCCTTGCGGAAATTGATCCAGCAGACGTTTAAACAATTTGCCAATCTGAACGATGAACAGTGCATTCTGAATTTCTTTGAGATCCTATGGCCCATATACAGATTTGATAAGGAGTGTTTTAAATGCGCTCTTGGGGTAAGTTGAGTTTAGATGTGGCTTTTTATTCTGGATGTACTTTATGCTAATGAATTGAATTAATTACTAATACACTAATACTAATACAATTATTAATTAATTATTTACATTTAGTGCCTCTCCTGATTTATTAGTTCCGCCTTAATGGTGATGGTTGAGTTTTATAACCAGTCTGCAGTGACGTCTGTTGGCCAAAAGATGATTGTTCATTCATATATAGTAAATCTCAGGATAGATCTTTTTTTTTTATATGTTTTTTCCCCCTGTAACACTCATAGAAGGGAAAATCAAGTTGCTACTGTGTATTTATCAGATTGGTCAGGTAAATATGAATTTAAATCATTGTCCTTTGTTGTGTTTGATAGTCAAGCTGGGTTATTGCAGTGGAGTTGGCCATCGGACCAGAGGAGGGAATCAGTTACTTGACAGACAAAGGCTCAAATGTAAGTTTTGTCTAATGCCATGAATTAATAGATTGATTAAAGGAGGAATGGATTGATAAACTATTGGACATTTTATCTAATGTCACTCTGTCTCTATCTGGGCAGCCAACACACCTGGCCAACTTCACACAGGTGCAGAATATCCAGTTTGAGGAGCGAGAGAGGAAGGGAATGCTACAGTTAGATGTGGCTGGAGCACCCGAGGTAACACACATACTCTATACACATGCGATGTTTAGATTTCGTTGTGTTTCGTCTTTTGCCTACATGGATATAGCATAGTTTGAGACCTTGTTTGTGCTTGTGCATTTCTCAGCCTCTGACAGTAACAACCACAACTCTGAACACTGCGGAAAACATGGCCGATCTAATTGACGGCTACTGCAGACTTGTGAGCAGAAATTCCTCATCATTTATCGTCCGTGTACAGAAAGGTGAGAACACACACAGTCCAAACTTTCTCATAGAATGAACGTTACTCTATATACATTTTTGCAATCTGACTTGTACGTGCCGCTTTCTACATTTCACTGCAGTTTCCTGGTGAAATGAACACGAGAGGCACTACAACATACGTGTGGTTTAATCATTGTCACACAAATCACAAGTAGAATAGCTCATTTTGATTTGATAAAAAACTATGGGCTCGACGGCCGCGGTTCGAGTCCAGCCAAAGACACACATAAGTGAAACTGTCATAGAAGGAACACAAAATGACATGGATGCTTCAGTTAATATGTGTTTTCTTTTATTATTATTTCGAATTTGCAGTTTAGAAACACTATTGGTTAGGTTTAGTTGTTGGGTAAGGATGTCTGTTTTGTTAAACTCTCATTTATCTTTCTATTGGTTAGGTTCAGGGTAAAGTTTTATGTTAGGGATGTACATTTTATTTGTTAAAACCTCCATCTAAAATTCACCTTAAAAACCTTGTCTGAATACAACCTCATTTCGCTCTATTTTTGCACCCCCTGCTGGACATTTAATTTTAAATCAGCAGCCAAACGTGTAATGAAGCACGCAATTTCAGTTTTGCAAAAACTTTGCAACGTTCACATAAATTTCATGTGAGCAGGCTGCACAGTCACAAAAAAATGTCAGAAATATCAGATTAATCCTTAAAGGTATAGTTCACTCAAAAATTATAATTCTGTCGTTATTTAGTGACCCTTATGTCATTCCAAACCTGTATGACTTTCTGTGGAACACAAAATGTGAATTTTTGGAGAATATTATGGCCACTGTTTTCCATATAATGACAGTGAAAGTGAACTTGGGTTGTTAAGCTTGTCATAGGGGATAGGCACGACATGAGGTTGAATAAATTAAGATGCAATTTTCATTTTTTAGTAAACTGTCCCTTTAATATACCTTCGTGATGACAGCAATTAAATCACTGGAGGTTTGCCAAGTTGCTGTTCTGTTCTACTCGACTATAGTATGTAACTGGTATTAGGATGCAGATCTTGTCTGCTCTTCTATTGGCAATGCTTGGTTTTGTTGCATTGCCAATGGTTGCTGTTGCTCATATCACCGCAAAACGGCAACTCTCATTGAAAATGATAGACTTTGTTGCCGCATATCAGTGTGAACGTACCTTGAGTTATCATCTTCCACTTTAAAATTACATGTTATATCTTTACTCAGGTTTGTTTTTGGTCCAGCAGATTTGAAATACACATTTTATATATTTTTTGTGTTAACAGAAGGAGAGCGAGCTCTTCCATCAATCCCAAAGGCTCCAAAGTAAGTCACAAATTTGAAGGATGTTGTTTTGAAAATACAGTGGGGTCCAGAAGTGTGAGACCACTAGTGAAAATGCTTCTATTTTGCATTTTCTAATACAGATAATACTGGTGTTTTCATTGAAAATTGTATTCAAATTTTGCTTTAATGGTATTATGCACTTGAGCTGGCATGGACTTGCTTTAATGGTAGTATGCAACAGAGCTGGCATGGACTTTACAAGTTTGTGCAAAACCTGATAATCCATGTTATCCCAGCATGATTAGAGAGCATTTTGTGTGATTCAATGAAAGCACTGAAATCTGACCATTTTAGAAATCTGCCCTAGAAATAGTGCACTCTTAAATATTTCTTACTGATTTTACATCATAGACTTTCTTGGGTTTTTTTTTAACTTTATTTTCAAGTTTAAATTCAATTTTAAATCCTAGATTTTTAAATGTGGTCTCAGACTCGATAAAGAAACATTTTAAATGATAATTACCTCTGTCATTCCTGATTATCTTCACAGTTTTTGATAGTTTTCCAATAGGGCAGCTTGGTTCCTCTTTGGTACAGACATGTGGAATCTCTCAGTGTGCCTCTAAACTAATCTGACCCTCAGCCCATCTCCCATTAAAAATGATCACGTTAGTGCCCATCTGTTATGTCATCCCCCTGCACACAATAATGGGTAAACCCAGCTCAGTGTGCTCAGCATGGATCAGTGTATTCTGTCTGAGGTGGAGAAGGTCACACTCTGATAAAGTTTAAATGAAAATGTACACTATTCATCTTCTTCAACCTCTGTCACACAGATCAGCAAACCATGAGAAACGGTTACAAGGAGTTCGAACCAAAGTCATCTCTGTTTCAGGTAAGACTGCACTCGTTCAAGAGCACAATCTTGTCATCTGACATCCTGAGCTGTGATATTAATAATGATTCATTTAGCTTTTTTAGAATGTGTTACTGGTTGAGATATGGTCATGAGTATTGAGTTTGTGATAATCTGCATTGGTGTTCATATGCTTAAAGGGATTGTTCACCCCAATTGTTTTTTCTTTTATCTTTCACTCACCCTTCATGTTCTAAATCTGTACGCCTCTCTTTATTCTGTGGAACACAAAAGAAAATATCAAGCACATTGTTTGCCTCAGTCACCATTCACTTTGATTGCATCTTTTTTCTTATACTATGATGGTGAAAGGTGACTGAGGCTGTCTGTTCCTAACATTCTGGCTAACTTCTTTTATGTTCCATGGAAGACATTGTCATAGTCTTTTGTGAGTAAATAATCACAGAATTTCATTTTTGGGTGAACTATCCCTATAAAAACCCACTTGTTCTTGTAGCTCAAATAGTACAGTAATGCCAAGGTCATAGGTTTTATTCCCAGCGAATGCAGATACTGATAAAAATGACATCTTTCTGCAGTGGTTTCTTTATTCACAGATCTTTTAAGGTCATTTATCCAGGCAATTTAACCCTTGTCATGGACTTGGTATTTATAATTTAAGAAAGGCCACTTATGGTGTAATTTACTCTATAACTAATTCCATTCAGAGAAACTGAACCTTGTATAACATGATGTATTCTGTAAAATCTGTTGATATCTCAGTAATTCTGAACAGTTTGTTTTCACACTTCGATTTGTTTTCGGTTCGATTTGGTCAGAACCAGAATTTAGTTCTACCCCCCTTCCTCCACAGGTCAGATTTCATATTATACTTTTGGATCCGAACAATTAGTACCAAAACGTCACCAAACCCTCCAACAATTCGACTCTAAAGGGCCATTCACATAGAATCCATTTTTCTGTCTGTGTTGGAAGGATATCTTTGACCGTTGCATTGTGTCTTGCTGTTTTTTTAGTATCTTGCACAGAAGCACCATGTTTTAAGACGCCATGTCAAGTTAAAGGAATATTCCGGGTTCAATACAAGTTAAGCTCAATCAACAGCATTTGTGGCATAATATTGATTATCACAAAAATAAATGTAGTCTCGTCCCTCCTACAATTTGGTTTACATTGTGGCACTTACAATGGAAGTGAATGGGGCTGTAAAGTTGTTTAAATCATAATTTTTACAGTCAATTTAGAGTTTTAGGTTTTGTTGAAATTACATCATCAAATTGGCTATAACTTTACACAGAAAAGGTTAGTAATTGATTTTATCACACTAAAATCATGTTACCGTGCATATTGTTTGTTACTTTTGAAAAAGTGTGTATCTCAACTTTCAAAAAAAAAGAAAAGGAGGGGCAAGTCTAAATAATTGTTTGTGGTAATCAATATTATGCCACAAATGCTGTCGATTGAGCTTAACTTACAGTTGAAGTCAGATGTTTACATACACTTAGGTTGAAGTCATTCAAACTCATTGTTTAAATCACTCCACAGATTTCAAGTTGTTTAGGACATCTACTATGTGCATGACATGAGTAATTTTTCAGACCATTGTTTACAAACAGATTGTTTCACTTTTAATCGACTATATCACAATTCCAGTGGGTCAGATGTTTACATAAATTAAATGTGCCTTTAAGCAGCTTGGAAAATTCCAGAAAATTATGTCTAGCTTTTAGACAATTAGCTTCTGATTGGCTAATTGGCTTCTTAAAGTCAATTAGAGGTATACTTGTGGTTGTATTTTAAGGCCTACCTTCAAACACAGTGCCTCTTTGCTTGACATCATGGGAAAATCAAAAGAAATCAGCCAAGACCTCAGAAAAAAATAGTGTATCTCCACAAGTCTGGTTCATCCTTAGGAGCAATTTCCAAATGCCTGAAGATACCGTGTTCTTCTGTACAAACAATAGGACTCAAGTATAAACACCATGGGACTACTCATTCATCATGCTGCTCAGGAAGGAGACACATTCTGTCTCCTTGAGATGAACGTATATTGGGGCGAAAAGTGCAAATCAATACTAGAACAACAGCAAAGGACCTTGTGAAGATGCTGGAGGAAACCGGTAGACAAGTACCTATATCCAGAGTAAATCGATTCCTATATTGATATAACCTGAAAGGCTGCTCAGAAAGGAAGAAGCCACTGCTCCAAAACCACCATAAAAAAGCCAGAGGACAGTCTGCAAGTGCACTTGGAGACAAAGTTCTTTTTGGAGAAATGTCCTCAGGTCTGATTAAATACAAATTTAACTGTTTGGCCGTAATGACCATCATTATTTTTGGTGGAAAAAGGGTGAGGCTTGCAAGCTGAAGAACAACCTTCTTAACCTTGAAGCACGGGGGTGGCAGCATCATGTTGTGGGGGTGCTTTGCTGCAGGAGGGACAGGTGCACTTCACAAAATAGATGGCATCATGAGGAAGGAAAATTATGTGGACATATTAAAGTAAAATCTCAAGAAATCAGCATAAAAAAAATTGTGTGCAGAATTGAAAAAACATGTGCAAGCAAGGAGGCCTTCAAACCTGACACTGTTACACCAGTTCTGTCTGGAGGAATTCTAGCAACTTATTGTGAGAAGCTTGTGGAAGGCTACCCAAAACGTTTGACCCAAGTTAAACAATTTAAAGGCAATGCTACCAAATACTAACAAAGTGTATGTACAATTTTGACCCACTGGTTATGTGATGAAAGAAAGAAATGATTATCTCTTAAATAATAAATAAGTAAATATGCTATTATTCTGACATTTTATATTCTTAAAATAAAGTTGTGATCCTAACTGACCTAATGACAAGGACATTTTCTACTATTAAATGTCAGGAAATGTGAAAAACTTGAGTTTAAATGTATGTGGCTAAGGTGTATGTAAACTTCTGACTTCAGCTGTATATTGAACCTGGAATATTCCTTTAAAAGAACTTTAACTTTTAAAATCACATCTAAAAACACCTGCATTCTGTTCTATTTGTTGTGTTGTGTCTGCCTTTTTTTAAAACACATTGAATACGTTCCACATCAGCCCATCAGCTCTGTGGAAATTTACTGTTGTTTGTGTGTGTGTGTGTGTGTGTGTGTGTGTGTGTGTGTGTGTGTGTTAATGAGAGAGCGTGTGCATGATTATTCAATTTAATTTAAAGAATGTTTTGGTGCTTATAATGGTTTGGGGCTTTATTTTAGTTCATTGTGTAACCGCCATAAAATCTTCTTTCCTGCTGCATACCTCTCCCCATTAGCACTGACTTTCATCTGCTGTGATAAAGAAATTAATCTAATGCTTTCCCCTCTCTCTCTCTCTCTCTCTCGCTCGCTTTCTCTCTCTCTCTCTCTCTCTCTCTCTCTCTCTCTCTCTCTCTCATTTTCTCTAATAATTTGCATGCTGGCTGGATCCACAGATGATATTGGTGATGGTAAAGTTACATTTTAATATATAATTTTTACTGAGTTCGGTCAAACTGCCAAACCTTTGCTATGGAACACTTTGGTTTATGTCAAAGTGAGCTGACATTTTCCTTCTAGAAGCTCTTGTGAACTCAAGAGAAATTAAATGCCCGGGTGTATATGTGACCTCCTGCAGCTACAGCTTACGATGGAATATGATGATGTTTTGATCTGGTAATACTAGTCGGCACCTTCTATGCTGGCAAAGTTAGCTGTTGAAAACAGCCATCCTTTCTTTCACTGAAAGGGGGACATTTTTGCTTGCAGTACTTGACTCTTAAGAATTCTGTGGTAGTCAATACAAGCTGTCAAAATCTGTTGACTTCCACCTAATGCCTCAGCAATACAGCGCAGAGATTATTTGACTTCCAATTTTTTCCATCAAATCAGACAGGATAGATACAATAGCTGCCGAGTTACACATGACTTGATCTGATTTTCCCAATGACACCAATGCTTTGGAAAAAAGTTCCCCCTCTCCGTCAGATGTACTCTCTCTTTAAGCACACTCACAGCTGTGTGGATGTGATCTAAGCCAACACAAGCGCCAGGACACACACAAATGGCTTGAGCAGAACACATAGACCCTGAAACGCTTTTAAACTTAGCACTATCATGTTTACGGGAAAGAGAAGGTGTGCGTCACTGCCAAAAGCGTGTGTGTATGGTTTAACAGAGCTGAGAAGATATATGTGTGTGAGAGGGTTGGTTGGTTTTGGAATAGTTTTTTTTAAAGCTGGTTCTAAGAAGGTCCTGGTGTATTTGGATTTACATGAAACATTGGTTTTCCCTTTTCAGAAACAGACGACTACGCAGAGATCATAGACGAAGAGGACACATACACCATGCCTTCCAGTGAGTATCTGTCTCATGCTGATCTTAGACCAGTATTATCTGTTGAAGGACTATTTAGGTTGATGGTTATATTAGAATTTATTTTCACTCTAAAACTAAAATAACCAACAAAAATGAGATCAGTTTTGTGCTTTGTAGATTTTGATTTATGGTGCCTAGTCATGAAATCTAGTGTTGTATGCTGTGTGTGAATATTGCAATGGAAGCCTGATGAACTTGAAGCAGATTAGGGATGTATCACGGTGGCTGACTAGTCGCCCAATAACTGATTAGTCGACTAGTTTATCTAGATATTTTTTGGTACATTTCAGTTTTATTTTTTCACTTTAATTAGCATGCTGTGCTTTAGTTGTTAGTCAGTTTGGATGGTAAGACCTTCGGACAGGGAAAGACCTTATTAAGACGTCTCTGGGCGATACATTGCGCCTCACGCCATCCTTCCACAAACCTTGTGTTTTTTAATACACTGTCAAATTACAAATAGTTGAACTTTTAAAAACTCTGAGATTCCTGCATTCTGCTCTATTCTGTTGCACTCAGTTTTTGAGAATGCATTCTTATATTGGATGTTATCTGTATTATCTCAAATGATTTCTTGTCTATGGCTCTGTAGGGAGTCTAGACTGGTACACTATCATTTATTTTACTGTGAAATGCAGCATACACTGGTTCTTCTACTTTAGGCAAGTGGAGTGATTGCTGTGCTCTATAATAACCACAATATATCCCTCTACATGTTTTTCCAATGTAGTTCCTATTATCTACCTGACTTTTAACTGCACTGTTTAGCATCAAAGGTGCAGAAGTTCCTTTGATGTTTTAAGCTGGCTTTAGTCGATGTCGCTTTCTGCTTAGCTGTTTGTTTAGGTCTGAAACTGAACTATAGAATAACCTGACGTTCAGTCTCGTCTCTTTTCCTTTATGTACGTTTACGTCTCAGTCAAACGGCATTTGCTCAGTGTGGGCTTGAATTGAGGAAGTTGAATTATAATAATCAAAATAATTCCACAAATGGAGTCTGTTTATATGCCTATGGGATACATTTGAAAGGCATATGCATTCTGAGGTGTACTGCAAACATTGAATGGACACAACGTTTGAACGTTCACTTTACAAATGGAACAAACCTTTAGCTTTTTGATTTTTAAGCTTTTTACCTCTGTGGTAAATTATTGGAGAGAGGATGGGGTATGTCACAGTCAGTACTGAAACATGCATTACCCAAACAAGCATGTGTGTTCTTATTGCTGCAGCGTGTTTCTGAGAACATACACTTATTTCAGCTAAAAGGAATAATACAAAAATTAAAAGTTAAAAAATGTATCTGATCTGAAATTCCATGTTATTGAAGGTAAATACATTTTAGCAAATCAGTTGTAGAATTTATTACTGTAACACTTTCACAAAGAGGTGAAAGGAGGAAGCTGGAGAGGGTGAATCCAACACAAACCTAGGGATGGGCATTCATCAAAAATTTGGTATTCAAATATTTAAGCTCATAAAAAATGAGTATTCAAATATTATATTATTTAAATGAAGGTAATTAATGAGAAAGAGACGTTGTAAAATAATTGTTTTAGTCAAAGTGTTTGAACATCACCATTAAAAAAAACAAGCTTCTAATTATATTCAAAACAAGCTTATATCATGTCCTGTGGTATTTCTATTTTAATATTTAAACAAGCAATCCGTGAAAACAAAAAAAGAATAGAATGAAAGCTCATGCCAAGCGAAGAAAAAGAAACCGCTAATGAAGTAGACTGACGCAGTTAACGTACAGGATGAATACAAACTCTGCATATAATAGTTTTTATGTTTATATTGTATCTCATGTCATGTTTTTGTTGAGGAAAAACAAGCATATCCACGTGCTCTGTAAACTACTTATTTATACACACCAGTTATATGATGGAATGTCCCTTACCTAAACTAGCATAGTCTTTCTCGGATGCGATGTTTGTTGTTTACAGAAGCGTTGCGGGGATTACGTTGCAACGGGGATGAATGTACTCTGCTTATCCAGTACATTTAAACAGGAACCTAGCTTTCTCACAGTAAGCCACATTCTCGCAATAACCCGCTTTTTTGTGTCCATCTGAACGTACTGACAGAACCGTTGGCTCAACAAAGGTGATCAACTTGTGTCCACACTCAATAGCGCCACCCAATGCATTCTGTTATAACTGCCAGTTTTAGTTTGTGTGTTCAGGATTTAACATGCATCTCACTGTATATATGGCCAGTAAAGCAAAACTTATATGACACCATATATATATATTATAAATATTAGAATATTCGACTACTCATGCACATCCCTACTCAAAACCAAGTTTTTCAGTGGCAACAATTCAACACAGTCTCTGTGTGGGTTGCTCTCTCTCTTCCCTCACTGATGTCTGGCTCACCCTTTAATCTGTCTCCAACTCTCACTGCAATGACAAACATTTCTTAGAGACAATCATTGACAGGTGATGATCCTTACCGTTCTCATCTCCAGATCTCGCTCTCCATTCACAAGCCGGCGCTCAACCACGCCCCCACCTCCACTATTACATTTGACATTAATATACAGTAGATTTAATATAAATTAAATATTACATTTTTATTACATTTTATATGCATTTAAAAAAACAAGCAGTTGTTTACCTCTGTAGTACTAATTTTATTGCAACTAAGGATTTTTTATTTACCTACTAAATGTAACTACAGCCAGTATTGCTTTCTAAAGTCATGTTGTTACCCACATCTGTGAAAGTAGTGTGTGAAAATCATCTGACCTTGATAAGAGGACTTCGTGTTTGGTTTGTGTGAACATTTCAACACAAATTTTATTCATTCAAATCTCCATTATAAATGGAACTAAACTAACTGTCCATTAATGTTGACCTTAATGTTATCCAGTTTTATATTTGCCATTTTGTTTTCTCTTGTCATTGGCACAACAGAATATTATGGACTAGATGAAGGTAAAACCTGTTGTTTTCTTTCCCTTCCCTCCTTTTGCTAAAAACTTCCTGGGTGACTATGGAGCCTGTGTGTTTGTGTGCTTTTGCTTTGCCTGTCTGTGTTTTATGTGGTAGAATCTTTATATCTTTATTGTTTTATTGACTATAGATCAGAAATCTTTTTTTGTTTACACTCATAAATGCATCGCTATAGCTGACACCTTCAAGTTTTACATGAGGTGCTCCAAACGAGCTGTGACCCTTTTACATATAGCTCTTCAGAGGCTTGTTCAATGATTATTGATATGGATTTCTGAGCTAATGAACCTTTGTTCTGAGTTGTGAATGCAGTTTTTGATTGATTGTCAGGATTGGTATGGCAAGTATGGGATTGATTCTGTATTAAACAGAAAGGCACAGATACATATGGACTGAAGAATTGCATGGTGCTTTTTTTTTTCTGATTACATGTTGAAAAGTGCTCTGTGATAAGTGAATTTTACTAGTGCTTTGACTGTTGGCCCTCTTTGTCTTTCAGCCAGGGACTATGAGATCCAAAGAGACAGAATTGAGCTGGGCCGCTGTATAGGAGAGGGCCAGTTTGGAGACGTCCACCAAGGGATTTACATATGTCCGGTATATACCATAGACCATGCTCAGCACAACATATGAATATAATAGGACATTAAATGTAAATATATGATCAGTGAATTCTGTAATGTTGTATAAGCTATACAGCAATTTAGTTTTCTAAGAATGTGAACAGCACGCTCCAGTATTAGTGTTTGATATTTGCAGTTACAGCATGACTAACGCCTGAATTTTCGAATAACTTTGCATCTGAAAAATAATGTTTTATTAAACTAAAGGCTTTGTTAAACCAGGTAATAATTAAGGCTTTTTTTTTTACATTAGGAGAACCCAGCTCTTTCTGTGGCCATAAAGACGTGTAAGAACTGCACATCAGACAGCGTTCGAGAGAAATTCCTCCAGGAAGCCTGTGAGTGCCAAATCAGTGATACACAGCAGCCGTAGTCAGGCTGCACTCTTTTCATGCAGGACTTCTAGAACATCTCTATTCACTGGCAGATTATTATTTCTTCCTTTCTGTTTTTTCCCCCCTCATTAAAATCTTGGTGAAATGTACAATTCAGTCAGTTAAACTTCGATAAGGTAACTGCTGCTGCATGTTCTCTACAACATGTCCAACATTCCATCATTGTAATTGAGAGGAATGTGTTTTGGTTAGTTGGTGATGCCATAATTCCAAACATTTTCAGGATGTGGAGTTTGTAAAAGAACAGCTGTTGACTTTTCTCAGTAGTTTCTTCTGTAAAGCCAAACAGGTGGTGCTTTCACTAATGTGTGTGTATTAGCTTCTAGATAATATTTGGTGATTTCTGTGTGTCTAATATTTGTTTTGTATAACCGTGTGCAAGAGTCTGAGGGAAAGGTCAAAGATTAACTAACAAACTGCCAATGAAATGTCTACCCCAGGTATCATTTATTAAGATAATTGTTTATTAATACAGTGGATATAAAAAGTCTACACACCCCTGTTAAAATGACAGGTTCTTGTGATATAAAAGAATAAGACAAAGATAAATCATGTCTCAACTTTTTCCACCCTTAATGTGATCTATAAAGTGAACAATTAAATTGAAAAACAAACTGAAATCTTTGATGGGGAAAAATTAAAAAATTAAAAACTCGTAATAACCTGGTTGCGTAAGTGTGCACACCCTTAAACTAATACTTTGTTGAAGCACCTTTTGATTTTATTACAGCACTTAGTCTTTTTGGGTAGGAGTCTATTAGCATGGCACATCTTGACATGGCAATATTTGCCAACTCTTCTTTGCAAAAGCACAACAAATCTGTCAGATTGCGAGGACATCTCCTGTGCACAGCCCTCTTCAGATCACCCCACAGATGTTCAATTGGATTCAGGTCTGGGCTCTGGCTGGGCCATTCCAAAACGTTAATCTTCTTCTGGTGAAGCCATGCTTTTGTGGATTTGGATGTGTGCTTTGGGTCGTTGTCGTGCTGAAAGGTGAACTTCCTCTTCATCTTCAGCTTTCTAATGGACGCCTGAAGGTTTTGTGCCAAAATTGCCTGGTATTTGGAACTGTTCATAATTCCCTCCACCCTGACTAAGGCCCCGGTTCCAGCTGAAGAAAAACAGCCCCAAAGCATGATGCTGCCACCACCATGCTTCACTGTGGGTATGCAGTGTTGTTTTTGCGCCAAACATACCTTTTGGAATTTTGCAAAAAAGTTCAACCTTAGTTTCATCAGACCATAACACATTTCCCCATGTGCTTTTGGGAGACTTGATGTTTGTTTTTGCAAACTTCAGCTGGGCTTGGATGTTTTTCTTTGTAAGAAAAGGCTTCCGTCTTGCCACCCTACCCCATAGCCCATTCATATGAAGAATATGGGAGATTGTTGTCACATGTAGCACACAGCCAGTACTTGCCAGAAATTCCTGCAGTTCCTTAAATGTTGCTGTAGGCATCTTGGAAGCCACCCTGACCAGTTTTCTTCTCGTCTTTTCATCAATTTTGGAGGGACGTCCAGTTCTTGGTAATGTCTCTGTTGTGCCATATTTTCTCCACTTGATGATGACTGTCTTCACTGTGTTCCATGGTATATCTAATGCTTTGGAAATTTTCCAAATTTTGCTTCCCCTGACTGATATCTTTCAACAATGAGATCTCTCTGATGCTTTGGAAGCTCTTTGCGGACCATGGTTTTGCTCTGAGATGCAACTAAGAAAATGTCATGAAAATCCTACTAGAACTGCTGAACTTTATTTGTGATTAATCAGAGTCACTTTAAATGATGGCAGGTGTGTAATGACTTCTATTTAACATGAGTTTGAATGTGATGGGTTAATTCTGAACACAGCCACATCCCCAGTTATAAGAGGGTGTGCACACTTATGCAACCAGGTTATTGTAAGGTTTACGGAGATTTCAGTTTGTTTGTTTGTTTTTCAATTGAATTGTTCACATTATAGGTCACATTAAAAGTGGAAACATTTCTGACATGATTTATCTTTGTCATTTTTTTTTACATCATGTAAATATATAATGATGGCATAATTATACATAGTTATCTTGCTTGTTTAAGGACCCGTCAATGTACACCTGCATCAGACATGCTTGTGTAGCATCTTGGATGCTTTACGTCATAAACATAATTCTGTGTCACTGTGTCAAGTAAAATATAGTTTAATTCTTTAATACTTAATACCCTTAGTTCAGATTTGCGCTCCATCAATTGTTTTGAACGCGAGAACATAGCGCATGTTTGTGTTGTGCTGTCTGCTGGATGGTTGTTTTGTTCACTGAATAAACTGCGTGTTGCCCATACAGCTGAAGTTTCACTTACTGCCCTCTGTAGTAAACAGGTGATACTACAAGCATGCATTTCTCAAGAATCTTCCTTTTACAGTCCGTGGCATTGCGATTGTGAAACTAACACAGTGTAGTAGGAGATAGGAGACAGTCAAATGTACAGCTTAACAGTCATTACTCCAAATAATACCACAGTTGGCCAATCAGAAGTTTTCTAGAGAGCCGTCTAATAAAACTGTATGTTTTAATTATTTTTTCTGGTCTAGATTCGCTTTATGGTATAACGATGCCTTGATTGAAGGAAAAAGGCACATAATAATATTATAACAGACTCATAAAACCTGAAAAAAAAGGGTGTGGACTTCCTCCTAATTATTGACCACTGTGTACAAATTTGTGATAGGGAACTGAGCAGTCACAAAGAGAATCACACCCCGAAGCAGAAGGAATGACATTCCAAAAAGATGTTTTAGGAACTAAAGCAGTATCAACTCCCGGAGGCTGGAGTAAATTGTGCTCTATTCCTTGTGCTCCAAACACATGTTGTCCATTTTGTCTGTCCCCCTAGTGGTGGCTGGCTTAAATAGAAAAATGTTCTATTCACCTTTGCAAATTGGAACAAACCATTATTTTAAATAAAAGTAAACCTCACTAGAGGTCTGCAACCTGACCCGGGCCCAATGGTTCACAGACACATGTGAACAACCGAGTTTATATCAAACATGTTTATAATCTGATGGTATTGTTCGGGCCATCTGATAATTCCCAGCCAAATACCAGAGTGCTGTGTGAGGACTATATTACACTTCCATTATGAATGTAACAGCTCAAGTGTATGCTTTTCATAATAATAATACATACAGTGTAGGAGAAGGTCCTTTTGTGTTTTCTGGGAGTACGATGTAATAACTGTGATGTTGGACTAATATTTGAAATGATGGCATTTTGTCTGTGTGTGTTCCCATAGTGACCATGCGACAGTTTGATCATCCACATATCGTAAAGCTGATTGGTGTTATTACAGAAAAACCTGTATGGATTATCATGGAGCTGTGCACGCTGGGAGAGGTGGGCCTTTTTCTGCTGATTGCAAGACAGGCACTGTGGGTGATGTGCTGTAGTTTGACAGGGGGATAGAGCATCTTAAATCAGCACTGCAGAGATAACATAAGCTCAAACTAATCAAAGAGAATGTGGCCAGACATTAAATGCATTAAACTTGCATTATTCACAGCGATGAAACCCAGCTTAAGACTGGAGGAATCCATCATGACTGCTTGTCTCATAAACCACCCATTAAGGTGCAATAAAAATGATTGCTGGCAGAGGCAGTTTGTCATAGTGCTCAGATCATTCAATCCGACTGACACACTGTGTGCATGAATGTGTGTATAGGACTTTCTGGTGTAAAACTGTTACAAGCCATGTAGCAAAAGATAGGTCTGGTTGAGTTTCTACAGGAGCCCTACATTATTTACTTAGATTTACATGAATGCATTTGGCAGATGCTTTTATCCAAAGCAACATGTAGTGCATTAAAGCTATACATTTTAGCAGTATGTATATGCCCTGGGAATTAAACCTGTTACATAACCTTAGACTGTCTTAAACTGTTGTGGATGGATTTTGGTTATGATTGTTGTGAAGAGGAATCAAAATATTGTATATACGATGTAAGTTTATGTATATTTACATCTTGTTCATCCATATTTTGTATAAAAGTAATATCATACTTGCAATATTACTGTTGTGATATTACTTAAGTGTCCAAGATGTGTATGGCTTCCGTTCTTCTGCAGAACACAAATGAAGATTTTTAGAAAATGTATCAGTTGGTCCTTACAATGCAAGTGAATGGTGACCAGAACTTTGGAGCTCCAAAAATCATATAAAGGCAAAATAAAAGGAATTTATAAGACTCCAGTATGGTTAAAGACAGGTCAATATTTAAGTCCTTTTTTACTATAAATCTCCTCTTTCACTTTCAAATCCTTAACATTCTGAAAATGAAAGTGGAGATTTAAAGTAAAAAAAAAAGGTTCTGTTTAAATTGTTCTGTTTCTCACAAACACCTATCATTTTGTTACTGAAGACATGGATTTAGCCACTGGAGTCTTATGGATTACTTTTATGCTGCCTTTATATTCTTTTGGAGCTTCAAAGTTTTAGCCACCATTCACATGCATTGTATGGACTGACAAAACATTTTTAAAAATCTTTGTGTTCTGCAGAAGAAAAAGTCATACACATTTGGAATGGCATGAGGGTGAGTGAATGTTCATTTTTTTTTTTTTTGGTTGAACTACTCTTTTAACACTTATGGGAGAGAAAAAAAAAAGTATTTCTAGCCATGTTAAAGAAACATATGACTATGGAGGTTTCCTGTGAATAAACTACACACCAGTGCCCTCTAGTGCTCAGTGCTGGTTTTACATTTTCTGGACTCGTTATTTCTGACAAACAAATTCAGTTTAATCAGAGCTGTGAAATTGCATAAACTTGATATACAGTTATGAAAGTCTGAGTTTTTTTCTCCTCTTTTCCAGTTGCGCTCCTTTCTACAGATTAGGAAGTACAATCTGGATTTAGCATCACTCATCCTGTTTTCTTACCAGCTCAGCACAGCCCTTGCATACCTGGAGAGCAAACGCTTTGTGCACAGGTAAGTGTCCACCGTTGCACGCCCACAGGGTTACAGGCATTAACAAACACTGATTTTATTTCAAACACTGCACATTTCATGTTCAATGTTTCTCCACACAGCATCCTGATGAAATAGCAAATTTTTGTGCATAATTATTATATACTTATTGTGTGGATATTAGGCTGAAAGACGGTTTAACCTAACTTATCTCTCTTTCAGGGACATTGCTGCCCGGAATGTTCTGGTGTCTTCAGTGGACTGTGTAAAGCTGGGAGACTTTGGTTTGTCTAGATACATGGAGGACAGCTCTTATTATAAAGGTTTGAAGACATTTCCTTGAGCAGCACAGATCTCAGTGCCCAAGCTTGAAATCATGATCATGTCTAGAGACTTCAATGGCAAGATGTACAGTGAAAAAGGAGTTGCATTGTTATTGGATCACTTCAGAAGACATGAATTAAATCACTGGAGTTTTATGGGTTAACTTTATTGCTGCCTTTGTGCCCTTATTGGAGCTTGTCCATTTGGTCACCATTCACTTGCATTGTATAAACAAACAGACATCATATCTCCATTAAAATATCTTTGTTTTTGTTCCGTGGAAGAAAGATATTCATACGAGTTTGAGATGAATCGAGGATGAGTTAATGATGAGAGAATTGTAATTTTGTTGGGTGAACTGTTCCTTTAAGAATCTGCACTATTTCTAGATTACGAAACAAATATAAGCACATTTGTGACATGTTAACTCCTTAGTTCAAAAGGTCAGATTTCATTGCTTCTATTGAAAAACAAGATGCTCTTTGGAACATTTTCAAATTATGCTGGGAGCCAGTTTGAGTGCATGCTATCATTAAAGCAAAAGTGGGGGACGTACCAAATACTAAGAAATTCATGTTCATTTTTCTTTTCTACTTTTCACTCAAACTGTTATGCTGAAAATAAATAAAAAATTTTGGGAAAAAGTTTGAAGAAGTAGAAAAATACAAAATAGAAACATTTTCATCAGTGATCACTGTATGTGTAAACTCACATGCACAATACTAAAGTCTCTGCAATCCATGTCAAATCCATGTTTTTCACATGATATGTTACTCCCATGTTTTTACTATGCACTCTCTGAGTACATAGTGCTCCAATCATTCACACTCATTGTCATTTTCTCTCTATATATCGTTCTCTCCCTCTCTGTTTTTTCCTTTCTCTCTTTGCAGCCTCTAAAGGAAAACTACCTATTAAATGGATGGCGCCAGAGTCAATAAACTTCAGACGTTTTACCTCTGCCAGCGATGTGTGGATGTTTGGTAAGAGAGAGAGATTGCGTGTGTGTGAGAGAGAATATTGCACAAATTTACTACTGTGAATCCCCCTTTTAAAATCAAAAAGTTTCCATTGACATGATGCTTTTAATCCATTTGGGACCTCTAAATTGTTTAGAAAGTAGACCATTGGTCTCGTCTGTGTGTAGAGAGTGGATTTGGCTTAAAATTTGAATGTTTCCATCCTGTGTTTAGAGTGGCAGTGTAATTAGTATGCATCTGTAACTATTTAGAGTGTAGATCAAGTGTGTGACGCCTCTAGTTTTATAGCTGTCTTTAATTAGAGCTAATTTTGAATCCATCTAAATTCCAAACTTGCAGTTGTCTTCATGTATATTAGAGTGTGTATGAGGAAGAATAGGCTAACTGTGCATGTTTGTGATTTTTAGGAGTGTGTATGTGGGAGATCCTGATGTACGGAGTAAAGCCTTTTCAGGGCGTGAAAAATAATGATGTGATTGGACGGATTGAGAACGGCGAGCGTCTTGCTATGCCACCCAACTGCCCACCTACCCTCTACAGCCTCATGACCAAATGCTGGGCGTATGACCCCAGCAAACGACCACGATTCACGGAGCTCAAAGGCCAGCTAAGGTCAGTCCACACTTTACCAAGCTTTGCTTTATAAGGGAGCAAGAGATCTTAATGACGTTTTTGCAAACCGCACAACAAGCTATCATAAACTGCGTTTCCATCCAACAATTTTTATGAGCATTTTAAAAATGCAAATAAGAAATCCTGAATGGAACGCTTTATATGCAAATAAACTCTCCAAATTTGCATTCAATTTAATGCACTTTAAGGAGGTGGATTTTCTAGAGTTTCGCAATAGTTAAATGGGCATTAATGTGATGGAAATGGCTTATTCACATAAATGATTACGTGTCATGACCATTTGTAAAGCGTGTTGACAAAGCGCTCATCGGATTGGCTCAATGAAAGGTCCGACCATGGCACACAATTCTTCAAACATAGCCCTGGTAGTCGAAAGTGCTTCACCCACAGCTCGTCTTTAAAGTGGGTCCTCACAATCCACCAGAACTGTTTCGAGCGCGGGCTCTCCCAGGTATATGGAGGCTGTTGGTGAATGGGAATAGCTATTTGAGCCCTCATTATGTGAGCGATTGCGTTTATTCTGCGACGTCTCCTGGCAGCATTTAATATCACAATGTACAATTGCTTTATTACAACAAATACAACTCTTCCCGAAGCAAAGAGGTTGTTCAGCTGTTCCATGACAAAAGGCGGGCTTCCTCAAGATAATGCGTATTTACAGTTCATGGAAACTTTTAATTTTCTTAGTCAAATTTTCAGAAATGCGCATTAAAAATGCTAAACATTTTGATGGAAACCCAGCTATAGATTCTTCACTGTTCGAACTACATAAGAGGAGTCTTTGATTTTTATGGTCCTTGTTTGATACATTTTAGCCTTTGTGAATGGTGTTACATGTCTAGAAGTGTTTTACAGACTCTTAAATAAAAGAATGTGTCTGATAACAGTAGAGGGCGCTGTAATGCTCTCATATAAATGATGCATTTATGATCTATTTTAGGGTATTTAGAAGACTCTGCTGTTGGTTTGTTGCTTGTCCGATCAGTGCAGAACTTTTGCAGGTTAAGAGAGGTGCAGAACCTTTAACTCGATAGGTTTCACAAGGGCTCGCTGTTAGCAAAGTACATTGTGTATACATTGTGTATAGATTTTGCCTTTTATGATGATACCCCATTTCCGATTTAAAATAAGGTACAGGGTTTTCCCATGGTCAGGGAATTTTAAAATCGGGATTTCCATGTCTGTTAAATCTAAAAAAGTAATGGAAATTTTTCATCAACTTTTCATGTTAGGGCTATGCTCTGCTATGAAAATATTTCTTGGCTAGAAATTGCTCTTTGCAAGTGTGATCTCTTTAAAAAAAAAAAAAAAAAAGTTTTGTAGGGGGGTTGTATTTTTCTCCCTTTTCACCCAATTTGGAAAGCCCAATTCCCAATGCACTTTTAAGTCCTCGTGGTCGCGTAGTGCTTCAATCCTGGTGGCCATGGACAAATCCCAGCTGCCTCCGCGTCTGAAACCGTCAACACGCGCATCTTATCACGTGGCTTGTTGAGCGCTGCCACGGAGTCATAGCGCGTGTGGAGGCTTCACGCCATCAACCCGCTCAACTCACCACGCATACCACCGAGAACGAACCACATTATAGCGACCACAATGAGGTTACCCCATGTTACTCTACCCTCCCTAGCAACCGGGCCAATTTGGTTGCTTAGGAGACCTGGCTGGAATCACTCAGCACACCCTGGCATTCAAACTAGCCCCAATCTCAAAAATGTTAAAAATCCAGTAATTGGAATGGCTGAAAAAGTAATGGAAATTTGTCGGTCAAAAGGTGTGAGAACAATAGCAGTGACGTATGTGACATATAATACAGTACCTATGCTCACTTTCAAATGCAATTTGCCTTTTGGCCTTTTTCCAAAGAACATAGACACAAGTGTAAACATTGAGTGGTGTTTTAGGTTCATTTAGAGGACAATTAATCTCTTTAAGCCTTGACTCACCCAGTACCTGTCTATGACACTTCCTGTCTAGCTCTGATTTCTTAGTTGAAATGGCGACTATGAGAAAATGTATACTCTCTCTGTAGTTTTCTCTCACATACCCAATTCTTAATCTCCCTATCTGTCTTTGGCCTCATCAGACATGCACACATGCAGGCAGAGCCTGAAGAAAAGGCTCCCTGCAGCTGTTTGGAAATCATCCTTCATGATAGAATAGTTTAGAGTTCCCAAATGTCTGTTCATGTTCACACATGCAGTCAGTTCCCGTAATATCCACAAGGCCCAGCAGTCAGCCTGCTAACACCAATGGAGGATAAAGCCCCACCTGTACCGTGTGACAGGCAATCAAACACCTCACTGCTCTCATTGCCTTATCATAGGAAGAATCTGGTCTGCTTTCAGCAAAAACATCCATGTTTCTTTTTGATTTCCCTATGAGTAGCTTTATGTTATTACATCATTGAAGACTGAACAACAGATTGAGATAAGGAAATGAAATGAAGTCACACGGCTCAGGCTCTATCTAATACTCAGAAGTCTTTAGAAACAATGACAATAAGAATGACTGCTAGACCAAGCAAATTGAGGAACTAGTCAATGATTGTCTTTATATGTACCAGTTTGTTTCAGTTTTAACTTTAAAATTAAGACAATACAAGTAGAATGTATTTCTGAACTGAACTTCTAGAAGTTTAAATCCTTTGATTCTATTGATTCGGAATATACCTGTATTTTGTTCCAGCTTTGTGAATATGAAGTCCATTATTGTGGAGCAGGGATTTGATAGCTGTAGGGTTCTCTATGGCAGTGGTTCTCAAATGGTTTTGTTTTAAGACCCCAATTTTACATTGGGCATTATATTGATAACCACTTAATATCCAGTGTCACCAAAGTACCAGAAGTTTTGTGAAAAATGAATTGAAATCTGTTACTATTACCAGGAACTGCGTAGACCTAACAATATTTCAAAATGATTGACATGATGTAAGAAAATTGACAATTTAGCATTTTATATAAGATTTTGAATTCTAATAGGGGGGGGGGGGGGGGTTGTATTCATATTAGCCATGTTACCAAGCAACATATGAATTATCTACCCCTCAGGCAGTCTGTGTGTTTGATACAAATTAGGGAAATTATATTGTTCATAAGTTAAGTATTCTGGATGGTTTTGACATTGAATTTTGAGCTTGCTCTCTGTGATGTCTATAGTGTAAATATATAATTATTATTATTTATTTTTTGTTAAGGAAGGTTAACAGCTTTTAAGCCCACTCTTATGACAAAATTTTATGTTATTTCTATGATATATTATGTTTATATTATTTTTGTTTAACAAAAACATTTTTAATCACGAAGAGCTGTTAACATTTTTACATTATTTCTACGATATATTATGTTTTATTAGGATTTTGAACAGCTGATAAATCCAAACTTAACTTAAAAAATTAAGATTTTTTTATTTTTTTTTACATCAAGATCTGTTAATCCCAACCTTATCATGACACATTTGGTTCCCAAACTACTTCTACCCTTTTATTTTCTTGCAGATTTTTCAAAGAGCTGTTAAGCCCAAACTTATTATGGCACATTCTGCTGTCATTCATATTTTTTTTAATTATTCATTAAGAAAAAAATATACAAGTAAAAGCTGTTAAGACCAAATTTATCATGACACATTTTAGTTTCATTAATATTTTTACTAATTTTTGTCAAGAAAGATTTTTAATCATTAAAAGCTGTCAAGCCAAAACTTGACACATGTTGGTCGGTTTGTTATAGTTTGACATTAATTCAGACTTTTGTGTGGGAGAGCCTGGGAACCCTGCAAAAATCATGGTTGCGTTGGATGGTCTGGGTTTTATGTGCTGACCGTGGAGAAGCTCAGTGTGTGCCTCAGCAATGAAGGTCTGGATTGATCAGAACAGGTGTCTCTTCTATTCATCCTGTGTGTGTGTGTGTGTGTGTGTGTGTGTCTCTCTCTCTCTCTCTCTCTCTCTCTCTCTCTCTCTCTCTCTCTCTCTCTCTCTCTCTCCAATCCACACATTCATGGGCCCTGTTAGGGATAATAGAGTTTCCAGAAATAGTCCCTCTCTTAGTCAGGCAGCTTGCATTCTCTCACCACTAAAACATACACACTCCAGTCTTTCGCACCTACTGCGTCCCTCTATCCGCATCAAAGAGCAAAACTTCTCTGACTGCAGGTAGGATCTTTACATATCAAAAAATGTTAAGGCTATACATCATGAGTTTAAGGGTCATTTCCAACATTAAAGGTTTTTAGTTGGCAAGTAAGGCCAGGTTTGAAGATGTAAAGGAATTTATGTATTAGGGGCTCCTGTGTGCAGACCACACGCTGAAACTATATGCACCCTATGGCAGTTTACAATTCATGAAGAGTGTTTGCAGGTCTTTGTATTAATGCTTAGCATCTCTTTTTACTTACAGCAGTCAAGCCTGTGAGAACAGTAAGGAAACTAGACTGTCAGCTTTCAAGTTAATACAATTATATTAAACCAAATTCTTACTCGTCTGCCACCAAATGTAATGTAATGTGAGGGCCTACCTGAGCAATTAATCAGACATCATATTATGTAGCTAATTCGATTTCAAATTGTAATAGATTTGACAGCCCTAATATTAATGTGATGAGATGTTTGTTCTCTTATTCATGTGAGGGCTGTCTGACATTACTTGCGGCATGTTAAGATGTTTTTGATTGTGCAATTGTTTGAAAGTGCGTCTGGCATTAAGCTGTGTTTCTTGTAACCTTGCTGACTGAAAATATCCTATATTTTCCTCTGTAGTCACTCATGTATGGGTTGGTGTAGCACACTGTGTAATCTGTGATGACAGAGCAACTCTACCTTTCACAACCGATTACACAAAGTTGGAAATGTCTTTCTCTTGTGTTAACAGTGATTGAAATAAAAACATCAGAATTACACATTACTCACCATTTCTACTGATGAGGAGTTCTTGTCCTGCTCTTAAAAGAGCGATCACAGGGCCCTGGGTGGCTCAGCGAGTAAAGACGCTGACTACCACCCCTGGAGTCATCAGTGTGAAACTAGGGTGTGCTGAGTGACTCCAGCCAGGTTTCCTAAGCAACCAAATTGGCCTGGTTGCTAGGGAGGGTAGAGTCACATGGGGTAATCTCCTCATGGTCACTATAATGTGGTTCGCTCTCGGTGGGGCGCGTGGAGAGTTGAGTGTGGATGCCTCGTTGGCCGTTGAGTGCGTTACCGCGGAGACCTAGTGCGTGTGGAGGCTTCATGCTTATTCTCCATGGTAACACACTCAACGGCCACATGATAAGATTGGGTTGACGGTCTCAGACACGGAGGCAACTGAGATTCATCCTCCGCCACCCGGATTGAGGAGAGTCACTATGCCACCACGAGGACTTGGAGTGCATTGTGAATTGGGCATTCCAAATTGGGGAGAATAAGGGGAGGAAAAAAAAATGTGTGATCACAAACAAACGGCAAGGATCAAAACTTCTCTCAACTTATTTACAGCTCTGAACCACTCAAGATGACTGGTTCAGGAACTAAGACTCATCTATTGGGAAATGATGTTGTTGTTTAATAATGTTTTCCACCGACGTGTGTGCAGTACAATCCTTGCAGAGGAGAAGACTCAACAGGAAGAGCGCAGCCGTATGGAGATGAGGAGACAGGTCCCCGTGTCCTGGGACTCGGGAGGCTCAGATGAGGCACCACCCAAAGTAAGTAGCTGCGCTGTTTTTTTAAACTTGCTGATAATTATGGCTTACTCTATATTAATGAAGGGGATATTTGTCTATACAGTGTAAATTATGTATCTAAGAATGCATATCTGTTTTTATAATTGCTTCGTCTCTCACGGTTCTTACATTTTTACATTTATGACAGCGTGACTTGATCTGAAATGGCTTATTTATTACTAAGTTTAACAGTGTGCCACCAGTTGTCACCCTAGCATATGGTACCTACTCAGGGGTGTGTGTGTGTGTGTGTGTAATAAAAAAACCAGGTGTTTCAGTCTGATTTATTTGAATGTTAGAGTAAAACAGTTGAAGAACAAGAGAAAGTCTTTATCTCCTGAAGCTATTGTCTGAAAATGATGTGTTTTATATTGTGCTGTGGCTGCAATATTGTTTGCACATTTATAGAGCAAAACTGTTACCAGCAAACTAAGTGTTTAACAAGATGAGTGTGGGTATCATATTTCTCTAGGACAAGAGTCTTTCTTTTTTATTTTTTTTTAAACCAGAACATTTTCTCTGACCATCTAAGTATAAATATATCTCCTACAATGTTTGATTTATTGAACTGACTGACTATTATTTCATGTCTATAGTTAGCCAGGACTTTTCTGAATATTGTCTTTGTCTGTAATCCAGTTCTCCTATGCCAAGTTACATCTTTTGTCTTTTATGTAACATCACTGTGTCTTGGATACTGCTCCATTCTATTGTCTCATTTGTTATGGTTACTTATGCTTCCCACATACAGAAATGTCTTCCACATGGTTCTCTGTAAAGCTTAATCTTCACTATTATTTTCAATTGTCTGTGCAGGCTGTGGAAACAACAACAACTGATGTTTAGACATATTATGAGTTTTCTATATTCCTGTTAAACTTTGAATGGGCCATAGTTCAGTAATTCACGAAGCAAGCATGTATAGAGTTGATTTATTAAATCTTTTGATTTGTAAAAAAGCAGATTTACATTTATCACATGGAGAATAATAAGGAAAAAGATCATTGATAGATCAATCAATACAAATGTAGTCCAATGACATTTAAATGTAAATTTTAGTAGTTTAAATTGTTAGTCTGCTTAAGTCGATCTAATTAAGATCTTCGACTGGTGCTTTGGGTGCTTTTTGACAGCATTTTAAACCATTAAATGTCCTGTGCTACTCACATTATGGAGATTGATTGGCTGATCTCTCGTACAAAGTTCTGCAATTAGGCACCCCAAGGTCTCCATTTGTTCTGTGTGTGGCTTGCAGTACCTCACACTCTTACTTTCTATCCCTCTGTCCCCTCTCCCCTCCCTGATTTCTGATCCATGACTCTCAGACCTGTCAGTCATCCTGTACAGGTGCTTGTGTGTACGTATATGTATGTGTGTATGTGTGTGTGTGCGTGCGTGCGTGTGTCTGACCACAATCAATCTGCATTCTTGTCCATGCCATGCCTCTCTAAATGTCTGCTTTTGTCATCCTTTCTGCTTGTGCCATTTGTCCTTATGTTGGATGGCTGTGTGTAGCCCTCCCGCAGACGCCCCCTCCAGCACAGCTTCAGTATGGACTGTCTGTCTGCGTCTGCTCCTCCTTGCCCTCCACAGCAACCTTTTGGTTCCCAGATCTCCCTTTGTGTCCTCCAGCCTGAGATGTCTGCCTCTTCTTTGGGGTCATGCAACAAAACCATTATTAATCAGTCACCACACATGCAGTCCCAGCTAACGCTACAGCAGAACACTCATACTCAGACCCCTGCAAATGCACAACAGCTTAACATTTATCCACAGACCCAGCATTTCCCACAAACTCAGCCCCAGCATCTGCTTCAGCCGTTACCGCTGCACTGCTCCCTGCTGTTGCCCCAGGGTCCCTGGAGGAGCCCCTATATACCCCCCAGTACAACACAGCCTGCTTTCTTCAACCCCCACTATCCCACCATGCAACAGCTGAGGCTGACCCACGTGCACTGCAGACCCTCACAGGCAGGTGTGCTAGGACTGTTAGCAGGGCATGCCAGGGATTTTACTTTAAGTTGGCGTCACACTAGCTGTCTCCAAACAACTTGATTTTGTCCGAGGATGTCACACTTACAAATGGTTTTGCAGAAATCTCGCACTCTGCAATCGGAGGTATGAAACACTTGCCGGTTCAGAATGGTTGAGGGGTGACAGACATGCACCGATCAACCAAAAAATGAAAATCCAAAACGGCGCAAACACTCATCTCAGTATGACATTCTGAGATACTATTCTTCTCACCACAATTGTACAGAGCGGTTATCTGAGTTATCGTAGACTTTGCTAGAACCAGTCTGGCCATTCTCTGCTGACATCTCTCATCAACAAGGCATTTCCATCCACAGAACTGCCGCTTATTGTATGTTTTTTGTTTTTGGCACCATTCGGAGTAAATTCTATAGACTGTTGTGCATGAAAATCCCAGGAGATCAGAAGTTATAGAAATACTAAAAACCAACCTGTCTGGCACCAACAATCATGCCAGGGTCCAAATAACGGAGATCAAATTTGTTTTTCCCCATTCTGATGGTTTGTGTGAACATTAACTGAAGCTTCTGACCCATATCTGCATTATTTTATGCACTGTATTGTGGCCACATGATTGGCTGATTAGATAATCGCATGGATGATTGTTGGTGCCAGACAGGCGGGTTTGAGTATTTCAGTAGCTGATGATCTCCTGGGTTTTAACACACAACAGTCTATAGAATTTACTCCAAAAACAAAAAACAAAAATCCAGTAAGGGGCAGTTCTGTGGACTGAAACACCTTGTTGATGAGAATGGCCAGACTGGTTCAAACTTGTACAAAAGTCTTCAGCAACTCATATAACCGCTCTGTACAATTGTGGTGAGAAGAATAGCATCTAAGAATGCCATTCTGAGATGCAGGTTGGTGCTGTTTTGGCGGCACAAGGGGTCCTACACAATATTAGGCAGGTGGTTTTAATATTGTGGCTGATCGGTGTGTACTGTAGACTCTCCCCGACTTTCTCTCTCTCTTGATTCCCTGTAACGTGGAGCTCGCAAAATAACTACAGGAGTACCGTGGGTACATAAACTGTTGTAATAGTGATTTAGGATGCGATTTATGGAGTAACTTTACTTTGTGAATGTGCATGATTGCGTAATTATCCCCATGAGGCTTGGCGCACAATGAATATGTCCATGTGCAGCTTTCAATGAGTAAAGGATTTATGTTCAACATAGCTTTCTGATATTATTAGTCATTTTTGTGTAGAACCCCAGAAAAACATTTGGTGAAAGAATCAAAATGGATTATGATCACCATTTGTGATGGAATATGGCTGTGAGTGTGATTGCTGATGAAAACGTTCAGATCAGCATGACGTTTTGTCAGTTCTTTAGCTAAAGAAATTCATTGGTCACTTGACGACCGGAAGCGACAGAGCAATTTTATTTCTCAAACAAGCGTGATCTGTTTTTTGCTTCTGATCCATTTAATTCAGCAAGGAGTCCAGACGCTCAAGGGATTAACAACCTCCCGCTGGCAGACTCTAATCCGAGCTCCGTCTCTCACCTAATGGCAGGCGATTATACAAATTAATGTTATGTTTGAAAATCACTGGAAAAATCGACTAGTGTGACGCTGGCTTAAGTCTCTTTAAGATTTGCAAAGGTGCTATTAACTTAGCATGCAATTTTAGCTGCAGGTGAGATGTTACTACACAATGATTATAAAAGGACATAGAGTAGAGTTAGTCTCACTCTTAGTGACTCAACTGCCTTTGACTCTCAGTACACTACAGCTCTTTACTCTGACTCCCAGTGACTACTTTATTTGAATCTCTATGACCCTACAGTGCTTTACTCTGAATCCCAGTGACTCCACAGCCCTTGACTCTCAGTGACTCCACAGCCCTTGACTCTCAGTGACTCCACAGCCCTATACTCTGACTCCCAGTGACTCTACTGCCTTATACATTCAGTAACCCTACAGACATTACTCTGACTCTCAGGAACCCTACAGCCCTTTACTCTGACTCCCACTGACTCTATAGCCCTATACTCTGAATCCCAGTGACTACTGCCTTTGACTCTCAGTGACCCTACAGCCCTTTACTCAGACTCTGTGACCCTACAGCTCTTTCCACTGACTCTCAGCGACCCTAGAGCCCTTCAGTTTCAATCCCAGTGACTCTATTGCCTTTGATTCTTAGTGACTCTACAATACTTTATTCTGACTCCCAGTGGACCTACAACATTTTCTTTAATGTCCAGTGACCCGTTTAGTGATGATCACAGATGTTTTTTGGCTGAAAACTAGTGTAGGGAAAATTGCATGTTGCCTCTCCAACGCATGTAAACTTAATATACTTGCACTGTGTGGCAGACCAGATGTTTATCATGCATTGAAATGATGGGTTAACTTGCAATAAACATGGTGTGGTTGTGTGAATTTCCAATTGTGTATCAGAGACGGCTGTATCAACCCCCATGAGCCTTTTCTAAAACATCACACTTAACAAAAGGAAATTGGTTCTGAAGGAAACAATTTTCAGAAATGGATACTACAGGGGTTGTTTTGCTTTTTTTGGTAGTTCTTCTACTAAAGAAAATGAATCCCATCACTGTCTCATGTTTGGAGTGTCCTGAAATGTTTCAGCCAATTAAAATTAACCGAACGGCTTCCCCTCCAATTGCAACCCCTTTCTGTGCAAATGTTTTGTCTTAGATTTTATCAGCCACATTTCTCCCTCTGTTTCTCTTTTCTCCTTTACTCATCTGGAGCTGTGGTCATTCAACTCTCTTTATGAAAGGGTTTATAAGGTAGATCAGTACATTTGCTGTTTGCTGCCCACGGCTGAGCATGGAGTATTCCAACCAGTCGGATGAGGACTGTCTCCTGTCAATCAGCATTCATTCTCCAAACCAATCCCCTTATATCTAATACCCCTCCCCTCCTCTCCTTCTACCATGTATAAATTAAATAACATTTCAGAAATAACTTGTGCATTTGGATTAATGTTTAACTAACTGCTTGCATTTTAACGTTTATATACGGCCTGAAATCTTAATCCACACAAAATGCAAGGATTTTGTGTGTGTCCAGTGAACTGATTTTAACAGCATCTGCTAACCTAAAGATTGACTGGTTAGTGTGTACTAGTACCATAACAAAGATGTGTGTATGATTACAGCCCAGCCGACCTGGTTATCCAAGTCCTCGTTCCAGTGAAGGATTTTACCCCAGTCCTCAGCACATGGGCCAGCACAATCATTATCAGGTACAGTACTTGTATTAATCAATTACGTAATGTTTATGAAGAGTATAAGTTTGACTAATATGTGCATTAATTGTGTATTTCTCTGGAATCTGTAGATGGCAGGGCACTCGGGCCCACACAGCTTGCTTTCCGTGCCTGGCAGCATGTATCCTCAGGCGGCAGGGACAGGACTTGATCCCCATGATAGCTGGAACCATCGTAGATGTGCTCAAGATCACATGTGGAACCCCAGCATGGAGGTTAGAAGAGAAAAGTCTGCATAATCTTTTCTAACTGCTCTGTTCCAAAACCTAGTGATCTGTCAACATAGACAGCGTTTTAAGGGCAGCATAAGAGTGCTTCCAGTAAAGGCTGTTCCAAACAGTTGGCATCTTTTGCTGCCTTAAGATACCTCATTTTGGCCAGCATTGCATGCATCTTTAATTAATAAGTCATTCATAATATATTGAGAAAAGTTCAATTTTCATCCAAAATGAAACAAAGTTGCTGCCCATGAAGAGCATCATAGATTTGTCATTTATGAGGTTCCATTTCTATTTTGGTGCTGTTACTAGGTCGGGCATTGTAAACAGTAGATAGTGAGGCTGCTTACTAATTTTTTACAACCAAGTGGTTGACTGCAATAGTTTTGTTTTTGCTCATCATATATGTTTTGTAATATGTGCTCCACCATCTCACTCTACTGTTTACATTGCCGAACCTTGAATAAATTAGGTGTATGCCTGGCTAAATAGATGAGTCTTTAGTCTATACTTAAACTGAGTGAGTGTGTCTGCATCCCGAAGTTTAGAAGTCAAATAGGAAAAGGATCTACCTCCTTTTGTGGATTTTGATATTCAAGGAACTATTAACAAGTAAGAATTTTGTGATCGTAATGAACATGATGGAATATAGCATGTCAGAAGGTCACTTAAGTACTGTGGAGCTAGATCATACATCACTTTGTGTAGTTAACAGAATTTTTAATTAATTTGACATTCATTAGTTCGAAATCATATTTCTTTGTTCTAGTCAGCACTCTGGCAGACGCATTTTGACCTCAAAGTACACTGGTACGATTTGTCACTCTAAACTACGCAACAAAAAAAAAAAAACTACGCAAAAACCTGGTGACGCCTCTGCGCACGCGCAGTACTCAAATCCAGCAACAGCAAAAGAAGAGTTCGACCAATCATAGCGCTGGATTCATTCCCCAAATAGCAATCGGGTATGATTGACAAATGCGCAAATCTGCAAATCGACAGCAACACAAAATCCTGCTCGATCCCCCTTCTACTCCCGCCGTCTTACTGATTTCTTAAGCGAGGACAGTACAGTAGTGACTGCACTTCTAACTCCTTAAGGTGTACGGGTTGTGGTGGATGTGGAAAGTTGAAATATTGAGTTAAGTTAATCCTCTGGAGTCGACGTGATCGCATGGATTAATTTCAAATACTCCATCATTCATGGTCACTCAGATAAGAGGAAGACAAAATTCAGCCATGCAAATTATAAAATGCTCAAGTAATGCTGAATCACTATTTGGCTTAGTGATTATGCAAGTGCTGTGATTTAAATATTTTGAGGCGGCGTGTGTTCCAGAGTGAAGTGTTCCAGAATAGTTCCGGCGCGTGTTCTGTGCTCACACACGTGGCGTTTTTCCATCTCCGAGTGGCTCATTTCACTGCTGCTCCTCATAAACTATGTGAGTTTGTGCCACTTATAACGTTAATTTGACCGCAAGATGCGCAAACATTTCCCCTGATTTGTAATGAGAATCGTTTATAAATCAGCGCTTACCACAGTTTTACTGTACTATATTAAGTGTTTTTTTTTGTTTTGGCAGAATGAAGAAATTAAAGACAGACATAGAGTAAATACGAGTATTGTCCTAGATTTGGTTAGATTATGACCAGTGTTTCCTCTAAAATACCGCCTTAACAGGGATAGCACAAAGGTGTGTGTGACCGAGTGCAGACCCGCTAACATTTTGGAAAACATTTGACATTAATAACGTTATCCTAACGCTACGTAATTTGCAAGCTAGCTTGCTTGTTCACCTGGGGCACTTTGCGCAAGTTACAACTTAGCCTAGTTGTGGCGTAAATGTGCACTAAATCAGAATTTACGCACTACTAAATATTTGTGCGTTGGTGACTATTCAAGAGAATGTCGTGATCTTTTGTGTCGAAACATACAAATCTGTGTCTATATTTATCAGGATGGAGTTGCTTTGCGTTGTGGTCTGTCTCAGCTGATGGAAGAACAGTTGTTACTGCAGCAGCAGCAGATGGATGATGATCAGCGCTGGTTGGAGCAGGAGGAGAGACTACTGGTACTGATCCCACCCATCTTTAACTTTTCTGCCTCTCCCTCACATATTTGTATTCTTCCGTTCCCTCTCCTCTTCCTTTTCTTTTCTCTCATCTTCCTTTCCTCTCTCTTTTCTCTCATCTTCCTCTTCCTTTAATTTTTCTCTTCTTCCTTTTTCTCATCTGCTTTCCTTTCCTTTTTTGCTCTTCCTATTCCTTGCCGCCTTCTTTTTTCCTCTCATCTCCTCATCACTTCCCTTTCCTCTTGCTCTTCCTATTAATTTACTCTTCCTCTCCTCTTTTAGATACTTTTTTGTGAATCATTACAGTGTTTATTTTTAGCTGCAGCAATAATATAATATTCCAAAAAGTTATTTTCTCATTTGTTAGAGAAAAAGTGTCTCCAACAATTTTGATTTCCAGCTTTATTTATTTGAAAACAATTGTAAGTGGACCTTACGATTAATATTTATATTCATGGCCCGTCATTTCAAGTGTTTACAGATTGTATTGCTGTCTAATTTAAACATTGTTATTAAACACATCTTAACTTAAATTCAGGTATAATGAGATTTTTAACACAATTTAGCATTGTTGCAAAGAACAATATGCATTCATAGGAATTGTGTTATTGGGCACTGACATGTGTGGATATGCATGTCTATATGTGAATTATGTATGAGTGTATTTGTACAAGTATGTGTGTGCATTTGTGGTATGCCAAGTTTTGGCTTCCATTCTCCGTCATTTGTATCTTCACTTTGTCATTATGTTCAGTCTGTCTCACAGAAAGTCTCTTTCAGCTTCCTGTACCAACTAAAATGGGTATTCAGAGCTTCACCACAGCAAGCAACATTCATTCTGCTTAAAGTCTTGCTACTCACAAACAACTTGGTTGAAATGTAATGTCAGCTCAATATTCACATGCCCATATAAAGCATATTTTTCTCTGATTTTCTTTGATGCTGTGAGTGGATGATTGTGGTTTTGATCCAGGTTTTTTGATATGGGTGCAGTTTTGAGAAATTCCTCAGTAATGAAAGGTTTTGTTGGCACTGAGGCATGAGATGGGTAAACTCAGCCTGACCTGCTTCTGCTAAAAGTTAAATCACTCATCAGAGAAGTTTTCATCTCTTAATTTCTTGGTAGAGATGGGAATAAACAGGAAAAAAACATATTATATTGATATTTGGGTTGCAATGTGATTCTGTAAGTTTAGTGTATTGTGATTCAAAACGGCTAAATATTGCAATCTTTTGGTCACTTATTTCTCAGTCATTTTCACTGGACTTCTATACTTTGCAAATTAAACTTTTAACCATTGCTTAACTTCCTACATTACTTCATCATAGAGCATAGTCATGTCATTGTATAAAAAATTAAATTATGTGAGGAAATGGTGAAACTTGATTCCAGCATGTATATCATTACATGAAATACTTGGTACTATAGATTTACGAAGGATTTGTATGAACATTCTTACTAATAAATTGAAGTAAATAAGAGGGAGTAGAGCAGAAAAAGGGTTTGGCTTTGCTGAGTCCAGGCTCGTTGGGTGTGAGTGAGTGAGTGTGTGTGTGAAAGAGAGGGAGAGAGAGAACACAAAACTCCATAAGATGTGGGCTAATGGAGAAAAATAACCTTGGGAGAAACCAGGATCACTGTGGGGGCCAGTTTCCCTCTGGCTAACATCATGAATAATAGTGTCAATATTAGTTATTTATGTGCAGGTCATGTTTTAAGACTAAGTAAGTGTTAAGCTCCAGAGTTTAAAAAGATATATTTTGTTTGAACTGTACGATTAATGACTAATGTCTTTTTGAAGTCCATCCTGTATTAGCTGCAGAAGTTCACATAGATGCATTGTCATTTGCTAGTTGGCTGATGAAGGGTTTTGTTGGCAATTATATGATAATCTATGTATTCCACTTGAAGAGTGTAGACCATCAGTAAACAAAGGTGATGCAGGAAGGGATCAATGAAGTGCATTCCAGTTCTGCCAGCAGATCATTTCGGTGAGGTTCAGTAGGGTTCAAGTCCAAGGTTCAGGCAGTGGCATATGAAGGACCCGATTTCTTACAGTTGGAGTTAGCATCAGTTCATCCTCTTAAGTCCATCGTAAAAAAAAAATGAAGTGATGTGTGGCTAGCACCGGCTGCATTTATTCGTCATCACTCAGAGACATATAGCTGTGGAGTTTGACACCAAGCAGGAAAGGAGCAGGATCTGACCGTAAACTCGGGATATGAATCCTTAGGTTGAGACTTGAAAATAAATAGAATCATATTAGCATAGATGCCATTAAATTTTATGCAGAGTTATAGATCATGATAGATGTTTCTGGTTCCGGCAGACCTAACAAAAGCAGCCTAATTCTGAGTTGATGGATAAATTAGGTGTATGCCTGGCTTAATAGATGAGTCTTTAGTGTAGACTTAAACTGAGAGAGTGAGATATATTATCATGAGGCAAAAAATGCGATACATTGAAATTGCAATTGCATTAAAAGAGAGAAAAAAGAGAGCTGGGGAATGAGCGAGAGAGAGGGGGGGAAAGTAAAGAGGAGGGAGTAGAGCAGAAAAAGGGCTTGGCTTTGCTGAGTCGAGGCTCGTTGGCTGTGAGTGAGTCAGTGTGTACATATACATGTCTCAGATTTGCAGGGAAACTGGAGACGAGTCAATCTGCACACATTCTGACTTATCTCTCACTCTCATAAAAACACTTGCTTAATGGAGATCTACTCCGTGTTCTGCTCCATGTTTAAGAAACGCCAGAGAGAAACACACACAGGAATAGCTGGGAAGATGCAGGACTTCAAATGCTGCTTCGGAAAACTGGTGTGGTAAACTTTGATGAAAGGGGAGGGGAGGTTGCCATTTCATTTTAGCTTTGTTTAAGGACCAGATTGATTTAATTAGTGAATTTAAGTGTGTACTCAGGGGTGCATTGGTGAACTCTGATTGTAATTAATCTCTGAAGAAACCTAAACTGACATGGACTTTAGCCTAGTGCTGAAAACCTCAAAGGACTATGAAATGTGTCATTATTGAAGTGCTGGCTTGCTGTAAATGCTCAGTTGATTTAGCTGCTGTTTTGAGACATTTCTGAGAATGCACAATATGGATATGATCTACAGTATTTAGGCTCAGTTCAGATCTGATTGTAATTGCTTTTGTGAATAGCTACTAGTTGAGTGTAATATAAGCGTCTAATGAGTGTATTAGAGATTAAACTTCATCTTTACACAATAACAGTTTCTAAATAGGATCGAATATACCCTTACTACAAGGAGCCAATTTTAGTTTTAATGTTGAGGAAACATTGGAAAAGAAGCAGAAAAAACCTTCAATCTGCATAAAGTGCCCGTGAAAGAAAACATTAGATGTTGTAGATCTGGTGATATTTGCCAGAGATATCTAGATATTTTTGATGAATCAAAGCATAAAGTAATTTGAATGGGAGAAAAAAAACAGAATAAGTTTGTGCAGTCATGTGTTCAACAAACCATATGATGTGATTTATACACAATGAGATGCTTGATCACACGAATAGTTATAACTGATGCCAGACATGATTTTGTCTCTGAGGGATCAGGTTTGACATTTTCTCTTTGTGTGTGGTAGAAGCCTGATGGCAGAAGTTCCAGAGGCAGCATTGACCGTGATGATGGAAGTCTACAGGGACCAGTGAGTTTCTTTTGAATGTTTTTTTTTTTCATTGGTTGAAATGATCAATCTTCAGAAAAATAACATGAAATAAAAATTCTCAATTGTAATGTTGCGCAATATCAGTTCAAGTAATAGTTCACCCAAAAATGAAAATTCTCTAATCACTTACACTCATGCCATTCCAGATATATGACTTTTTTTCTGCTGCTGGACATAGATAAAATTTTTTAGATAAATATAATTTAACTCCTTTTTCGATTAAACTTCATAGTGCTTGACATGCACAGAGCACTAGTTGGCGCTATAGGAGGTGTAATCGAGCTTGAAATTACGATCGCAAAGGAGAATGCTGTCAAGATTTATAGTGAAAAAGGAATTACATTTTGGTCTGTTCTCACCCAAAACCAATTGGAATGCTTCAGAAGACATTAAATAAACCACTGGAGTCATAAATTAGTAAATGATGAGATCATTTTTATTTTTGGGTGAACTGTCCCTTTAAGGTTAATTTTCTTGTCTTAGTCTTATTTTGTAATCAGTCTTTGGGCAATGATTTTCCTGTGTTTGTTGAAGGAATAAAATACAATTTGTAGAAGAATATACAAGTTGCTTCCAGGCCCTGAAATCAAGAGCTGCGACTGAGAGTTAATCATCTGATCAGATCATGTTAAACATAGTGGTGTTTAAGCTCATGCTCATATATAATATAATTTACTGCAGAGGGGCGTGAACTCTTGCTGTGTGGGAATTCTGTACATGCAGTCTGCAGAGGAATTTCACTTTAAAGTTTTCGGGAGATTAAAGGTTATTTGTGAAGATTATGTAATCATTGCTATACAGTTGTCAAAATGACTACTCTCTTGTACAGTGTACACACACAGTGGGATTCAAAAGTCTAAAGCCACATTGAAAATCTGGGTTTTTCTTTCTTTGTTTAAACCTGGAAATATATAGACTGTTCAGGGTTCTGTAAAAATGTAAATAAAGAAAAGTTATGCCAATGTAACCCGTCCTGCTCAATCCGCTCCGAATGGGATTCGAACCAGCACCTCTGGTATATCCATCTCTGCATATAGCATCAGTCGCTAGTGTGCCTGTTGAGGCCAGGGGAGTGAGTTTTTTTTTTTACACATTGCACCTGGCTACAGTTACACCAATATGAAGAACAAATATTTTAAGATTGTTGACTATTTCTAGGTCACTAATCAGATGAGCAAATTAGTCACAATAACCTTGTTATCTCTTTGGGTCAGATTTCCTTGCTTCCATTAAAGCACACTAGATGCTCTTTGGAATATATATATATATGTATATATATATATGTGTATATATATGTACATTTATATATACATTTTGTATATATATATGTACATTTATATATACATTTTCAGTAGTGATCTCAGACTTTCAGTCCCCACTGTATATGGTATACGAATTTGAAACCGATCTCTGCATTTAATGTCTTTAGTGAAGCATGTTCATATGCATTCGTTTTAATAGTCATATTCAAGGAGGAATAAAAAATATAACCAAAGGCTTTGTAAAATGGCTGTCATAGCTGGGTGTCTATTAACAAATCAGTGAAAAAAAATGTAGGACTAAGGACAAGTGCTCTTTGTGGAGAAACGGTAGTCTCAAGCTGTAGTGGACACTCAAGAAACCCAATCTGCACACTCTCAGCCACTGCAAATGTTAATAAAGAACCACCTTAGAACTTTACTAGTTTCTTTAAAGGGATAGTTACAAGTCTCTCATTATTTACTCACCCTCATGATATCCCAGATGTTTATGAATTCCTTTCTTCACCAGAACACATTTGAAGAATAGCTCAATAGGTCCTTAAAATGCAAGTGAATGGAGATTTCTCTTTGAAGCTCCAAAAATCACAGACAGTCAGCATAAACGTCATCCATAGGACTCCAGCAGTCAAATTAATGTCTTCTAAAGCGATACGATCACTTTTGGTGTGAATAAAATCTATATTTAAGTACTTATTTTAACTATAAACCATTGCTTCCAGTAAGCTTCAGGAGTGGGTGGAGTTCAAGTGGTCTCTCGTGGGATGTATTCACATTGACATGATACAGAGGTAATCTCACATTCTCCACTCGGTTGAGACATCCAGGATAAGCACACAATTGCACCATTGTGAGTAAAGAAACAGATAAATACAGATCTAGACCAAAAGCAACCCAAGCTACTGTACAGCGTTCCTCCTACTCACTTGTAAACAGCGCTGCTCTTCCGGCTGTATTGCACATGCCTCCGTTCACACATATTTCAAATGCCAATGCGATTACGTCACACTCACTTACCACTGCAGAACGGAAGCATGATTTAGAGTTTAAAAATACTACACTATTTATCTTTTGTGCACCAAAAGTGATCATATTTCTTTAGAAGACATTATTTTAACAGCTGGTGTCGTATGGATGACGTTTATGCTGACTGTCTGTGATTTTTGGAGCTTCAATTCAAAATCTCCATTCACTTGCATTATAAGGACCTACTGAGCTAAGATATTTTTCTTCAAATGTGTTCTGGTGAAGAAAGAATGTCATATACACCTGGGATATCATGACGGTAAGTAAATAATTCGAGAATTTACATTTTTGGGTGAACTATCCCTTTTCTGCCCGGTTGACAGCGTTGCATTTCAAAGTATACTCCTCTGACCAAGAGCGAATACGAACGCATTTGATGCATGCCCACTACTACTGCTTTATGATACTATTTTAGTTGTCAACAGCAGACACGTGCACGGATGATGTGCACAGACAAGGACTGTCCCCGTTTTGAGATAATCTGGGCTGTGTGCTGATGATGAAATTAGCGTCACGCATACTGTACGCGGAGCGAACATAAACGCAGACAGCCAAAGGATTCTTTGGCCTTCAGGCTTCAGCAAACAACTAAAGAGCAATTAAAGAACACATGTTGCATCTCATTCTATTCATCTGCCATTTTGCATAAAGTTGCTGTGATTTCAGTAGTGCTTAGTGATGTAATGCAGATTTTTAAATGTGTTTCATGTGTGCCATGATCTGTATTGAGCTAATCTCATGAGAAAAGCTCTTTTCAGCTACTTGTTTGTCTGCAATAGTAGTTTAGTATGCCTGTTCTGTCCCATTGGGCTGTCCTCTTTGATTCTCTGTGGTCTTGGTGTGTGTGTGCGTGTGTGTGTGTTGGCATGTCAGGCATCCAGGCTACTCCCCACCCACACCACAACAACACACATGGCACAGTCTGTCTTGGCTCCTGCATATTTTTAACTTTCTGTGTTGTTTGCAGACTGGAAACCAGCACATTTATCAACCTATAGGGAAGGCAGGTGAGGTTTTTTTTATTTATTATTGTTGTTTATATATTTAAGTTCTATTTCATGTAATTATGAAATTGTTTAAGAACTTTCAGGGATTTGTAGAGAAGTGCAAATGTTTTTTAAGCAGGCCCAAACGTAATCGGCAAGCTTTTTCAGATTATTTTATTTATTATTTCTGAAACAAATCGTATCTGAAAGCATAATCAAATTTGTTACAATATTTATTAAACAAGCAAGTGGCATCTCACAGAGGATGAGTTCAATTTTGTGAATGCCAGTTTATAAGTGACTCTGGAACAATGTATAGGAAAATATATTGCTGTTATTCTGTTTCTTGGAAGAAAAACTATCCAGTCCACCAAACATTAATTCCACCTTTTTCCTAATTAATTCCTAATTTTTGCAACCGTTGTGACAGCATTTAGCTTTACAATAATGCACTTACATAGAAAAAAAAATATTTTTTGCTTTCCTTCTTTAGAGCACGCAGCACCACCTAAAAAGCCTCCTCGGCCTGGAGCTCCCGGTCACCCCGCAGGAGTCTCTGGTCTCAATCCAACAGATAGATACAATGAAGGCGTGAAGGTATCAGAACTACCACACAGCAAACACCAATAATAAACAGAGCCTATTAGGCCTATTCACAAGTCCTAAACAAATAGACTTACTCCTGTACCTCATTATTTAGTATTTAAAACGTATTCTACAATGGCAAACCTGATGTAAGAACAGAAAAAAATATAGATTTCTCTATATTATCACTGTAACGTTTTGTGAGATGAAGAGTTATGCTTGGTGTGAATAGGTCCATAGGAATCCAGTGTACTTTTCAAAATCTTGTTCGCAATGAATATTCATTCTCGGTGTGAATAGACCTTTACTTTTACTGATTACATTAAAGTCTTAGGTGCCTTTAAAATTGTCAGGCTTTTGTCAGTTTTTGCCAAGGCATATTTACTGTACACACATGCATGGAAAATAGCTCTATTTTGGATAAGCATTGTCCCTCTGCAACTTTACAATAATCACGGCTTGCTGTTTTTAAACCACATAAAGTTTTAGTCCTACCAAATCCACACACAATGGAAAACTTGTAAGTTCAGCATCTGTATGGGTTGCCTTCAGGAGCAGCTAGCATGCCAACAGATGCAGTTTGCCAAGCCTCATTAAAATCATCCTCATTCCTCAAACCCCTTTCATAAACACGCACACAATTGCTCTGCAATAAAACGATCCCTGCACACCAAGAGCCCAGCAGTTTCCATTCCATTGTGTTTTCCTGATGCTTTGTGTCAGTGTGCCGGGGGTCTCGCAACCGAAAACAGAAATGCAGTGCAGAATGGAAAATATAATTATAAAAAATACCCACATAATTCTAGTCTGCTTTGCAAATTGATTGTTTTTTTTTTTTTTATATAGTTTTAAGAGTTTGACATGTGGGTGTGTCTGGTCAGTTTAAAATCCACATTAAATGTGAATTTGGAGAAATACGAGATTGGATTAACTTGCACTCTAAATATAATAGAAACAAGTGTGTTTGCTCGGTAGAAAATTCACATTTATCTAAAGGGGTAGTAAAATGAATATCCTGTCATCATTTAGTCACCCTCATATTGTTCCAAACCAGTATGACTTTCTTTTTTTCTTCTTCTATGTTAGTCTTGGTCACCATTCTCTTTCATTGCATTTTTTTTTTCTCCATACAATGAAAGTGAATGGTGACTGAGGCTAACATTCTGCTTAACATCTGCTTTTGTGTTCCTTGGAAGAAAGAAATGGGGGTTCGGTTTCGGAACAGCATGAGGGTGAGTAAATTTTAAAAAAAATATATATATATATATATTATTTTTGGGTGAACTACCTCTTTAATTTAAATTCAGTTCAGTTTTGCAGCTAAACTCTTGCAAAATTTTCAGCAAGCAGAAAACAAACAAACGTGAGATTGAAATAGATTGACTTGTACACATATTAAGGCAGTAACTCCAGCCTGTTTTCACCTTCTCTCTTTTTTGCAGCATGCTGATGTAAAGTTGTATTTATTAATCCCTTTATTTCTCTTTCTTTTTCTATGCACTCTTCTCCCTTTACTCTGTGCCTCTGCCCTTCCTCTGTTGCACTGTTTCTGCACTGGTAGCCCTGGAGGGTAAGACCACCTGTAGATTCAGTGTTATGTCTCTGTCTGTGTTTGTGCCCTCTTTAACCAGTTGCTATGTCATTGCTCAACCATATCATTTAGAATCATAACTCAATGATGTACATAACGGAACTTCATGGGCTGTGTAGATCTGTGTCTCGGTGAATGTCCTTTGTTTAGACTGAGATAAGGTGTGCTTCTAGGTTTTGTGCATTTGTAGCACTATCTAGTGGAGGCTATGGGTCATTGGGTTGGCGTAGATGTGATTTTTGGGTTTGCTTGCTTGTTGAGTAAGTTAGTGTTTTAAATCTCACTAATGGGAGCCTGTTAGGACATGGAAGTTTTCATTGAAATATTGCTTAAATGTCTCTGGCTGGGGCTATTTTCTTAACGTTTTTGTTTTTCTTTGTTATTTATCCATTTATTTTTTCATTTTGTTGTCATGTCATGATTGGTGTTAAAATCAAGGGTGTACTGAAGGATATCAAGTCAGCATAGTGTTGAAAGTGGTGACGGGTCTCCAGAAATTGCTTGTGCTGCCACCTAGTGTCAAACATGTCAAATTTGTACTGTAACAGAAACTTAAAGCTGAAGTATTTAACTTTTCCAAAAGCCATTCATAGGATCATTTTCTCAAAAACTGTAATCACGGTGTCTCTGTGGCACTATAAATGTCTATCCCCTCTCTACAAACACAATGACACTGACACGAACATTGGCATTTATTTTTCCAATTCCATTTGGTGGCGTTTGTGTTGCAGTAGCGTGATACAACCGTAGTAAAAATTTGAAATCCTTATTAATGTAGGTATTTGAACATCTATATGTTTATATCCATACATTCTGTACATTAAATGTCCATTAAGTCATAATGAAATTCTGTTCATACAGTTGAAAACATATTTTCTGTCCATTTAGATTCAGCCCCAGGAGATCAACCCGCCCCCAACAGCTAACTTGGATCGGTCCAATGATAAGGTCTATGAAAATGTGACGGGGCTGGTAAAGGCTGTGATTGAAATGTCCAGTAAAATCCAGCCAGCTCCCCCAGAGGAATACGTCCCCATGGTGAAGGTATGACAGAATAGTATAGTTTCCCCTGCCTCAATGTATCCCAGTGTGATTTTGATTCAGTTTGCTTGTTTACCAAAGAGATATGGCAAAAATATGATGAATGAGGAAAAATTTACATTGTAGGGTAAGATTCACTAAAATTATTGTACTTTGAGAGGGTTATTGTATAGTTTTTGCACATTCTCTGCATGACAATTTGTGTGTGTTTCAGGAAGTGGGATTAGCATTGAGAACACTGCTGGCCACTGTGGATGAGACAATACACGTACTGCCAGCTCACACGCACAGAGAGGTAAACACATGCACAAACAAACCCTAAATGCCCTGATATACACTACCAAACATCATGCTCAATGTCCTTTCTGCCAACTCAGCTAACCGTAGTCTCACATTGCCAGTTTTCTTAGACAAACAAATTTAAATAATAACGCAGCAGTCTCTGCAAAAAGTTGTCCAGATAACACTAAAAAATTCAGAAAATGTATATTCACTATGTGACCAGAATTTCTGCCCATCTAAAATAAATAGGTACAGATTATGACAGGCATAATGTGAAAATACGCAGTTCTGCACATGAATATCTAGTTTACATGCTACTAGGGCTACCCCGACCAAAGATTTTCCTAGTCGACTAATAGTTGTTAGTTTAAGTTTAGTTGTCACTCGTTTATGATATTCATTTAATTGCTTAAATATATATTTTTGGAGGGGCATCAGAAAAAGGTTTGAGTTTCAGGGCTGAGACAGAATGTTATAAGTAATATTTCTTACAATGTTCTACATTACAGAGAAATACTAAACCGTAATAATGAGCCTTTAAATATAAATTTTACAAGCGCACGAACACACAAAGTGAGCTGCAGCGAACCAGCAAAAGCAGTAATGATTCTGAATGTGTTGGGAAAACCAGCAAGTTGAAATGCACATTAGAGTTGTGCCGAATGACGATGATCTCTGGATCGATGATGGTCAAAGTGATAGCCAATAGCTGATGCCTTTGATGATGTCAAAATTATTATGGCTCGTTTTCCCATTAATGTATTAAATGAGTATTATTATTATTAGGCTATTATTATTATCAAATTAATATTACAAATAATTTGCCCATTGACAAACAAACACATGCTTGAAGAAACACACTTTATTATAGTATTAAGAACAGATACCATAAAAGGCGTCTATGCGCATGTATGACATGCTATTCTCCGCGGCATCCACGCATAACTCACCACGTGCCCCACTGAGAGAGAACCACATTATAGCGACCACGAGGAAGTTACCCAATATGACTCTACCCTCCCTAGCAACCGGGCCAATTTGGTTGCTTAGGAGACCTGGCTGGATTCACTCAGCATGGTGGTAGTTGGCGTCTTAGAAATGTATTTGATTTAAGTTTTTTTTTTTTTTTTTTTTTTTTTTTTAAATAAATGTATTTAATTTTCAATGCAAAATAACTAAAGCAAGAATACTCACCGATCCCTAAGCCAGGGATTGCCGATGTAATTGGATATTGCGAAATATATACAATGAATTACCCGACCAGTAGAGAATGTACAGATGAAGTAGGTTCTTTGCCAGAGAGATGTTGCCCTTCACAACTGTTGTAAAGCCATCTTTCAAAAAGTTGAACAATACACATTTTAATTGCACTTAATTTTTTTCCAGTATCATTAGAATTTTTTGTTAAAATAAATACAAAATAAAGTTCAAAGTTTGAAATCAAGGTGTCTTGCTTTATTGTGTTGGCTTAACCCTAACCCTGCTTAATAAAAATTACTCCATAGGACCACCTAGCATCCAACCAGCGGTGATACCGGTGTTTGTCGGTTTCCTGTGGATTTTTAGAAAAAAAAAAATTCTGTGACAAACCGACCAATCAAAACTTGGCTGACCAAGACTCTTCTCATCAACTAACCTTTGGTTGGCTATTAGGGGTTAGCCCTACTTGCTACTAACTACCTCAAACAAAACTCCCAACCTTGTACCTTGTAAATACGACTTTGTTTTCAGGCAGAACTTAAAAAGAAACCCTGTGTGGCTTTACTCTTTAAAGTTGTGTACAGTCAACCAATCAGATTAAAGCTCCCCGGTTTTGAGTGATGTGGAGGGTGTATTTACACTTGGTCACTTGCTGAGTATTTGCTGATTCATGTGTAAATGCATCTGGCTGTTGAAGCTACATATGTACAGTAAACTTCACTCCACTCAAACAGCACTACGACAGAGTAGGGAAAATGCAAAACCTAACAGCTGTTACAGGGTATTTGCATGGATGGGGATTGTTTCACGCAATAAATAATTGCGTAGTAAGAATGAATGCACGTTGTTAGAGAGACAACCATTTTCTTCATTTATCTGATGTAGATCGCTGAAGAAACTGAATCTAAACCCTTACAATAAGTGCAGCTGATGCGCATGGACTACGATAAGCCCTGAGGGGAAAAATGCTCAGAGCACACACACACAGATACCCCTGTTGTGGCAAAGTCACTTGGAATCAAGTAATAAATCACATGTTTTAAATTCACTGCCCAACATTAGCTTATTCATGGAAGTGAACTACATTTAAATTTGCATATAGCGCTTGTGTATATATTTACATTGACGTGGCCAAGTGTAAATACACTGTGCTCATTTAATTGGATAGCAATCAGATAAATAAAAATGCGTGATGTGACAGTGTAAATACCACTACTCTTTCTCTTCCTTTGCAGATCGAAATGGCTCAGAAGCTTTTAAATTCCGACTTGGCAGAGCTGATAAATAAGATGAAGTTAGCTCAGCAGTACGTCATGACCAGCCTGCAACAGGACTATAAGAAACAGATGCTAACAGCTGCACATGCACTCGCTGTGGATGCCAAAAACCTGCTGGATGTGATCGACCAGGCCAGGCTGAAGATGTTGGGCCAAGCACGGCCGCATTAGCCCTGGGCTTAGGCCGCATTAGGAATAAGGCACGAGGACACCAACGTACATTATGGCAGCACAGCAGACTGGCGCCCCAGAAACACACCAGCACAGAATTGGGCTCCCTGCACTCATTCACTGACCCTCCACATTGTAGAATACTGGTGCTTATGAAGAGGGCTCTGGATTTATTTAATGGATGAGCCAGACTGGACCAGATTCATCAAGACTGAAGACAAGTAATGACTGGAACTCTTCCAGAGCATTCTGGCCCCTTCAATAAAGCATTTGTGGGACTGGGTGACCTGCTTTAAGCAGATGGTGATTGGAAGCCGAGGAAGTGATCTGAGAATATGGGGCTGCTCTGAGCTTTTAAAAGTATCTGGAGGATAAGAGACACTCTTACACTGTATCTAATATGTCTGTTTTGTTGACAAATCCGAGCTCCAAGGTCAGATCACACAAATCTAGATTCAGCTCAGATTGGATTCTGGTTGTAGAATCATAAAGGTTGAGAGACTCAGTTTTGCACAGTAGAACTTGAGTTGAGTCTGGATTTGCAAGGTTTCTTGAGACTTTTTTGCATTACTAGGACTGAGAAAGGAGAGTGTTGTATATTTGGCCTTTGTGCCACTTAGAGGTAAAATAAAGCTATTACTGAATTCAAAAAAATTGGAGTTGTCCTATTTCCTGTGAATACTGTTTTGAATAAGATAATTACAGTGGGGAAATGTGCTGAGAAATAACTAATTCTCCAGTGAACATCCACCATGACAGTGTTACAATATGCTTTCAATTTAGAGAGATTATTTATTTCACACATTAGGGTTTTTATATATATATATATCAGTATCAGTATCTCCCATTTTTGTAAATATTTGATTATATCTTTTCATGTGATAACACTGAAGAAATGACACTTTGATACAATGTAAAATAGTGAGTGTACAGCTTGTTTAACAGTGTAAATTTGCTGTCCCCTCAAAATAACTCAACACACAGCCATTAATGTCTAAACCGCTGGCAACAAAAGTGAGTACACCCCTAAGAGAAAATGTCCAAATTGGGCCCAATTAGCCATTTTCCCTCCCCGGTGTCATTATTGTTACAAGGTCTCAGGTGTGAATGGGGAGCAGGTGTGTTAAATTTGGTGTCATCGCTCTCACACTCCCTCAGACTTGTCGCTGGAAGTTAAACATGGCACCTCATGGCAAAGAACTCTCTGAGGATCTGAAAAAAATAATTGTTGCTCTACATAAAGATGGCCATGGCTATAAGAAGTTTGCCATGACCCTGACACTGAGCTGCAGCACGGTGGCCAAGACCATACTGCGGTTTAACAGGACAGGTTCCACTCAGAACAGGCCTCGCCATGGTCGACCAAAGAAGTTGAGTGCACATGCTCAGCGTCATATCCAGAGGTTGTCTTTGGGAAATAGACGTATGAGTGCTGCCAGCATTGCTGCAGAGGTTGAAGGGGTGGGGGGGTCAGCTTGTCAGTGCTCAGACCATACGCCGCACACTCCATCAAATTGGTCTGCATGGCTGTCGTCCCAGAAGGAAGCCTTTTCTAAAGATGATGCACAAGAAAGCCCGCAAACAGTTTGCTGAAGACAAGCAGACTAAGGACATGGATTACTGGAACCATGTCCTGTGGTCTGATGAGATCAAGATAAACTTATTTGGTTCACATGTTGTCAAGCGTGTGTGGCAGAAACCAGGTGAGGAGTACAAAGACAAGTGTGTCTTGCCTACAGTCAAGCATGGTGGTGGGAGTGTCATGGACTGGGGCTGCATGAGTGCTGCTGTCACTGGGGAGCTACAGTTCATTGAGGGAACCATGAATGCCAACATGTACTGTGACATACTGAAGCAGAGCATGATCCCCTCCCTTCGGAGACTGGGCCGCAGGGCAGTATTCCAGCATGATAACATCCCCAAACACACCCAAGATGACCACTGCCTTGCTAAAGAAGCTGAGGGTGAAGGTGATGGACTGGCCAAGCATGTCTCCAGACCTAGACCCTATTGAGCATCTGTGGGGCATCCTCAAACGGAAGGTGGTGATGTCGTCATGGAGGAGTGGAAGAGGACTCAAGTGGCAACCTGTGAAGCTCTGGTGAACTCCATGCCCAAGAGGGTTAAAGCAGTGCTGGAATATAATGGTGGCCACACAAAATATTGACACATGGGGCCCAATTTGAACATTTTCACTCAGGGGTGTACTCACTTTTGTTGCCAGTGGTTTAGACATTAATGGCTGTGGGTTGAGTTATTTTGAGGGGACAGCAAATTTACACTGTTATACAAGCTGTACACTCACTACTTTACATTGTAGCAAAGTGTCATTTCTTCAGTGTTGTCACATGAAAATATATAATCAAATATTTACAAAAATGTGAGGGGTGTACGCTTGTGAGATAATGTGCGGGTGTGTGTGTATGTATGTATGTATGTATGTATGTATGTATGTATGTATGTATGTATGTATGTATGTATGTATGTATGTATGTATGTATGTATGTATGTATGTATGTATGTATGTATGTATGTATGTATGTATGTATGTATGTATGTATGTATGTATGTATGTATGTATGTATGTATGTATGTATGTATGTATGTATGTATGTATGTATGTATGTATGTATGTATGTATGTATGTATGTATGTATGTATGTATGTATGTATGTATGTATGTATGTATGTATGTATGTATGTATGTATGTATGTATGTATGTATGTATGTATGTATGTATGTATGTATGTATGTATGTATGTATGTATGTATGTATGTATGTATGTATGTATGTATGTATGTATGTATGTATGTATGTATGTATGTATGTATGTATGTATGTATGTATGTATGTATGTATGTATGTATGTATGTATGTATGTATGTATGTATGTATGTATGTATGTATGTATGTATGTATGTATGTATGTATGTATGTATGTATGTATGTATGTATGTATGTATGTATGTATGTATGTATGTATGTATGTATGTATGTATGTATGTATGTATGTATGTATGTATGTATGTATGTATGTATGTATGTATGTATGTATGTATGTATGTATGTATGTATGTATGTATGTATGTATGTATGTATGTATGTATGTATGTATGTATGTATGTATGTATGTATGTATGTATGTATGTATGTATGTATGTATGTATGTATGTATGTATGTATGTATGTATGTATGTATGTATGTATGTATGTATGTATGTATGTATGTATGTATGTATGTATGTATGTATGTATGTATGTATGTATGTATGTATGTATGTATGTATGTATGTATGTATGTATGTATGTATGTATGTATGTATGTATGTATGTATGTATGTATGTATGTATGTATGTATGTATGTATGTATGTATGTATGTATGTATGTATGTATGTATGTATGTATGTATGTATGTATGTATGTATGTATGTATGTATGTATGTATGTATGTATGTATGTATGTATGTATGTATGTATGTATGTATGTATGTATGTATGTATGTATGTATGTATGTATGTATGTATGTATGTATGTATGTATGTATGTATGTATGTATGTATGTATGTATGTATGTATGTATGTATGTATGTATGTATGTATGTATGTATGTATGTATGTATGTATGTATGTATGTATGTATGTATGTATGTATGTATGTATGTATGTATGTATGTATGTATGTATGTATGTATGTATGTATGTATGTATGTATGTATGTATGTATGTATGTATGTATGTATGTATGTATGTATGTATGTATGTATGTATGTATGTATGTATGTATGTATGTATGTATGTATGTATGTATGTATGTATGTATGTATGTATGTATGTATGTATGTATGTATATATATAAAAACTTTCATGCTAGCATATAAAAGGAAACACCCAGTGTTATTTCCTTTCATTTGTAATGTTTCCTTTATTCAAGTCCAAATACTAAGGAAGCAAGTGATCTAAATAAGC